>JAYKAV010002910.1:1384807-1553224 GCA_035582835.1 Phoebastria nigripes | reverse complement strand
ATTTAAATTTTGGATTGTTAAACAATTTTTTAAAAGAAAACTTAGGAAAAAAAAAAAAAAAAAGACATCCATCTATTTCAAATGAAAATTCCTGAAATGAAAAGTCTAGAATTTTGCTTTCAACACTTGCAAAAGAAAATTAATCAGTTGGTCCTAAATCACGGCTAAGATAGACCAGTGTTTAAACAGCTGGAATACTTACATGAAGGCCCATTAAGCCTATAAACAAACTCCAAGATTCACAAATAAAACTGTTTTCTAAAACAAGTATCTATTCTTGTTCTTCTGAAGCAGTATGTATGGAGTCTTACTTAGATCTACTTAAATAAGTACATTCAGGGCTTGAGACACAAAAGACAAAGCTAAAACAAAGACTTAAGATGCAAATGAAAGAGTCGTTCATGTTAGAGTGAACAGCATGAAAAGTACTGAGATAGACACAAAATCCTCATTCCTGTTTTATAGTTTTAAAGCTAATTTGACTCATTAAGAGTACAAGCATTCCAAATGTACCAAGATATTTCAGTTCTCATTAGTAGAACATTTATTATTATTTGATGTTCACTTGGTCATTATACTCACCAAATTAATTTACTAGAAGCACCACCAGAGAAGGTAGCACTTACCAAATCTAGTCTCGTCTGAAATTCATTTTAGACCATTGATGTCTCTGGGTAGCATTTACTGGGGCTGGTGACTTTGATGCAATGAGTTATTAATTCCTGCCTGGCCTCACCAGCACTGCCAGCTTCAGCACAAGCATTCAGGAGAGGACTGCTTTTGCCTCTAATGATACTGTTCCACAAGCACCTCAAGGCAGTATAAAACTCCTCTGATACAGACTGATGGGCTCCCCATGCCATGAAGCTATTCCTCCCTTCGCCTGGGTACAACCATCCCAAGGAGCTACAGAGTGAGCTGGGCTGGGTTGAAAATAAACTAAGCCGTAAGGAGGAGGAGGCTTTAGTTTTAATGAGTTTCCTGTTCCAGATCATTATGCGGCTGCACCAACACTCTTGCTGGCATATGGGAGAGGGGGCAAATAGGATTGTCATTGTTTTTTTGGCTACAGTGCCAAAGTGCTCGGTGGACAACAGCACAAACCTGCCCAATGACAGAGCTAGCTGTGACTAAGGGTGCACTTGGACACAAGCCTTCTGACATGGCCTGTGCTCTGTTGGGTGGATGACTGTGATTGCCAGGTTAAATTCCCTAGTTTTGTCCAATCAGTCAAATTTTGTAGGCAATGAATCCAAATTGGACATACAAAAGGACATGAACACAAGGAGCAGAGTGGAGGGGTGGAGAGAGACAGAAACAGAGACAACAGAAGAGTAAAAACAAAACAAAACCCTTCTGAGGCTTTTTTTGTGGAGATAAATGCACTTAATGAATGAACCAATGAAACTGTGTAGCTTGTGATTAAACAACTGCCTGTTTCAATGCAACATAGTGCTGTAACCAGCTCCTGTTCAGGTGTATTCCTTACAAATATTCACCAAGTATCTACTCTAGAAAACAGAAATAATTCATAATATGACCCAGGACATTAATGCCATTTAAAAATGGAAAACTGTAGCAAATTCTGCTCAGCCACCAAGAGCAGGTATTCAGGAAAAAAAAAAAAAAAAAAATCTAAAAAATGCTAACTTTAGTAAACTAGTTCATCACTCTTTCTCATTTTATGTTTTATTTTTACTAGTCCAAGTAAAAGTCAGTAGCTGCCCTCCATTCCTGCACAGCCTCAGGGATGCAGACTATTTACCATATCCATGTTTTCAGTTGTAAATGTTGACCTGATCAACACCATAATGCCATTTACTAGGAGTTTACACAATAGCATCAGCTTCAGTAAAACACCTGAAAAATTAGCAAGTCAATTTAAAGGAAAAAACAACTCCCCGTTAAATCCTATTCAGACCTGCAACTTCTCTCCAGGCCAAAACATACATACATCTACTTGCAGGCAGGCTTCCTCTTTGTAATGTTAACAGAACAATTTAAAAGGACTGGATGCTTAAAAATGGAGATGGAATTTAAATATTGTGGAGGAGGGGGACGGGGCTCATTTGGTGGTTTTTGAAGCATCTTCAATTTACAGTTGCACTGCTGTAAATAAGAAACAGAGGAATACTGCCTGCTGCACTGGAAATACTGGGACAAATGGGTAGCGTGAAAGCTTTCTCCTGAGAAGTGGGCTGCAGAATCTGAAGAAACACCACACGGTGCTCTGCAGTATATGGCATTCATTACGGTTTTTGTTTCAATACTGCGTGTAATGGCTATCTCAAAGTACTCCAAGACCTTTCATACTCCCCCATATCTAGTCTCCTTCATCTAAAAGTACAAGGCACTATGTAAACCCTTTAAATTATTTGCAGCATACATCCTATTAGATTCAACAGAAGATATTTCTAATCCTGCTGCAGTCTAACATTAAACCTAACTTCATTACTACATATTTACATGTCTATGTGAGGACAGCAATGTAGAAAGCAGAATTGTAGAGTTTGTAGTATACACTCATAAAAGCAGCTTTTTCTGATATTTGTGGCAATGTTCTTCTAAACTAGCAAGGGGAAGCTTGCTTCAGTAATTTATTTTTTTGCTGGGCTCCCACTGTCTGTATTTCTTCACTATTATTGTGCTGCAATTAATTCCCACCACAGATTAACAATGACATCTGGGAAAGCTGCTGAATCAAATACAAAAGAGCAAAAACACAGCTCCGAAACTGTAACCTCTATATCATGAAGCAGATGAAAATAAGTTTATTTTTACACCAGGCAGAACATCAGGAATCACAACCTAATCCTCAATGAACAATACTTACACCTGCTGAAGTGAGAAAAGAAATCTTAGTAAGATCCACAAGAACCACATGCTCAAAAACAAGAGACAGTTTCTTCCCTTAGTTAGAAATGAAAGATGAAGATATAATATCACATAATAAAGAAGAATTTTTTTAAAAGTTCAATTACGTCCACCTGTGAAAGTTTCTGAGAACAATGAAATGATGTTTTGATTTGAAATATTCACAATTGGCTTTTAATGCATGTATATATATAAAAAAAGCATACCTTGTAGAGACCAAAGAAGCCTAAGTCCCGTAATACAGTGAGGGCACTAACTCGTGGACCAGTAGTAATTTCTCCAGCCACCTGTAATCGAATCTTGACAATTTCCAGTGGATTGGTAAAGATCACTTGAGAACCTCCAGCCTGAAATTAAAAGTGGAAAGCAGTACATTAACCCGTTACATTATTTGCAGTGTACGTCCTGCTACATTCAAGAGAAGGTATTTTTAATCCTGCTGCAGTCAGTTAAGCTATTCGCAGACAAGAGTTTTAGTATTAGTTAATAAACTGCAGCTCACAAGGTAAGAAACCTACCCCCCCACGAGATGAGCAGTCAGGGAAAACAGAGAGGAAGCAGGTCAGCCACTGCAGGACACCGCAGTACATCACACAGACACTAGCTCAATTCTTGCTGCAAGAATACATTCACCAACACCAATTTATGCAATACTGACAAGCCGAGAACATTGTAAAGCAAGTAATGAAGTGAAAGGAAGAATTAGTAACTAAGTAAAGAAACTGAGATGTGCATGCCAGTACTTAGAAAGTGAAAACATACTATTGAAGAGTAAAAGTCTGGCAGAAGCTTTTTCAATTTTGGCATGAGTTCATAAAACAAAGAAGACATGGATTCCAAAGACCAGAACTGCAAATTTCTTTTGCATTTTTAAAACCCCACTGAACTACCAGTTTCAGTGCTATTAAATGCTGTTTGAGTCAAGAGTCTGAGCTTCACATCATTATTTGTGCACCAGGTAATAAAGAAGGTCTACAGACTGAAGGATTCCATTAATCAAGAACTGCTAAATGTTTTTAACGTGTCAGTCTCCATTTGTTGGGAAGACATCACTCAACTGATTTTGAAAGTTAGTTCTAAAACACAACAGTGGCAAGCACTTTAGACACCCGGCTAGTTCTAGTGAAGTTCATCTCATTCACAATACATACTGCAGGGCATAACCTTTCTGCTACACTGACGGATCCTGAGTTAAAAATTTGAAACAAGAAAAAAAAGGTAACATGAAGGTTACCTAAGTGTATTCAAAAAATACTCATTCAAACTCCGTCTGGCCCAAATTCAACAGTGTCATTCTAACTTCTGTTAATTTCTTAATTATGTGGCCCAACAGCTATGYCCTTCTCTAGGTTCTGAAATCACACAAACTATGCGAAGGGCAACCCTCCCCCTCCCCACAACAAAACAAGAACTATTTTTTTCTAGAAGGTAATGACTAAAATGAAATAAGCCGCATTTAAAAGCACTTGCATCTAGCCATGTCTAGTATGTAAACACTACGTGCACATCTTTTTTAAATTATCCAAATGTTAAAAGAATTAATCATAGCTCAGATTAACTATCATTGAAAATAAAAAATATGCACAGTAATATGGTTTAAATAATGTGCTGAAGAAATGGCAAATCGCACGAACAACTATTCTTGTCTACCACTTAGACTGAGCATACACAGTGTGGTTACAAATTAAAGTCTTTACATAACCCCCAAAATATCCCAAATGTTTCCTATTTTGACCAGAAAAAGCATGCTCTTGTGTAACTCAACTGGTTTTGACTTTCAAATTGGCATAATTTAATTTAACTGCTTTTACCAAACCAGAATCCTGGTACATATAAAACTGCTATTCTTGTTGCCATCAGAAATTAGACTGATAAATTATTTGGCACATATGCTGACTTCAGTTCTGCACTTAAACTGAAACATATTAAGTAAGTAAGAATTCAAAACAAAAAATTGAGACAGTTTCTTTTACTTGTCTACTCATCTTGCAAGTCTTAAAAAAAAAAATCCTGGAAAGGTCTTTATGGTGAATTACAAATTCCTATGTAATAAACATTTTGGTCTATGTATTACAAATATTAAGCATTCCCACATGCCCTCACACATATTTTCTTCTTGAAAGGATAAAATSCCAATTGCAGGTGATAACGTTCATTTGCAAGTTTGCTATACCACAGCCATCCTCTAAAACACACTACTTAAAAACTCATACCAACTGATCTATGTTAGCACAAATAAACTACTTTCTCTCAGTATGGTATTCTTGCAGTTCATGGTGCCATGACTCCATGGGAAGTGTTCCTTTAATTTTCACTACGGGAAAACCATATTAAAATTTAAAAGGTGACAACAAAATTAAGTTTAATTTATTATTATTATTATTGATGCACCAAAACATAGAACAATTTAAAAATCTATAAAAATGTTTATAAGTGAATGCCATATTTAAAGAAAGGAAATAGAATATCTGATTTTAACGGAGAATAAAGGCAAATAATTTCTGATTTCAAATGAATGGGAAGTACTTCAGGTGCTAGTACATACAAATATTTATGTTTGCATGTCCAACCTGGCTGCATCGACACTTGCAGCATTAGATGTTTGTGGCTCTGGGTAAGTCACACAAGACTTCCTCTGCTTCAGCTTGCTATTTGAAAAATGGGGATGCTATTATTTAGCCAYCTCATACAATCAAGCTCACTGCATTCAAATTTTTAAGACACTGAGACCTGCATGCATCAGGCGTTACTAAAAAGACTATTGGTTTTGCTGCCCACAAAGGAGGTCTGAAGAAAGACATTGGAAATTTCCAATGAAGTCTTTCCACAAAACTGTCTAGGTACTAGCCCAGAACTCCCTGAACAACCTTTGTCATCCTCTAAATTTGATCAAAGATATACTCCAAAAATCAAATGGTGAATAACTGAAAGTGATGAGCCAGACAATACCTGACAGAGGGTCTCGGTAGGGGGGTTTCTACCACCTGCCTGCTTGGCAATGGAGAGGAAGGCTGGTTTATCAACCAGTGCAGAGGCAGTTCTAGCGGTAACAAGTGCTCGCCTGGTGGGGAGCTTTTATCACCCTGTTATTTAACCATCTATGCTGGTAACTGCAGCTCCTTACTCTCAAAATGAGGGGGAAGCAAACTGGAGATGGCTACTATACTCTCTAATGAAATGATTTCTTGCTTGTCTAGTACTGGTAACTCCTATTGTGTTATTCATCATCATAGCATGCAAGTGTCTCATAAATATTAATGTATTTCCTCCCAGTGCTCCCGTGAGGAAAGTACAATGACTCTAGTTTTACAAGAAGGGGATTTGAGGTATAGAGGTTAATTGTATGCCCAGTGTGTGCATCCCCCTAGCTCAAACACACACAACTTCTAAGAGTCCCCAGATACCCTCATCTCCAAATCAGTAGCTTGAATCACAATAGCATGGCTTCTGTCTTCTTTCTGAGTTTTTGCGTAGTGAATGCAATGAAAGAAATCTCATTAATCTGTTTTTTCCCAGTCTCTTCAAGGTGCTAGTATAAACTGTTATGGAAAAAACAGACAAAACATCATCAGCACATCGTATCACCCTGCTCATTCATTCTGTTTGGCCAAAAGTTGAAGAACACTGCCTTCTTGTTTGCTAACTTTTGCAGTTGAAAGTGTATCTCATTTTAAAATTTTAAAATATGGTCCCAAAGCTCGGAATTTGAAAACTATTTTTTTGGCCAGAATAAACACAGTTTAAGCTCAGGTTGCTCAAGCTTAATGATTTCTCCACTAAGTGTCACAAAAATCAACTTTATAAACTGTTTAACATAGATAGTTCCCAGTAACACCAATTTTTCTATACTGAAGTTACAAATTTGAATACCCTCAACTCTGAATTCCTTATCACGTCTTCCAATCTTTTTTAAAGAAACAAATAATCTGACTGTAAAAGCAAATCTATTACTTTTCAGTTATCATCATGTGATTAAAATAAAAAATGCAATTTTGAGTTATTTATAGGAATAGATACCTAGAAGCACTGCATAGATAATTATCTGTAAGGGCCCACAAAGGGCCCATATTATTCTGAAAGAATTTAACATTTGACCTAATCACAAGCACTTTTGGTCTTGTTTGATGTAAAGCAAGAAAATAAAAAAGGGAGATACCTCCGTCATCCAAGAACTCCTCATACACACATAGCTAGAAATGTGCATGCCTATAAAACGTTCAATGTGCTTTAACACACGAACAGCTAGCTATGCATCCACACACATGTGAATTTTTAAAAACAAGCTGGTTTTTTTTTCATTTTTGCAGTTCTTCAACTCTGCACTTGGTATGATATCACCCAACACCTCTCGATGGCAGTATAGTGTTGTACAGTAATACAGTACTGTCTATCACAYGCCTCCTACTTTCCTGCTTTACTGAACAGAAGGGAGAAGTAGAAATAGTTGAGGTATTTTTTTTTGTCCATGGGGAAATAAAACCCACTCTGTAGTGAAAAAAAATTAGTTTAAAAACAACCACTTAACAACACTCCAGTTTAAGAAGTCAGAATGTTTTCTACTTCTTCACGTGTTCAAATCACCTTGTAATAAATTTTACTGGAAAATAAACAGATTTTCACCCCCGTCATTACACTAAGACAAGAAATTCCTGTTCTTTTTAATGTAACTGCGTTTTGTGCCCTTATGAGATTAGATAAGAAATGAGCACACCAGACCAAACTCTCCTAGGGCATTCACATCTCCATTTGAAAGCTTTGGTGTAGGTTCTGAAGAGAATACAGCTTGCAATTCAGGAAGAAAATCCTGTGTTTTCAATCCCAGAAAAAAGTACTACATTCTTTTCCTTTCATTGCTATTGACCATCAGCTGTTCTTGTGCCCCTAATTAACCTTATTACCTACTTCAAATCACAGCCTTTTTCCTGTTCTCAGCTACGAGCATTTAGGGTCAGCCTAGATCTTTCTTCTGCATCCCATACAACTTGTCACATATCACCTTTTAAGGTTTCATGGATGAAGAAAGGATTACTACTGCTATTAGAGTGTTAATATTTCCCAACAATATCACCCAGGGATAGCAATTATGGCAATTAATGGCAACCATTAAAATACATAAGCAACATATTATATAATTATCCAAAATCAACCACTAAAAAAGAAATCGTCTACAATGTCTTGGTTACTCATTCAATTTACAAAAAGACAAGCAGGTGCAAGTTCCAAAATTTTTAGTTAACTGTTTATCACATTCAGTCATACTGAATATCGTACACTGTCCCAGGCCCTTACTCCTTGCCAGTTCCAGATGCAGCTTGTTATCCTGTGCATTTGCTAGCATCCATTAATCCTAATTAAAGTCAAGGTTCCTGAAGTGCTGAGCATTGTATAGACACAAAATAAAGATTGTTCCCTGCCATAAAAAAAAAATCTAAATTAAAAACGCACTCAAGGGATGCAAGAATGGAAGAATTACCATCCTTATTGTATAATAACGGGCAACTAAGGCATAGAACTATTAAATGATTTACCACAAAATCACATACTAACTCTATGACAGAACAAGGCTTAGAAGCCAGATTTACGGAGTGCCACTGCAGTGCTGCAAACTACCTCTAAAAGTCTTGGTGTTTGTATGGCAAAAGATCCCAAGAGCATCAGATGAATTGCGTTGAGTTGTTGCAGAGGTGATTTCACTATGGACTTGCCTGTTACCAGAAGAGCTACCGAGTAACAGACATCAGTCCAAAGTGACTGTTTTTCTTACAGATTTCAAAGGTGACAACCTTAATTACGTGGCGCTGTATGTCAAGGGCAAAGCATACTGGGTTCTCAACAGCTTGGTTCTGTGTTACTTTTTTTCCCGATAAAGCCAGGCTTCAAAAATCCAGACAAGCCATCTCATGTTATTTCGTGTCCTCTCGTCTGTGGTCCTATCTATACAGGATCCTCATAATGCTCTTTAGCAATGGGAGTTCATATAGTAAATACCTTTTCTTCAGATCACGAGGAGATTTCCCGAGCCCTCAATCATCTGCTTTTCACTACCCCGACCAGGCTAGCACAGAAACAGCTTTCATGCTGCTCAGGCAGAACTGTGTTTTTCTCCAGCTAATCCTTCTTGTCTTCCGAGGACAGAGTTCTCTTGGTCTGGCTAAGGTTTTGCTTTGGGCAGCTCAAACAGCGAACACTGCTAGAATCGCAGGGTCTTGTTAATGTCCAAATGTACATAAAATGTAAAGCAAGCTCCTTCAAACGCTCACGTAAAAGTGCTCATAAATAGAATTGCAATTAGTCTGAACAGAAGTACATTCCTGCTACTGCTTCAGACAGATTTCCAAGACTCGGATACACGTTGTGACGATTTCCCTGCAATAGTTTATTAATGACCTGGCTAAACAGAAACAAACAGGAGTATGGTTTGTTTATAAGCACTGACCAASTCTGCAGTGGGGAAAAAAATTAAAATTGTGGATTTGATATTTTCCACGTTATAGGTAATTCAGTTCTCAGAAGCCTAGCCAAAAAATCAAAGTGGAGCCTACTTGATTGGCATTATAAAAGCAATTAAGTTAGAGACCTGTCAAAGATGTTAACATTTGGCTCTGTCTGCTCTACTTGTCTATTTTGACTAGTTGTAGAATCATTTAATGATTTACAGACCTTTCAAGTCTTAAGGCATGGTAGCTGTATTAAAACTGTGACCCATTATTTCTTGGTCACATCATAAATTACTGTGACATCATAAATATCTTCCTTTTTCTCACAGAAACCTAGATTTTAATTCCTGATTTGAGTTTGAGGCTTTGTTTTTGGGTTGKTTTTTTTTAACCTGCACTGGTAAACACTAAAATATTTTACTGCCTGTAAAAGAAGTAGTAATAGGAGAAAGGGATGTGTAATAAAATATAATTGTCAAAACAATTACATGTTTTGAGCTGTAATGTATGTTCATATAAAATTTTGCAGTCATTATTTCTAATACAATAGTAAAAAATTAATACATTTCAAATGGGAAGAATATTAAGTATGTTTGTTGGAAAAAATTGAGCTTTTTAATAGTCCAGAATTGTTCTGTTCTGCAATCAGAAACATATCAACCTAAACCTATCCATCCCTTCTTGTTTTACAGTTTGTAAAAGTTCCTCCCCCCCTCTTTTTTTTTAGGGGAGAAGGAAAATGAAAAGGAAGAGGAGAGGGGAAGCAGAAGGGGAAAGCACTTCTAATTTGTTATGGGAAAATATCTCTGGAAAAAAATTAAAATTAAATTAACTAATCCAAAAGGAAAATTCAAAGTAGAGTGACATCATGTTCTGCAGAACTCCTTACTGCTTTCAGGAAAGGCCAGTTTAAACAGGTATGACTGGGTGAAAATTTCAGCAAATCATTTTTTAAAACATCCAAACCTGCAAGGAAATGTGGGATGAGGTCAAAGAAAAGCAGGAACTCTACACCAGGAACTTCCCCACCCTTTGGAACAACCTCTTGGAAGGGCTATCATGTTACTGTATGTTGCCTTCCCAAATTTCATTGTAAGGCTTAAATCTAAGATCAGCTGAAAATTAATCAGAGACGATTAAAACAGAGCAGTGTTGAAACACAACGGGTTTGCAAATGTGAAGTTAAATTTAAGTCCAGATCTAGCTGGGGTTTTTTGTACCAAAAGTTTACAATTAGTTTAAGTTATTTTCAGTATGCTGAAAATAATTACAATTATAGTGGTTCAGAGGAGAAAACTATACTTTAAAAATACCTAATTAATTATAGTATATTGTTACATTACATTAGTTATATCAAATAACTTTAAATCTAATTAATTTATTTAACAACATAAATTTTACGTAAAAAGAAAATAGCTTTAAATTTAATCAAGGAAAAAAAAAAAGTATTAGGAGCTTCTGAACCTTTCCTTAAACAAGAAATGTGAACGTTGGGCTTTTACACATGCAGGTAGAATTCCACTTGAAAGTAACGGAAGTTACATTCCCTGACTACAGGGAGAATAGACCTCTGAGAATAAATCTGCTAAGAGTTCAAGAGATGTATGCCATTTGCTTTCAAAGCTAATATGAGCAATCATCAAGAAGATCATCATTACTTAACTATCTCAATAAACTATACCAAAACTTTTCTGTGTGATAGCAGTTCACTTTTTTTTCAGACACACATGCAGAGATTTTTTTTCCCTGGCATACATAATGCTCAGTTTCATTTTACCCTTACTCATAGCTCAGCCTTCCTTGCCAAATAGGATAGAATTTTATCAGATTTAGGTTTCTGAATAATGAAAGCAAGAATGACACCTTCAGTCTCCTTTAGCCTACAACTTAGAAATGCCTGAATTTTTGCAAGTAAGATATCTAAGAAGTGTGCAGTCCAGCTACCCTCTACCTCTGCTGCAATGCAACAGAGAAAATGCAGCTCAGATGTGGACTTATCTTTGTTACTCTCTGAAACATAAAATAAATGTTGTAAGTAGCTTAATAAAACTATTTGCACTGGATCGGTTATTTGGCACAATTCATCTGGAATTTCACATCATATTCTTTTATAAAAATCAATTCTGGACAGGATTTTGCACTTTCTAGATGAACTCCATCTTAACCATATCTAATTTTTATGTTCCATAGCAGAGTTGAGGTTGTCCAAGCAGGTCCAATATGTTTTAACTTTATTATGATTACTATAAAGTCTCTAGAAATATGCCTAAAATTGTCTTGACAACTTAAATAAAAGCAGATCTGTACGGGGTCTGTAATTGTACTGTGCTACATGATTTAAACTGGCTAATAGTGAGCACACACTGAGCAGCTGGGAAGGAAAAGACTGTATGTGCTCGGAAAGAAGAGGGAGAGCAGAAGGAAAGGTTAATAAAGCAAAATGTTTTTCCCTTTTCTTGCTGAACATTAAGCCTCCGATTTACCTATATAATTGTATTACTATATGCAGACAAGGCAGCATATATTATATAGCTATTTCTTTTTAGTCATGCTATAATAATTCTTTTGTTTTTCTTAATATTTTGTATGTATTTTATGATCACTCTTTATTTTGCATCTTTGCATCTCTTTCCTGGTTACTTCCAGACACACAATGTACGTTTTTCAATTAAACGTGGAATTTCTTTATTTAAGGAACTAAGCAAAACAACTGTCTCACCTACAAGCTTAGTGTTAAAGGCAACACCTCAAAACCCAAAAAATAATATTTATGCCACTTTTACAAATAGAGTTTTCAACTGGTTAATATAACTCAAAAATAAGAATAATGACCACTGCTGTATCAAAGAAATAAGGTTACTATTAACAGAAGCTTCCAAATGAATTAAGTTTAAAAGAAGCAAGCAGCTAAACTCAGTGTGACTAGTGATTATTTTTTATTTAAAATATAAAATAAATTGAAAGACTATGAAAAAAAGCTTACAGAAAGTTCAAGATTATTGCCACTGTAAAAAAAAGATTTCAAGTTGTACTTACAGCTTACCCAAGATCATCCTTTTTTCAAAGAATCCCTGAAGGTAACTTACAGCATTAGCAGAAATCGAACCTAGCATATTTGTGCACTTTTTCATTCAAGGGGGTTAAGTCAGATTTATGGGTTAGATGCTCAGCAGATCTTACCTCTACAGTATCATTACACTATGTCTTGGAACTGAAGCTTTTTACTAGTCTAATAATGATAAGGGCTATATAGGAGTTGCATGAGTGATGAGAGTCCTAAATGCACAGCAGAGACCAGAGTTCATGGTGGGTGTCAGACATTGTGCAAATCTGGAAGCTACATATATTTTTATGGGTAACAAATACCATAGTCACTAGGAAAATTTCTTACAAAGGAGATGGAAATTTTGAGTTAGTAATTTACATAACAGCTTTCTTTAAGATTCTGTATAAAAATATAAAGGTTATACTTTTAGTTATATTCTTGGGGGTCTCAGAAAAAAAATCCCAACCAACCTATCACTTTCATCTTCACATAATAAAAAGCTATGAAACAGGCTGTTAACTGAACTAAGTGCCACGAGGTCATGAAGTAAAAGATCTTTCTATTTTCTTTTCTTCTTTCTTTTTTTTTTTTTTTAGGAGAGAAAACAGTTTACAAAACAGAAAAAGACTTGTTCAATGAAACAATCAGCTTTAGTTACAAGTGCAAAAGTCAGCCATGTGTACTAATTCTCAGTAATTATGATGCAAAACGAACTCCTTGGGGACTTAAAAGTCAACGCCTGGCAATGGTTGGGCAAACAGCAGAGTGGAGCTACTCAGGTGATACTGACCCCTTCAAAGCCCTTTGTGTTACTGAACAACCCAAACCATCCAATATCTGCTCCGCCCGCCCTTTCTTAGGTATTAATGCTATACTCACAGGGCTGGTATTTAAAACATTAAAATCTAGCATGCATCCCAGCACACAGCCCTTGCATAAGCAATGAATACACTCCAAGGAAACAGAAGCACAGAAGGAAAATTTAACATCTGTGTTTGTAACACAATCACAGCTGAGAATTAGATGTGGAGAGCGGAAAGGTGATAGGGCAGGTGTCTTTTATAAAATTCATCTTAGTTGACTGCCCCATTTTAGACTCTAACACATCATGCACTCCTGTCTTCTTGCCTCCCACATAAGTGATTACTACGTTGTGAAATGAGGTAAAAATCCAAGACTGAAAATTTTCAAAAGCATTCAACAGTGTCCTTACTGTTTCCACGGTGAAGTCGCAGGTTTCAGGTTGGCTTAAACGGGGACAAAAAGTTAGGCCAATACAATGCTGAAAGCTATAGGAAAAAGCCTGTCTTTGGTGTCTCATATTTTATGCATATATTTACACCATGAGAGAAAAATTCACCCCAAAAAACTAGGCACCACTTGTAATAAGATTCTCTGTTGCTAGTCTGAATTGGGTTTAAAATTACAAAAAAAACCCAAAGACCACCTGCAGAAAAGACAAGTTCCAACCTATCTACCTGGCACTAGACTATGCCCTTAAGTGGAGCACTCCAGTTAAAAGAAAACTCAGGGCATTCTGCCACTGCACGTCTACTGCTACAACTTTATGCAGCATCTCGTTGTTAATATATATTTCAAATACCAAATAGGACAAGCCAACATTTACAGCACATTTAAAATATGTCTCAAGCCACCTATCTCTTAAAGCAGATCCTTAGTTTACAATTAACTACTGGCAAAAAGCTTGCTGCAGCATTCTCATGAATGACGGGTCTCTGTAAAGAGTGCCTTTTGTACTGCATTAAAAAATTCACAGCAGTCTGTAAAAATAAAAACTCTAGATCAAATGACATTTTAAATGAAAATTTTGCTGAATTCTCTATGGCTGCTATGTTCATAAGACGTTTTATTAGTGTAAGGGGCAAATACTTTTTACTCTGCAAGCACTTTATTGCATTTTTCCTTCATTTACAGCATGCTTTTTATTTAGGGCTTTAGAGACCCACATTCTTCTCTCCCCCCCTTCTTTTTTTCTCCCCTGAATGCTCCTAAAGTTACAGAACAAGGGGATCCTACCTGGCAGTCTACAACAGGTCAGTGATCAAACAGAAGGAGCAGTGAGACAGCAGCCAAATCCTGCCCCATCTCCTGAGAATTACAGAAAGCCAGGGCTTCTCAGCCTGCAATGCAACTGAGCCACTGCACCCTGAGGCTCAGGTAATCGTAGTACGCTCTCTGCAAGCACATACAGCACTAATCTCCGCACCTACTGAGGTTAAGACACAAGCATTTGTTTTTAAGTTGCTGCTCACTGTAGTTTTCGACACAGGTAGAAGCTGCTTGAAAATGTGACCTCATCTGTCTTATGACAGCAGAAACAAAGATAGATTGAAAATATACCAACATTGCTCTGCCCCAGTGATCAAAGCCGGTTTAAATAAACAGTGTTCTTTATCTGTAAAGTGCACTGGTCTTTGAACAGCTATTCATTTTACCTAAAGTATTTACATTTGCTTGAACAAAATCAATACACCAGATAAAGTAAGCTGTAATATGAACAGACAGAACTAGACCAAACCATGAAGTATTATCATTTACCCAGTAATATGCCAGTTGTTCATTAAGATACTACTTTGTGCAAGCAAAACACTCTTAAAAACTTAGTGGGTTTTAAATACAGCCTACATTCAGGAATGCATTATGTACTGAGTTAACATTACACAGCCTACGTCTGCTATGAACTCAAAGAAGCATGAGTAGTTTTTGCCATTTCAAAAAGCCAGTATCACTGCAAAAAGTGAAAATTAGTGGGCGCAATAACACATCAGGAAAGAAGTGACGTGGCAGAGTGGGTGCCACGAAGTAGTAACTAATTATTAACTTCTGGAAAGGTTAGCATGAATCCTCTTTAGGCCACAAGCTACAGCCAACATGAATAAAGACACATTGTTTATTAAGGAAACAAACTCTAACCTGTGAGAATTATACAGCGCAGTTAAAAAGCACGATGCACAGAAACATTTACCCTTTCATCAAGAACGGCTGGCCTATCTAGGAAAGAATTGAGATGCTCTAGTAGAGTCTGCTCTTGAACCGGATCTGTGGTTAAACAGAAGCCTTAGTCCACATAGTTACACACTGCACTTTCATGAATCTCATATGAAGGAAATTAAAGATACTTACACAGCCACCAGCAAGAATTTCTGCAGCCAGTGGGACAGAGCCATCTTTAGCCATAAACTTATCTCTCACAAAATCATTAACCTTAAAAAACAAACAGTTATGAAAGCTGATAAATTAAAAGGTTGGAGAAAACACTCACCAGCTGCAAATTCTGTGCAACTGAAAATGCAAATACATCCATGAAGCTACCAAGCTAACAGATATCAAACAAATCTTAGATTTTAGATGACATATTGTAAAGCTGACTATGTTTTTCTTTCTAACAAAGATTTGCAGCATAATTCAATTATTTATTATTGAAAAAAGATAAAAATCACTAATTAAATAAAATCATTATCTGAAAATTAATGATAAAATCATTTAAGATTTTAGAAATGCTCGCTACCTTTACGAATTCAAATATAATTTCAAATTAATATCAGAATGTTCAACAGTAAGTTTTAACACAATAGTAATTCAATTAACAGCATTAAGTACCTTTCTTTTTTTAAAATGCATATTACTAGCTTTGGTGAACACTAGCTTATTGGTGAATAACCAATACATTAGGATTGGCTTATAGTAAGAAATTCTTCAGTGCCTTAAAATCATTCAAGAAATAACAAAATTACAAAGTAAAACATTTAGGAAAAAAAATGTATGCAAACCAGTTCCTTTCTTACCAACACTTCACTACACGCTCGTATTATCTCCTGTTGTGCTACAGTTAAACATACAGGAACCACATGGAGATACAAAAACAAAAGCCCTCCAAGTCCAATAAATAATTATTCATTTTTGCTAAGAAGTGAAACCAAAGGCCTGCACTACTTACAAACAAGCAGATGAGCTGAGCAAGTTGAATAAGCCTGTTATATTTTGGAGCGACTCCAAAAATAAGTTTTCAGTAAGATTCTTAAAATGTACATATATATATATCTGCATGTGACTTGTACGCCACTTGTAATGTTCACAAGTCAGATATAAACAGTTGCTTTGTGCTTTTTGTAATTAAGTTTGTATCAAGCAAAAATGACGGAATACACTCTACCATGTTGCTGACACATTAAGGATAAAAACCCTTAACGCGCTAATGGTAATTAGATGGACTTTACAATGTGGAGAAATGTGAAAACAATCCATTTGCAAACTTACAGTAAGTTTTATGGCCTTCTCTGGTGCTACTCCTAATAGCTGCGGTAACAGACCTGTAACATGGAAATAGAGCATTCAATGCATCAAGTAACTTGGTATTAACTAAACAAATCAACAAATATATGTAGAGATGACCAC
Organism: Phoebastria nigripes; assembly: GCA_035582835.1. Taxonomy (NCBI): domain Eukaryota; kingdom Metazoa; phylum Chordata; class Aves; order Procellariiformes; family Diomedeidae; genus Phoebastria; species Phoebastria nigripes. Next base: position 1,536,451 of record JAYKAV010002910.1, on the reverse strand, counting down.
CTAGAAACGGGCAATTTTTACAGCAATTTTGTGTTATTATATTTAATGAGAGTACTTAAACATTCCCTTTTGAGAACAAACTTTGTGCTACCACTTCAAGTGCTACCACCGCCTATAYGTATTTGTTTCTTTAGCTTTTTTAAATCCCTGATATTAGCTCACTTCACGCTTAAACACTAATACAGATTTGCCAACTATGTTTCAGTACTCTGTCCTAAACTAACATTTATTTTCTGCATCTTCACACAAAAATTAAGACTTTCTAATTAATTTTGTGAGATACACGATGCATCCGCTTCAAAAATCATGAGCGCAGTACCTTTTTCTGGCAAAAACAATGGCATTAGATGGCAGGACCCAAGGGGATAGGAATCAAAATAATGCAAAACATTCAAACATGTATGACTGCATTCTTGAGCTCTTTGCCCAGCTAACTCACCAGTTCTTAAAACAAAGGACGTTATGCTGCTTTCTTCCCAGGTATGGAATTTCCTATTTTGTTTTGTTAGAAGTGATGCACTAACTCCCCTAGAAGTGGGAATCTCTGACTGCCGGCTTCACTTGCTTGAAGTGAACAGTTGATATTTTGTAAACTTTTGGACGACACAACCTAAAAATATGCAAAGCTTACCAACTAAGCCTGGGGCTAGAACGGTGTTGCAAGCATTCATCAGCATAACGAAATTAGGACACCGTTCAGAAATGTGAGAAAATCACCCCGGCTAGAGTTCCTGGTGCAGACCCCCTCTGTTTTAGTAGCTCAGGCAGCACCTTTGGGTACTTTCTACAAAGCCTGACATTTTCACCTCGCCATGGTTTTATTTTTGGGGGAAAAAGACAACAACCAAGGTTCCACCTCTAAGAGCTAACTTGCCAAAAAGCATTTTCCCAAAGAGGTAAACGTCAGAATAACAAAGACAAAAATGTACATGCACTGGATTAGTGCATTCTTCCATCCTGCTACCATCCATCAGCTTTACTGGTTACTACTGATGCTGTTAATAAGGAAATGACATTGGAGAATAGCACCATTTGGCTTCTGGTAGCAGGAGGGCCAGCCATATTTATATACTAATGCCTTTAATATTTTGCACCTGTATTAGCGTTTTTGTTTTTCAAGTGTCAGAGAGTAATTAATTGCGTACACAGCTGATGTACGTATACACCTAACGTTTACCCAAGACAACTATGTTGAATTATGATCATATGGCTGAATATTCAAACAAAAGAATACAGTAACACTAAGTTCATATACAGTTGCTCAAAAAAAAGAGATTCTGCAGAGTAAGTTAAATTTCAAAATTTGAATTTCTTAAACAGTTTTAGTTGCACAGTGACTTGAATCCAGACTTCAATGCAAAACCATTAAGACATTCAGAATTGTGTGGTTAAATATTACATTTTCTGCAGCACTACAAAGAAAACACAAGGATATACAATGAATAGGATTTTTTCAGTTTTAGCCTTATACAGACAAAATTATCTTTGTAACTGCCATGATATTTACATCTTGCTACAGGACATGTGTGGCTTTGTATAGACATCATGGCTAATGAATTTGTATCTTCAGAGATTAAAAAAACATTTCATTTACTTTACAAGCACACTACCTGATCCTGAGCCTAATCCAGCAGAATTAGAGCAGGTCTGTAAGCAGGTATGTAATTCCAAAAGAACCCGGAGATCATTAATTTTAAAATCACATATACTTATATTACTACACCTAAGCTATATATAACATGACTCTTAAGTTATATCATATCAAGTAAATTACAGAAAAAGACATCCTAAAATATCAAGATATAAAATTATAAAAATAGTCCAGCTGGAGATCTGTACGAACCTCCAGTTTTGGAAGCAACATAAGCAGGACAAATCAAATTCATTTCCACTAGACTGATCTGAAGATGGCCTTTTTACCATTTTTCATTTTTCAGCTCCTAAGACTTTGCATTTGTAAAGGCACTTGTAAAATCGCAGGAAAAACATGTTTATCTTGGCACAAGTTACTTTTTTCCCATCTGGTCCATTCCTTTTGCACTCAAATCTGAATGGGACTGTTACGACTCAAAACTTTCTATAAAAAGTCAATGTAGAAGAGAAAGACTAAATAGAATAGGTAGAAGTTACAAAAAAAACCCACCACCACCAAAAACACCCAAAAAMCCCAACTGAACAACCAAAAACCCAGAGCATTTTTCTCTCTTTCTACTTCACACACAATTTTATAGTATAAAAGTGCTTTATCAGTTTAATTACAGATAATGCTGTGTATGTCTACTGCAAGATAGCATACAGTATTCTAAAAAAGGCAGCATTAATTGTAATACTACATTTTATAGCCTTGCCAGATACCAGCTAGGCCTACTGTCTCCAGCAGCTTAGGAAGGTAGAGGGACTCTTCGTTTGCTCTCATACCTATGTAATAAAGCTGTCTGTAAGTGGTACCTGTGCATTCTACACATTATGACTATCAAAACTAAATTATCTTTTCTTTATCCTTTTCATGGGAACCCTGAAACATTGTTGAAAGATTTCTGAACGTGATAAAGATGATAAGTTTTGGAAGAAAGGAAGCACATCAAGGGACACATATGAAAATGTGATTTTTCTGTTGGGGGTTATCCTGACACGCTGGGAATTTTTCAGTGTTACTATGCATTAGCAGATCAGCAATATGATGCACATGCACAGATGTAGGACAGACTTAGTAATGTCTGACTGTCTTAAAAATGCATTCCTCTCATAACATCAGAGAATAACACTTTGCACATAGGTGTCCTGCTAGTATAGTATACAGCAAACATGTTATTCAACCCATTTTTATATATCCAAGGCTCTTTAGTAGCAATTACCATGTACCACCTCATATTTCACACACTATTGTAGTAGGACTCTATGGGAATATGAAGGTATATGCGAGAGAGAGCACCGAGAGCTGCATTCAGAGTTTGTGACATCATACAAGTTACTTTCTGAAAGCAGCCTAAATACATTGTGAATATACATGCAATAGCTCATCCAGCCCAGCTGCGGTGATGGCATCGAGTAAAAAAATCTTATTTGGCCAAAGTATTTTTTCAGACATCTAACAGTGAAACTTCAGTTTCACACTGTGTAACAGACGTGCTTTTCCCTTCATATCAGAAAAACCCACTGACTGAAGGAGTTGTTGCTCAGTCTAGGTAAAATATTTGAAACCATTTGGACATCTGATAGAAGGGCGGTAACAGAATGCTGCCAAATTTTTCTACTACACTATTCACACAAGAAATTGGAAAATTAATCACCAGTTGCCATTCAAGCACACCTACCTCAGACTGGAAATGGGGTATTTCTAGAAGATTTTGTGCTTTGACAGAACTTTGGGGTAGGAATAAGCTTGTACTTCCATTCTACAAAAATGGAACTTCATTGCATACTTCTGGAGGAAAGCTGCTGTCATGGTCTTGTTGTATCATTAGCACAGGAGTCCACCAGTAATAATGAATTTGGATGATTAAAATCTAAGATTAGAAGGCATCTGGAGTCACTGCAGTGCTAGAAGCACCATCGGAAGAAGTAAAACTAACAAGTTCCTTAGCAGTTAATGATCACAGATAACAGAGTCTTCCACAGCATTTCCTGTCTTTTTCATCCTCTAGGAGAAGTGGCATTAACAGCAAGGCTACCAAACATTTTCATGAGCTACATTTTATCTCTGGTACTTAAATTTCCCGTACATTTCTATCAAGTATAGGTGAAATAATCTCTATTACATGTGCTGCTTAAGACTGTGAAGCATTCTGTGACTCATTAGGTGGACTCCTGATTAAAATGATATTAAGAAATGTAGGTGACCTCATCAGTTGGAAGAGATGTTGACAAATCACAGCTTCCAAAATTTTCTTGTATTTGCATATATATAAATACCTGTGAGTTTCTAAATATGTATTTCAGGTATAAATGTAGACACAAYGGTAAATTATAGGTGTATGAGATGAGTATTCTTTTCAGCCATGCTGAGAAAGAGACAGATGAAAAATTTATCTCAGATGTACAGTCTTAAAAAAAATAAATCTAACAACACAGCATTCAAATAATGCATATTATAAAGATTCTACAGAGGTTTATATCAAGTTTGGGTTTTTTTTTTTAAATCAAAGTATCTTCTCAGTGGAAACACTGATTATCCTTAGAACCAAATTCACATTAAACAAAATTTAGTGCTCTCTTCATATCCACAAGATGGTGTAATTTATCCTTATATGAGATGGTGGTTTAGAACATGGTGGTTTTGCCCTTTTCAAGTTTGGATAAAATAATGATACAAAAAAGAAAAATCAGTTCACTTCACCRGATGGAAATATGTGCCTTGCATTAAAAATATCATCTGAAATGGCTGAGTTCAGAGTAGGGTTTGTAATTCCTGCTTGCTTTCTCGCAGTGCGGCATGACAAAGAGACCACTGCTCCAAATGTTTCTACTATAAATTTTTAAAAGGTTTTGCATCACTATTCAGCTAAGCAGGAGAACTCTACCAATGACTACTCCCTCCTCCAGTGGGGAAAAAAACCCACGTTTACTTAACTCTGAATCCACCACAGTGTAAGAAAGAATACCAGTTACCAATGAGCAGCAAAAAGTAATGTACTCTGTAGTCTGTCTTACCTAGTGTAGTATTTAAGACTAGAACGAGATGATTCTTGCTATAACTTTACTGCATTAAATTGGGTGAATATACAAATCTATAAAACATTGCTTTAAAATTTTTTTGTCCTCTCAAGCTTAAACGGAAACCTTCATTCTGCACTCAGTTGCTCAACTTTCTCCAACACGATCTCCTTAGAAATCAAGAAACAGTCCAAATTTACAGAACTGCACAGAGGAAGCTCCACATTTTAAAGGAGTTTTCTCTATTTGACTCTTTAAAAAGCGAAGTTAAATCAGGGTGCCCTTTAAGTAGAGAATCTGTAGAAACGCAGGTCTCAATTTGCCTCTGAAATGATGGTGTTCTTTGCCATCACACAATTTCTACTATATAATCCAGAAATGAGATTATTGCCCTGGGTTTAGAAGTTCAGCTCCACCAAACTGTCTGAGATTTCACTATTCAGTACTCCTTGGAAGACTGAAAAGTATAAAGGGGATGGGAAACAGAAAGACAAGCTATACTGATGAAGGTTCCTAAAGTACCCCAAATTTGGCAATGAAAAAATCACTCCAAAAACACGACAAGCAAATGGAGTTAAGAATACGCATTTATGACATTTCTGAGGTTTGTTTTTCCAGGTGAAAAAATCTCTGTGCTTCAGAGTTTCARTAAGACAGAAGCAGATAATAGTGGAATTCTGCATATTTATTCTTTCAGGATCCTGGAAGAAGCAGACACACATTTGCAGGGAATACATTTTGTTCTGTAGCCAATAATGGGGACTTTTTACGATCCTGATTGCTACAAATCCTTACAAAATAGAAACCATGCCAATACTCTTTATTAAATTACTAGGCCTACTCAAAAAACTGCCTCAAACTCAGTCAATAATAACAGAGCCTTCCCACCTCCAATTGTGCTGAAATAATTACAAAGTGTGTATTTTGCGGAGGAGCTACTTAGCCAACCTCAAGTAACTGAGGTCATATGTTAAAGAGTGCACATGTATCACACCACTTACTTTTAATGTTGTTTCACACGTTGTCTTATAAACTGTTAAGTTTTTTTTCAGGTGCATATAGCTTTGCAAGATCATAACAATATTTTACTGAAATACTCTGTTCTTCATTCCTGACTCAACTGCTTCTAGCAATTAATTTCTGTCATTACAATATTCTTATTTTCAAAAGTTAAAAAAAGTTTCTAAGCAAGCCAGCTAAAAATGAAATAAGTAACACAAGTTTCAAATCCTCCCCAATGAACATGGCAAAGAGGGATAAGAGATCTCAATAATTGGGATACCAGAAATATAATTTGCTTTATCTCTGTGACAGAGAACAACTGCAATCTCATGCAGTTCATGATTCTTTATGACTACTTCTGTGTTACCTGAACTTACACCATTTATGCCATAACTGGGACAATGACAAAATAAAAAAAAAGCCACCATCTAACTGCAGGCACTTACCTAAGATACCGAAAGTGAGGATGAACAGAGTAAATGAGCTTTTGGAACTTTTTCCATTGACTACAAAGGGAGCTTGGAACAGCTAACTTCATAACTTGGGTGTATTGGTTATGTATATAGAGCTAAGTGGGTTGAAACCCAGCTAATCTCTCTGGCTGACTCAACAGTGACAAGCTAAGAAGAGGTATACATAAAACTTGATAAAGATGACTATTCCCAATGATTAGTGAAGCACATGCAACTGGTTCAGAGAAACCTTTTTGTAACAAACAGAGATCTGATTAATAACAAGGTACCATATTTTCGCTATGTTTTTATGGTTTTAAATAGGAAGAAAAGAGATAAGAAAGAACACTGAAACAAAAAAACAAAACCGGATAATCTAACTTCTACCAAACAGGACAAAATATTCTTGGTACTAAGGACTGCTAAGGAAATGAAAACTTGACTAACAGTGTATTTTTGCTATAGGAAATTGCTGTTGTTGCCCTGTTGCAGATGAGGAAGGAAAGGACAGAAAGGTCCTACAGAAATGTTCTCATTACAATGAGCTTTTAATTATCAAGAAGTTTGCAAACCCTTCACCTATAGCAGAATAGAAGCAAAAGCACAAACCAGGCAAAATTGAAGTCTTAACAAAATAGGCTTAAAAATCCAGAGTTCCACTGAACTCTTATTAGTATCTTATCATTAGTATATACCATCTTTTAAACTTACCTCTATAAAGCCCAAAGAAACCTTCATAACGTAGCACTTTCTTGAAGCAATCAAAGCTGTTTTTATACATAAGTTCTCCCACAAAAGAGCCCGTAGAGCGCTGGTTTTGCATTCGAGTTTTTACCAAATCAATTGGGTAGACTGCAGTGGCTCCAACAGCTGCAAATAAAAATCAAGCTATAGGAAAACATGATTTTGGATTTGCAGTGTTTGACTGCAGCTGTCATCTTCCACATTTGTATCTCAAATATCAGTTGTATCTTTTTTCTCCACAATATATTCTGGATACATTAAACTACCTCCCACAGTTTTAACCAAAAGCACGTTGTGGCCCTACCTCATTATTAATCTGATTCTTCTGAAACTGGTTTCGTGACAAATCAGATAGCAACACCACCTGCAAACTCCAATGGTTCATAAGTTCCAAAACTCTCGTAGACCAGATGACCTCTTCCCCTTCCATCTTACAGTCATCCCATCCCTTAGACACAGCTTCAAGGGAAAGACTGAGAAGCCTTCCACATTTAAATGAAAGGCAGAAGGGGAAGGGCAGAAGAAAAGAAGAAAAAAACCAAACAGTGAAGATGAATATTCTTTTGCTCAGCCATGACTAACCTCCAGCAACTGAACCAAGGGCAAACCTGTACGCCGATTCTGCAATCTGGATGAGAACAGGTCGAGACACATCACCTGGAGCTTTCTGTCAAGGCAGGATTTAAAACAAAAGGAAAGACAAGAAAAATAATCAGAACATTGTATTTCACCAGAGAACATCTCATGATCAGACAGATATAAGTATAAAGGTACCTGAAGAAAATCCCAGAATACACTGAGGATTTTGTTTTCAATTACTATTTCTTTTCCACTGATTTCTAAGTGCCATATTATGTAGCCTCTTCAGATTGGAATAGCAAAGAAAAGAAAGACTGATACTACAACAAAATTATACAACTCCAAAATCAATGGTCCAAATGTGCATATGAGGGCACACATATTGCATCTTAAGTAATTAATTTTCTACAGCAACTCCAGTTTGGAATTTCTTTCTACTGTTGCCAAAACCAGGTATACCTATTACTTCTCAGGCTATCAAAACAAGTATGCAAGCATTGTTCATATAGATGAGCTAAAGGAAAATAAGGTTTCATAAAGCACCCCCACAATTTCATTTTGCTCACAGTCTATGCGTGCTAGATTCAACCCAATGAAAAATAAATTTCAGAAGTGCTCCAGATTTAAAATTGCTACCTAATGAAAGAAAAGAATTAGGAACACAGAAGTTCTGCAGGGGCGTTAAGTCTTCCACACTTACTAACACTTTTTGTAATAGTTTTTTTTTAGGATACTACAAGTAAAAGGACAAAATAAAAATATGGATATATTTTCTCCTGAAAATGTGTTTAGGTTTTAGCTAATATTCCAACGTAGCTGGAGTTGGCCAGAAAATAAACTGAAGGTATCAACATAGCTGAAAATCTTTTCAGTCTCAGCATCAAGCGCCTGATATTAAAAAGGAATTGGATGGAAAAATGAAAAGGCAGGACACATATGCAGAAGAAATGGTAAGATATAAGCAGGTTCATGCATCCTAGCCTCTTAAAATGGCATAAATCATACAAGCAAAGACAGTGGCCCCAAAGCAAAAATTGAAGAAGCTGCTACTTTCACCGTCGCATTTTTGGCTACATTTTACTGCCACCTATTGTAACTTATGTTACTTGATATTCAGTCCAATGCAAATGCTTTTAATTCCTTTAGGAGTCTTCTAGGAATAGATGGTGAGCTTTTGGGAGCCAACTCATTTGAATTCATCCCAGCATAGTCAACATTTAGTCACTGCTCAAACAAACAGAAAACCGCCACCCTAGATACCGTCTTGGAGCGGTGGTGGGGGTGTTCACATGTAGGGGAAGGAGGAGAAGAAGAAAGAAAAGCAAAGGAGACGCATGTGTACACACACACACACAGGCCTGGCTTATGGCCTGGTAGTCCTAAAAATGTAGCCTGCATCAACTCATTGTGGTCAAACTGGCGTCTCCGCACAGACCCAGAGCAGGGAAAAAAAAAAACAACAAAAAACCCCTTAGTCTCACAAGACACAAAGTTAAGACTGCCTTAAAATAGAGACAGAGAGAAACAGAAACAGAGGGTTAGTTTTTAATCTATCTATATAGAAACTTGTGTCAATAAAAATATGATATGCTAATATGAAAGCTAAAAAATCAACAGGTTTGACATTTAAAGAACACTCCTATTTCTTTTTGCCTCAAACACAACAAAAGTTCATTTTCTGTTATACCACTGAAAGTCAGTATCTTTTAGTTTTTGCAAATGCAGAGAATATTAATGCTTTTACTGAAACTGTGATGGTAGACTAAACATAATCTCTCCTATTTTGATATTCAGCAGAGCATAAGGCAAAGCAGAGAATACTCTGAAGCCGGGAACATGCATGTGTGTTCAGAACAAGGCCTGCCATTTAATAGGCTAGATGTTGAATTTACCATCCATATTCRAAGCAGGAAGTTGTCTTTCCTCATTAAAAAGAACAGAGAGCAACAGAATCACAAAACACAAACACCTTAATTAGGTATACACCTAATATTTACTGAATGGCTGGATGACACTCATATACATTTTATCTTTCTAAAGTAAATTACATTTAACCTGTCAAAATGCAGCCCAAGAGAAAGGGGCACAGAGAAGAGATGGAGAGGATATGACACAGGTTAAAAATAAATTCTAACAAGGTATTCCTCACAGATATTACAGAACACAAGAGAAAAGCAACTTAGCTGACAAACCTCAGCTGAGAAGGAGGTTGGCTATCTATTTACCTGGCACTGGAAACAGATAATAGCATCATACCGGCTTCTGTTCTTACCTGCCTCTGAGCCTCAGCCAGGTTGTAGGGCAACGTCCCTTCCTCCAGAGGAGCAATTCTTTCAATATCAGCTAACGTCATGCGCCTGAGGAAATTAATCCAGCTTAGCGTTTGCTTAGAGATGGGTTTTCAGATCACAAGAAGTTACCTGCACGTGACCACTACACTACACTCTCCTGTTCCGCAACACCAACTCCCACTCCTTCCAAGAAGAGAGGAAGAAAGGAAAGAAAGGAGGATAGATAATTCTCTACTTACCCCCGTGGCTCATATAGATCTGCCAACTGAAACAAGATGTCAACTTCCATGGGTGTAACCTGACCAAATTTCTGAGCTGCCAGAACAAACTCCTCTGCAACAGAATAAAAATACAGAAAAGAAAAACTAATCAAACCAGAACAAATAATCCAGAGCACCCCAGAGTTGCTTTATATTTTAGTATTAAGTAGAAGACGCTGGTGGGGGAGGGAGAAGGGGAATAAAAGTGACCCACCACAAAAGTGTTCCTGCCACTACACAAATGTATGTTTTAAATGGTCTGTCCTTCATGCAAATAAGTACAACTCTCTGGTCTTAAAGCTTAGCGCTATCAGCAGGATTTAGGATATTTGACATACGGTATCAATCAGTTGCGGGTCAGAGGGAAAAAAAAATAAAATAAAAAGAAAACAGAAAAAAACCCCAGGAGTCAAAGAGATGTGGAACTTTTCATGCATAGTCCCAGTAGGCCACATTAATGAAACTTTGGCGTTGCACAGGGAATTCTCTATAAAGTGGTTAGATATAGCAGATAACATCTTGTTCCAAGCTTGTAGATCAGCTTACTGTGCCGCCAATACAAGTTTATGGAATTCTTCAACTACCCTTGAAGGTCACTTTAATAGGCTGCCAATTTGGCAGGAGTCCTAGGAAGTTTTTTAAACTTTTAAATATCTTTACATACTTTCCTCACCCTGCCCCCACCACCAGTTTACTAGGACCTTTTTCTGATTGAAACAAAATGAAAAACCTGGAGGGTGGACTCCACCAGGAGTGTACAAAACTGAGTGGCATACCAAGGAATGCTAACGAGGCAGGCTTTCTCCCCCTCCTATTGATTTAAAAGCATACAGATGAGGTCTTTCCCTCCACCCGCCCCAACCAAGTGCCCAAGGAAACTTCCAGACTGCAAACATTTCCACCGACCCTTAGTGACTTCCACATCTTTTCTATTTCCAGCCAGAGTACTGTAGATCTTTCTAATGAGCTCCATGTTGTTAAGGAGAGAATTAAATCCATTAAAATAGGAAAAGCTGACCTGATGGGAAGTGGTACCTCCAGCAGCCTAGAGTAGAGACAGTAAAAGAAGAAAAGGGAAAGGAGACTGTTACAAGACTAAGAAAAATCTTGAAATGAAGGTTTTCAAACAATGTTATTTTACAAGAGCGACAGTAGCATAGGGTTGCTTTTTTAAAAAAACTGCAAAATAAAGAAAACTATGAAAGATTCTTATGTTACTGAAACTAATCATGACCAGAATGTAAAACTCTCCCCACCCTACAAACCTAAACAAATACATATGCAGGATTATAACAACATAACCAGTAGTAATTTACAAAGTTCAAGTTTCAGTACTGCTTCAGTTGGAAATGTTTCATAAGTTAGCTTATTTCTAGTAATGAGGAAATCTACTTCTACATGTAAAGTATATTACTATACAGAAAATTTCAACAAAATCAAAACATATTCTGAAAAAGGTCAACTGAAACATTTAAATTCACAGGCATTTCAAGTCATGGAAAACCAGCAGGAAGCTCTCAGGCTTATATCAGGCAGTCAAACAAAATGGGAACAATAAGGTTCGAACAGTTATTCATTCTCAAATGAGAACTGAGCCTTTATTTTAAAGTGGTGTTGGGTCTGCACACAGAAAAATTACTGGATCGATTCCCTATCTAAAGTATAAGATCAATGATCAAGCAAATTTCTGAAAACAATGCATAAGCTTGCCAAAATTTAGTTGACCTTGAGGGAGAATCAAAAATCTTATGTTTTATGAGAGAGTATATGACCCAGGAAAGCTGGTAACAAGACTGGGGAGAGAATTGAGGAAGAAAGTATCAGATCTCATTGTCAGTCCCTAAGTCTTCTGGCTATACTTTTTGCTGTATGCTTCTTCCAATATTCTGTCCAGAGTTTGCAGTTCTCATCACTTCACACATCTCCCTGGAATTCTCCCTTGCAAGTCAAAGCAGAACAGACTTCTTTAAACCTGGATATGGCCAGACTTTGGATTACTTGGAAAGTGCTACTACAAGTTCCCAAGATTAGAAACTGTCGTCAAAACCGAATGTACCTTTTTTTTTCTTCAGTGAAATTGCAGAATTGTAGTATTTAATTTGATTTATGCACTTCAAGCTGAAAAATAGTGTACACTCAAGTGTAACAACTATCAGTTAATATATAGTGAATGTCCTTGGGTGATGTTCCAGTTCATACACTGTCCCAGGTGCTTGGAAATTACACTCAGGAGCTTAGAATTGACATTACAAAGCAAGTCCTTTGAGGATGACTTCCCAAGTGGGATGCGTTTTGACATATTTGACASAGTCTACTATAATGGAATGACTGGAAATAGTCAGGCAAACTCTACCTTTGTAGGCCATTACTAAGGTCCATCTACCTGCTTTGTCTTTTGTCTCAGCAGACCAGGAACATTGAGGATACATGTTCTGCAATAAGGGTTAACTTTCATATGTRTACATATAACTGCTATACTTAAAAACATGCAGCCATAAGCTGCACTATGTGCCACTTATAGTGGTCAAAGTACATAAAAAAAGGAATCCCTTGTCTGTATCCCAGGTCTTTCCCAGTTGGGATACCAGAACTACTCACAGCTACTAGACATTCTTCTACAAATGGTGTCAGCATGTGTGGCCGGATAGTGACCATAATGTCCCTGAAGTCCATAGCTGTGACTCTTCCAGCCTGAGCATTGTCTCTCTGCACAAAAGCTTGTTTTGCATGTTCTAACTGTATCTCCTGAAAACGTATGGAAAAAAAAAAAAGTTAGGTTCAAAATCATCACCTTAATAGTTAGATTTTATGTAATGCAATCCTACAAGATCTCTCATACTTAACAAAACATGATTACATGTAATCTAATTTTAATTGGATATTGTATGTGTAACTTTCAGCCTTTTCTATCGGTGGCATATATGGTCTCTATCATTGAGCTCAATATCTAGGACAACCATCATGATTTCTCTGCTGTCTGGACATTAGGTCATGCAATTCATTTAACTGAGAAATGGAGGGCACGTATCAACACACCAGTGCAGGTAATCTCCCACTCATGAACATTAAAGTGTTCCATGATGTGTATTATCCAGTTTATTGCATGTGTCACAGCAGGTCAAAATACTTTCTGTAAAAGCGTTTGCTACTCCTTGAACGAGGACAATGCAATCATCAGAGATTTCCACGTAGACACCCACTAACCTTGAAAGCATTCCCTCAAAAAGCATCCTCATTTAAAAGATAAAGTTATTTGTCTACAAAAGACACCAGCAGTTTAATTTAGAATTCCTTGTATCGCAACTGATTAAAGATCAGTTCTCAATATTTCAGCAGTAGTAACAGGCAGAGATCAATCACAAGCATTATCTGATGCAACCACCTGATAATCTCATTTTGTGATTCAAATGTACCCCTGAGAGAAGAGGGGAGAAAAAAGGCATTTAATCTCCCAAAACTGTATCTTTTCCTACTGTGACCTTCACCCTTTCTTCACAAATTACTGTTAGACTACTTTCTCATTTTTTTTATTTTTTATTTAAAAGGAACAATCCTGCACAGATAGTAACTTGATAATACATACGAACTTTTTGTTCGGTTCTACAGATTTGCCAAAACCAGAAATACCTTCTGGTGATGTAGTTAGACTTCCCAATCTGTATTTCTTTGCTGAATGGAGGAAAACAAATCATTGCCATGCCCTCCCTTTAAATTTCAAGGATTATAAAAACTTCTTTACTGGAAATACAGTGCTTAATCAGTTATTCAGAAAATGGAATCAGAGCAAAAGTATGTCAGCAATATTAAGCAAGTCTTGCAGTGAACCATGACACTATCCTATTATTTCCATTATATTTGCAAATATATGCTTTAAAAGTCATATTAAGCCAAGACTCAGGCTAGTCAAGAATCACCAGCATGATGTACTCACGGTGAATATGATCTCCTGTAAGTTGGTATTTATCTCACAGCAGCATTCAAGGGAATGGAGAGTGAAGGGYGAAAGGCAAATTCAGCCAGCATAGGATCAGACCTGCCGGAGGCCTGCAGCTGCCATCCCTCCTTCTGCTCATGCCACAGCCACCGATGCACACTGCCACTCAAACCATGCTTGTCTTTTCATTTCAGCCTCCTGACCTCTCCAATTTTAGTCCTAATTTCTAATTAAAACACTGTACCCTGACCTGAAAGGTATGATGAAAACCTCCTAATATATTAGGCAGAAGAAGGAAAGGGGTGGGGGGGGAAGGACTGATCAATGTTTCAACACTGCGTTTCACTCACAGAATTATTCAGAAGTTTCTGCTTTTGATGAGAAACACTTGTGGGGGTTATAATTTGAAGTGTTACAATTTCAGTGCTGTCACGTTTCCTTTACATTACAGCCCCCTATGTGGAGGTGTTACAATTCAGCAATAACATTCACTCTGGCTGGATGCAGCCATGTAAGCTCTTGCTTCACTCCAATTGTGACTGTAATCTCAACAGAAATTTGGAAGCAAGCAATTTTGGGAGGTTTACGGTGGGAAGAGCACAAGAACACAAAAAACCTTCATCAGCTTGAGGCAGGCAGCTACTTGGGAGGCAGAGAGCTCTGAAGAGGAGTTAGGTATAATAACTCTTGTATCCCTAAATACTCACTACCTGGCAGGTAGAAACGTATGAACAAATGAACAAAAATGTTTGTCATTAAGTGGCAACATCACCAAAGAAAAAATAAATCGAATTTAGCAGAAGGATTACATGGGAAACTGTGAATGTTGCTTTCTTCTCCTTTTCTCATTCAATTTGTTTTCACCACTGAAACTACTGGCAGTGTTGTGCTGGCAGAATCCAGCACTAAAATGCAGTAAAAAACCTGGACGCTACTTGCAGAAGTCCAATCTGTAACCATCTGTGTACATCCATTAGCGAGTTTGGAGGTACGTATACCATTGGTGGGATCTTGGCTGACAGTGACGTCTCAGCCACAGAAGAAAAGCAGGGCTCACGTTCCAGAGAGATACGTTAAGTGCATGTTTCTTGTCATCACCCAGCTAATTGCAAAAAGGCTGTTAGCACTACAGTTGAGTACAAGTCAAAACGCCCCATCCTCTCCTTGCTAACATGATTCCTTTCAATCTTCTTGGTAAATGTGGAACCCACTAGGGAGAAGAATTATCCCACTTGGTTAAACACATGGTCAAGGACTCAGTGCTGCCATCTGCCCATACCCTTGTCAGCTAGGAAAGAGCCGCTTAGCTGTAGATAGACAGCAACACAAAACTCTGAATAGGATGATGTCAGTCTTCCGGAGCTCCCTATTCGCGCCTCCTCCTTAGTTCAGAAATGAAATGGTTTAAGCATACTGCAAATAGATACAGAAGACTCATCCCACCTTCTCAGAAAGGTAGGGTCTTTTTAGGCTACAGTTATTTTGAGCTGTGCTACGCATTTTCCAGTTGCACCGAGCAGAAAAAAGCACAGGGACTTTCAGCCACATGACATTCCCAAACCATGACCATGGCAGCGACACAGCATACAAGAACATGCAGACCATTACATGGTAACACACTTAGTCTCAAAACTAAATTTCACCCATAAAGTCTGTCACAAAAAAAAACAGACAGATGTCACTTCTCTAATCACTGTACATTGCATAACAAAGTAATAAACACCTTAAAGTGTTTAACTCAAAAGAAAGGCTATCTATTCCCTCAGTCTCCAAGCCTGAAAGTTGAGACATCTCACAGCATGACTAACTACATTTCAAAATGAGGCTCAGTAGCTACTAGCAATTTATCAGGGAAATCTTTATGAGATGTTAGTAACATCGCCTATGCTGTGTATATGCAGCTAATATAAAAAATACCACCTTAAAAATAAACTGAAAAACAATAAAGCAAAGTTGTAGTGTTTAGAGATGCTATCTGAGTTGCAATAATTTTTATTGTTTCACCTATTTCAGTCCAATATTGTTTACCTAGACAGATTAAGGTTTAAAGAAATACAATCCTCATTTCTTTGCAATACAAATTACACATTCTAAAGAACTTTCTCTGACTAGACTTTCTGTAAACYTAGATGTACTTAGAAAACAAGCTTCTCCCTTGATGCTGGAAGTCCAGAACTCTCCCAGGTAGCATAAGACTTTGTGAAAAATTAATTTGCACATCATGGTAGGTATGCTGGCACCAGAATTTTCATGAAATTATTTCCTATCTAGAGTTTTTACCTCAGCTTTCACTTACAGCTCATTAAAAGCTTCTTTACTTTCCACTTAGATAGAAATTTATGTTTGGGTTCCATCCCAATGGATCTACAAGTCATCAGATACAGCACAATCCTTTCCACTGGAGTAGATCCTGGGGTTCAATTATGAAGAGTACTACTTCATCAACTAGTATGCTGGGCACAAATAAATTCCCAGATAACGTGGAGATGGATTTACCAGGCCCACATATAAGCATATGTTAAAATTCATCCTGTGGAATAGATTTTACATGCTGAGAAAGGGGCCAATGTTGCTCTTCGTGAAGCAGACTTGCCACTTAAGTGATGATGGAACATGACCATATCCAAACAGATATAGATGTGATGGATATATAGTGAAGATATATGAGCTAATTTTAAGCTAGCAAAATGAGAAGCAGGGTAAAACAACACAACTTGAGCTCTGGGTTGATGCAAATAGATTGTTAACTGTATTAGAGCCAAGCAGTTTGGAGGCTATACTTTTGGGCATCTCTGTTACTGTAGACAAAAAAAGTGCTGGCAGGATATAAATATTCAGAATCCCATATAAACTCCTCTTATTTAAAGCCAGAAGAGATCCATCTTGTGCATGGATAAAATACACTAATGTTATTTTCCACGTACCTTCAGCTTTGCCAGAAGTGATGATTAGCCCAAATGCTGCGACAGATAATGAATATGTAACAACTTTATGTGGCATAATAGGACCCAACATGAATGAATTTGAATCTAGCTGGATTATTTCATTAAAAGTTGCAAATTGCATTGTACTTACAAAGCAGTACCTGAAGCGCCTTACAGAACCATCTGGTCCATGTTAAGTGCAATGTAAAGAGCATTCACACATTGGGAATGCAGAAAGGTAATTTGGTATCCACTGTGGTCTCCTGCTGTCTAAGGTCCAAGGTCTAGACATCAGACCAAGGAGACTGACTCATGCACAGGCAGAATGTCAGAAGGAAAGGCTGAGTACCACAGGTTACAGAGCTTAAAGGAAGATTTCTATGCCTGTGAACATTAACTCTCCAATTTGTGCTGAGAGTCATTTCTGTGCCCAAACTTCAGTATTTGTAATACAATGCTGCAAGGCAAGAATCAGCAAGGAAACTTAGGTGTTTCAAAGATTTCAGTTCTAGAAACTGGGTAAACAAATGTACCCAATTACTGTGACTGACTGAGCATCCTAACAGACTGTACTGATAGCGGACAACTTCAGCAGAGTCTTAGGACAATTAATTTATTTGAAAGTCCTTGCTGCCTGTACCAATGCTGAGAGCATCTTTATTAGCAGCCTTAGAATTTTTCCTGAATGCATCTCACCTCTCTAGAGAACACCCAGAATCGTCATCCTTATTCTCCACATTTATGCTCTTCCTCCCTCTTTCTGTCCTATATGGATCATCACTAAAAGGGCTGTATGGCTAATGAGGACCACTGACATGTTCCAACACAACCTTTTACTCTGCACTGCAACTAGCTAAGATTCGCTTTTGCAGTAGAGCTGGTTAAAAAAAAAAAAAAAAAATGAGGCAGGGCAAGACACACCAAAACCAAATACAATTCTCTCCAGAATATGATCCCATCCAAGAAAAGTCCTTTTAGACAAGGAAAGAGGAAAACACCTCCACAGGATGAGAAAGCCTAGTAGTTAGGACTCATCTCCAAAGTTAGAAAACTCCTGCCTCAGCTCTTGCTTTTCCTAATTCAAAGAAAAAACACGAAAGAACCCAAAGACACAAAGAACGAACTCAAATCTTCCAAATACCCAGCCATGAGGTTATGGTCTCTTTTAGGCCTTTGGCTCTAACCTCCCTCACTGCTCCCCTGGTCCCTCTTTTTTTTATTTTGGGTTTTTCTTCAGGTTTTCCTCAGATCTCTAAACAAATGGATGCATGAGGCAAACAGGACTGGTACTCTGTTAAAACTGTGATTTTAATCCACCTAAATCAGGATTCATGAACATCAGAACATGTGGTCAGAGAMATTTTTTCCTAATCAAGTAACACATTTGCTTTTTTATCCAAAAGAGGTTCTAGTTCACTATTCTGTCACAAAACTGGTCTATGTCTTAGCTACTTAGGAGTTACAATAGTCAATACAAAACCTAAGGGAATACAATTTAATCATGTGATATCTGACGTCCTCTTCATACAAAGTTAATTAGGCTCTGTTCTACAAAGTCAATTTGAACATTTGTCTCAATAGCATTATCTTAATTATTCCTCATCAAAATGATACCACCTCCTACTGTGAACTAACATACTTGTGTAAACAAGAAAAAAAGAAACCTTGCAGTCTTGAAGCAGGTTCCCATTTTAAAACTCTCTAGTGTAAATACTAATACAGGCATTAGGTATTCAGAAGGAATACAAATAAGACACTCACGTGTTTTACTACTTCAAGGATCACTCTTCCTACTGAAGACTATTTTTAACAGTACTGCTGAAATACAGATAATCTGTTTATTTTTTTATTAGCAAAATATTTTGTTTTCTGTATCAAAGTACCCTAAAGTGTGAATAGCCAAGAATTCCTTGCAAAAGAAAGATTGTATTTTATTCTTTATATACCACATTTCCCTGAGATACTCTTAATTCAAAAAAGGTCAAAAGTAAAGAAGCGTGTGGAAAGGGCTTGCAGCAAAACAACAATCTTTATTGGATATCAGCACTGAATTAAATGCAAAATTGGTAAACGTGCTGTTTACAGACAGTACTTCTTCTTAATACCAGACTGGCAATGGGGTCCAAAATGTTCAATATTGTTATTTAGCATTCTTTGACTCATGCGATTTAAATATACAGGAGATTTTCAGACTTTGAGGTCTACATTTTTGATTTCATGTCTCTGTCTACACAACAGTGTAGACAAGATCACCTTCTGCACACAGGTGCCAAAAACGAAAGAGAAGAAAAAAAACCCAGCTAGCCTGAATCAGCAATTTTACCACAAGCATATCCTATTTCTCARCACACTATTAAGGTCCAGCACTCTGACTGTAAAAGCCTACACTCGGTCTATCTTGCAACTTTCCTACCAGCATGGTATTTGGCAAGTTTGCAAATACTCTGATTCTTGCACTCTTCTTATTACTCTTGACAAACTGTTTTGTATTAGACCCACCAGTAAAAACTGGGTGAACTCCGCGTATGTTAGGTGTCTTTTTCTATCCTTTCCAAAATGCAGCTGTACGAACTCTGAATTCCAGTTAAACGGAATGTGCTGATGAATTGTGGTCTGGCCAAAAACTTGCTTAGCATCCTCTGAGAAGAAAAGAAAAATGTTCATTTGATAATAAAATAATATAACAATAGATACAAGCACATATTTACACAAGTAAAATAAATATGGTATTTTCTAACAGGAAAGCAATACTGTTGATACAAATTAGTAACATATTGCAAAGCAAACCTGATTTTTTTGTTGACCAAAATCATACCAAATGAAAAGTTTTGAACACCCTCACAAATATGATCTCTGAATAATCTATTTGTGAAGTTTTATACTCACAGCATTTGATTAGAAGAGACTCAACTAGATATTTCAAGTTTCAAAGTCAAGCAAGAAAAGATTAAAATTAAAAGACAATTTATAAAAAGATGACTAAAGCTAATCAATTTTCAGCATAATCTTTTCAAGCTGCTAACAATGAAAGTTTTGTGTCACTATAATTCAGGCTTTTGTATTATTCCCAGAGTTCTCCACATTCAAACAAATCAACTACAAAAATACCAGTATTTCAAGATCCACTTTTCTGCAGTTACCTTACAGGAGCAGTGACATGCAGGGCAGGGGATGGGGGGGGACATGGCAGGCAGGAACACAAACTTATCACCACCTCCAGCACTAAGCAGACTTTAACCCTAGACCTCTGCTACGAAGAGAGGGGCAGCGCGACAAGTTTGTTTGATCATACCTAAATGCAAGCTTCATAGTTTAGTTCAGTTTAGTAGTCGTAACTGGGCAATGGCTTATTACGGGCTTGGCAGACTTTTTGGTAATACATGGCATTTTTGGTGAAGAAGCAACTATTTGAAACACACCAAGTTGTACAATCAGTAATAAGGACCATACATTGCTGGAACTGGACTGTACATATTTTAACTACTGGAAACAGCAACAAGAGCTGAGGAAGTACTTGTCTCACACGACAGCGCCCACTTCAGTGTGATAGTCTGTCTCAGCCAAAAATATAGGGGAAAGATATCTTCCAAAGACAAGCTCAAGGCCAGAGGTTCCCAACTGCTATATACTTTCCTAATTGCTGTACAACTCCTCCAGCAACGCCAGCCAAGAGCCAGTTCTTGTCTCCTGCTAGTTCCTGTGGGCATGGACAGCTGGTTCCCAGGAGACACTCCCTACCCACAGGCAGGGCCAGGAGCTGGTCTCCTGCTCCCTTCACGCTTTGTGGAGGAAAGACCAGGAGCCCAAACCCAGAGCTCCTGTCTGTCTCTGCGAGCAGCAGAGCTGGAAGCCAGTTCCCAAGCATGGCTGGTGCCTGGGGGCGAGGAAATCAGCACAGCTTTGTGCCTGTCTGTGTGCAGAACAAGCTGGGAGCCACCTCGCTGGAGCCAGCCTCTGCCTACCAGGCAGGCCTGGGAGCCACCTTCCAGCTCACGCCAGTGCCACAAGCAAAGGTGGGAGCCGACTCCTTGGAGCCGTGAGGTCCCGTCTCCTGCGCAGGTTGACTTCTGGCTTCTGGTTCAGCCCATGCCAGCCAGGCACAGCAGCTCTGCTGACCTGGGGAAATCCAGCCAGGGTGAAATTCCCACTTTCAGGCAAGGAAGAAGGAAAAAGTGAGAGTGGGGTGAGATGGCCGAAAGCCAGGAAGAAGTGCCCAAGTGAATGAAGGATAAACACATGGGAAAAAATGGTCCCAAGGAGGTGAAAGGGACAGGTGTCCTGCCGCACAGACCCAAAAGCACTGCAGTTGGTGTTACCCACAAGGACAGCTTGTTCTAAAGGATGGGGGCTGTTCATATTCTGGGATTCATGGGGAGAGCAGAAACGATACTGTGAACCTCTTCCCATCCCTCAACAGAGTCAGTAGTTTCATCTTTTAAAACACACCACCCACTGATCCCAGGGAATCAGTGGTGAAAGAACAAGTTGGATTTAACTCACGAACAGAAAGACTGACCCCAGTTAACTTCAAATTCTTAAAATTCAGAACTTCAAGACCTAATGTCCTACGAGAATTTTCTCCAAGCAACATCAGACAGTGCCCCCAGGACAGCATTGTTCATTCATGTCTTCAAGCTCCATCACAGCCAGCTTGCATCTTGACTGCCAGCATTCTCCAGGAGCAAAATTCTGCTCTCAGGGCAAGGAGGGAAAGCCAATCGGTTCAGGGTGAGGTCCTGTCCCTCTACTGAATGTCTTTTATTTAGGATGCTTCCTACTGACACAGCTCGAGGCACCTTGCCACATGTCACTGGAGATCACCTCTATAAAGTTCCTGCTTTCTGCCAGACTTCCTTCCCCACCCCTCAAAGAAAGGAACCAGCATGAAGAAGACAGACTGTGTTGTCTGCAAACAAGAGGAAATGAGGGCTGTCTCTTCCTGGTAGCGACCATGCTGCTTTTCCAGAGGAATGAAGATATTCCCAGGACAGCGCCGGTACCTGTCTCTTGCACAGAAATCAGATGCTCATCTGCCTCCTCTTTCTCTCCCATCCCATCTCCTGAATTTCCCCAGAGCAAGACACTGATATTGTTTGGATGAGATTAGGAGCAAGTCACTGTTTACCAAAAGCTATGTTTGGTTGGACTCCAGATTTGTCTTTGTCAGAGAAAAAAGGTGCTTTCTTACTTGATGCAAGGTAACAGATAGGAAAATCTTAGCTAGTATAAAAGCAGTCTCAAATTCCTTTTGATGGGGCCAGGCTCCTCACAATCTTTACTTCAAATGGTTAACATATGAAAGTTACAGAGTGTCCTCTGATCATGCCACTGTAATTTTATTTTAATTAGTTATCATACATTAGCTATCTTGAAGGAACAATGCACCTTGCTCCCCCAATTCTGTGCCTTGTAAACCCTCCTTAGTTGTGGCCCAAAAGAAAAATTCCAGCTCAAGAAAATCAAACATCAAGAAGTGAAAAGAATGGTAATTTCAGACTAAAGACAATGTTTAATTATTGGCATTACAAATGGCAAAGGAACTCACAGGAATGGAACTTAAAACCTCATCAAGCCAGCTAGGAATATAGTAAGGTATATATCCAGGGCATTTGCATTCCTTTGTCTATTTTAGAGATTAAAGGCTACACGCACGCCTCAGAAGTTCATATAAGTACAAACATCCTTTCGAACAGTCCAAGCAGGAGAGGTACACTAATTTTTGCTGTGACTTGGAAAACACAGAGTACCACATTAGTGTAGGTATTTAGTACAATAGCAAGAGAACTCCCTACACTACATGATCTTTTCAAAATCATACTGTAGATTGATGTCAATATGTCTTAGCAACTAATACCAGGTGCTTTTCTGACAGAGTGCATGTTGGATTATACAGTGCAGGTAGCTGACTGGAAGATTGCCTACTGTGCCTCTACTGATTCCTTGACGGCATGAGACATGGTATCCTGTTTGCCACTGCCTTTTCACACATATCTTGCACTTCCTTGTCACAACTATTTATGGTTCACAAACTCCTATATACGCTCAGTGGACAGGTTTTTCCTCTTTCCTTGCTAGTCTCATCACTCATTCATCTACAACAATGTCACTGACTCAAGTCTTGTCTGTAGTCAGATTGCCCGATTCAGACATTAAAGACCATTCGTGCTCCATGAACAAATCTTAAGTGGTTTAGCCTGTGATTTAACCATCAAAATGTATCCAATTACATACTAGAACTTATTCCAAGTTATTGTTCAGTTCTAACAGTATCATCTCCTAATCATCTAAGTCCAGTATTAAAATAAAAAATGGACAATTTTAAAATGTAGTTTCACCTTAAACCTGCAGCTGAAGTTCCATGGCTATCCACGAGTTGCTGAACTAAACACAGTAAAGAGCAGCAATGTCCTTCAGTAGCCAGGAGTTATTTTGTTTGTTTAGACATTTTTTTAAAGGAACCTGTTTCACAGAGTCACAGAACAATTTGTGATGGAAAGGACATCTGGATGTCATCTGGTACAACCTCCTGTCAAAGCAGGTCCAACCAGTTCAGGTTGCTCAGGTCCATGTCCAGCTGAGAGTTGAGCATCTCTAATGATGGAGATGCCACAACCTCGCTGGGCAACTGTGGTTTGATCCTAAACCGRTATTTAATCAAAATATCTGATAAACTGAAGCTTTTAAATCCATATTAAAACACTGTTTATTTGTTTTAGTTTTAAAAAGACAAAATGTCAATGCTCCACTGTCTGGAGCTGTAAGAGCGCAAGATCTAAAGCTAGCAAAAGATACAACCATTTCTGTGTTTCCATTGTTTGAACCAGAGCTGTTGGAAAGCAAAACAAACAATAGGTTGAAGGAGAAGATTTTAAATATTCATTTTTAGAAATCCATGCTGTCATTTGTGTCAATCTTTAAAAAAACTAAACTTTGAAACTCAATTTTAAAATAAATTGCAAAGTTCTATAATAAATAATTGTTTTTCCCACGCTGCCTCTAATTAAAGAATAGATACCTTGTCATTGGTTTCTGATCACTGTACAAAGAAGATGTTCTATTTTCCCTCCAGGTGAACTGCCTGCTGGTTTACAGTGGGGGTTTTTTGTCCTTTGGTCCTGGGGACTTTCTTCTCTCCAGTGTACTGATGTCTATGCTTAAATGCTTACTGTACAAACAAGTATACTGCATTCACATTCCCATACTGTGATTAAGAATTATAATTAGAAACAAAGAGTGCTTTGGAAGAACCACAGACCCTCATGACACAATAAAGACCACTGGATTCCCCAAGTGAAAATTATCTATTTGGAAATTTGAAATTTTAAAAGAAGCAAACTGAAAGTCATTCTCCCACTATATTTTACATTTAAGAAAAGAACTCAGAAATCCTCAGCTCCTTCTACGCGTTAATCAACTTTATTGGGAGAACTAGTTGCACGTGACATCTAGTCACTTGACAGAACAAGCTACTAAAATCTTTACAGGCTACAGCACATAAATAGCTGATGCATTAAATCTGAAATTCTTTCAAACTATTTATTTGCACAAGTACCTAAATGTTTTGTGCAGTGTCATCGTTCAGTCCAATGAAGTTAATACTATCTCAATGCACAGCTAGAAAAAATTTCATGATCACCTACAAAAATCCCACTCTCCTTACAAAATAGCTGCAGAATTTCTGCAGAAAAGCTGTCACAATTGGCTTTATTTTATGTAAGTTATATACATTTTATATATGACATATGTTATACCTTTATGCATTTAAGCAATTTGTGCACGGTATAGAAAATCTGTACCAAAACCTTGGGCCTTGATAAAAAATGAGATTTACCCTGATGATAATAGTAATAGCAACTTCTGTAAAGAACACAGGCTACCTTCTGCAAAGAGGAAAACAAAAGACAAATTTGAAAAGACATGAACTATCACAAGTTAACAAGAGTTCCACATGCACCAATAACCTTTTCAAACCCTTCTGGCAGTAACTGCTTCTATATTCATCATTCTTAAGGCCCTGAGGAGGAATATATGAGCATTATAGCTACAACTTGGATTAAACAAAGGAAAATTAATGCAAAGAGTGTGGAATAGATATTGTAGTATAAAGAGATAAGGTTTTTTAAACCTGAATATGCAAATTCCTGTCATTCTGCTTAGACAAAAGGTGATACCTTTATAAAATCATGTTTTGTTAATGGTTAAGCACTTCCGTTCATGCATTTGGAAACAGTTTCCTTTAAATGGCTGTAATAAAAAAGAGCATTTTTTCAAAGGCATTTAAAATAAATCCTACACAGAAGAAAAGGCAAAGAAGGAAGTCCAGTTGGTCAAATTAAACTATTGATAAGAGTAGCTGTTTCACTATTGTGACTAGGAAACCCCAGCACCTTGCCAACTGCCAAGTAAGACCTGACTCAAAGCTCAGTGAAGATGAGAATAGAATGATTTCCACAAGCTTTACAATGGGCCTATTTGAAACAACTCTACATTTTTGCATAATCTTCATGACCCTGAGTGCACCACCAGGTTCTGCAACCTCTTTCCCATGCCCCACCAATGAGCATGTGGATCAGGGTCCGTGCAAAGAACCGCAGGAGAAATTGCTGGGTTAAGCATCATCTCAGGTCCTTGGTCCTCCTTGCCTGAGCCACCCCGCAGGGACGCCTGCGCCTGCCTTTGCACTTTGGTAACCCCGACCCCCTGACTTGGCTTCCCAGACTGACCCTGGACCTGCTTCGTCCCTGCGGACTTGTCTGGCATTCACTGGACTCTCGGCTGACCCTGGTCACTGTCACCAGACCTGCTCTGCTGTCCTTGCTTGGGCAGCGTGGGACTGCACCCCTTGCTCGGTGGTCTCTACCCATGCCCTGGCCTCTTGGCACCCTCACTCAGCTGCAGGCTCACTTGCCTGGCAAAGCCGCCGGCCCTTGCTGCTCCTGACCACAGAAAAAGTACAACAGACTTGTGCAAAAGCACATGTGTACAGAGACATGCATATATACATGTCAAAAAAACTCAAGTAATAATGTTTGGTATTATCTTGTTTTACTGGAATTGTTCGGGTTTATCCAAGGTTTGGATTGGCTTTTTTTTGCCTGGGTTTTTGGTTTGTTTCGTTGTTTTTTTATTTACTGTTGTGAACTTCAAATACACAGCTAGTTAGAGTTTATTTCCATCCTTCTATGGTCTGGCACTAGGACTGTTCTATAATGATGACTTTTTATTTTGGAAAACATATGTCCACATCACACCTGCTCAGCTAATATGTGGAATGATGGGTAGTCCAAGTACTTGGCTGGGTTGTCCATTTATACCCATTCACCCAGAAGAGGTACAACACTCTGGAATTACAGGCGCTACAATCACCTTCTTGACCTCCCTGCTGCTTTGTCAAGGAAATGGGTTGAAATAGTTTTATAGTGGCCATGCTGTAAATTAAATAACACATTGGAATAAGGATTGCAAAGGAAAGGTACTCATCCCTTCAACTTCCCTCAACAAAGCAGTAAGAGCAGGAAAGGCTGKCATAGCCACCTTCTTCCACAGGTTAGAAGCCCTGAAATAACACATTAAAGCTGTATTTTCACTGCCTCTTAATTCCTTGCGAAACGTGGACCACAACCTATTCTGCAATTCTGAATTAAAAAAGAATTAAATTAGGTTCTTTCCTTCTTAAAATATTACTAGGAAGGTATCTGGTAGAACACTCAAACTGAAGATGGCACAGTAGAAACAGAGCACATAATTTGAAGATAATGGGATTGTATTACACGACTCAAGAAGCGGGGGAGGGGTTGATCTGAAAAAAGATAGCAGCTCAGGTCAGTGCAATTTATCGGCGCTCTATCATGTGGTAGTGCTACTGTTTTAAAACAGATTCATTCAAAAGAGTGCAAAACCCTCCATTACTGCACCCGATCCATTTAGACTAAGATCAGTTTCACCTGCACCTGAAAAATGTGGCTGCACATATACACTTGCATATAAACACCTAAAAAAACCTGAATTCACTTCTTTTGACAATTTTGTGCGTGTGCACACATATGTAAGTGGTAGCTTATTTTTTTATAGGACTAGTTACTCCAAGTTCAGAGAAAACCCCCAAAGACAAAATTAAACTCAAATAATAAAAATGGTAATTTTAACCATTTTAGCTATGTTGAGCTTGTCCAGCTGTGGACTAGTGCTGAATTGTAATGGACAAGCAGGGGTTTCTGCTGCTTAAGATAAGCCAGTGTTGCTTGTGTGTAACCAAAGCTGTCATATCAAATTCAATGCCCCCGTTTCCATGTGGGTAACAGAAATCATCATCTGGACTCATTTCTGTTATCCGTATCATGGAGGTGTTAAAAACACAGGACTTTCAGAATCCAGACTGACTCAACACCTTTCTTTACACTGCCAGGGGCTGACTTCACTGTAGTTGTCCGGGAATACATATTTACTTCAGAATTCACATGATTGTTTCCTACAGCAGTTTAATATACCAACCAAAGTGATAAAAGCAAACTCCTGGCTCGAAGAAATTATCCTAAACTTTACACTTTACTCTCCAATACAGACTTGAGAGCTCTATTTCTTTAACAGCTATTTTGCTTAGATAGATGGTATAAAAAAAAAAAAAAATCACTTTCTTGCAAAGCATTAACATACATTTTCCCCCACTTAAATACTTCAATTTCAAATGCACCACAAAATGTACTCCCACAACAGTACCGTATTAGTATAAAACTATTTTAGTTCAATTAAAATGTCTAACTATCTACCCCCAAACCTACCTAAACTGTAATTTTCACTTTGAGCACTTCCAACATGTTCTCGGTTTTGTTTTCTTTTATCAGCTTATCAAATCAGGTCCTGCATTCCAAATGTTGGAAAAAAATAGTCATTAACTGCTAGGTAACAGCAGATTTTCCAATTTAGAAAACTAAATTACACACACTGCAGAAGTATGTGTATTTTGCTATCTGAAATTTCATATTAAAATTTGTAATAACAAAACACTTTCCTAGCTCTTAGGGCCTGCTGAAGTTTTTACCTTCTAATGTGTAATTCCAGGACAACTGAAAAGGAGATGGGGAAAGAATTAAAATAAAAATCAAGCTTAAAGTGGTATACTGCTGCTGCCACAGTTTAAATATATTCTGGTGTGGAAGCTTCTGGTTCATCCCCAAATGCTGCCCAGTAATCATGTTGGGCTTTTTTTTCCCAACAGGATATACAGCTGTATGAAAGATGGCTAACCCTCAGCTTACTGTTAACCAAAGAGTGACCTCATATAGTTGAAATTTACTCTCAAATTGGCTTTTTCCCACCTTTTCCACACCTATTTTTCTCTTTTTAAGTAGCATGAAGTAGCAGCAGAAAGCACAATATTTTAGCCATCTAAGCATGTAGTATTCTTGAATTATCCCACCAACTGGAAGTGCTCTCTGTTACCTCTATCTTTTAAAATTGGAGCCATTATAGTCAATCGTGCAAATCTACAGTTAGCCTTTCATAAAAAGTGGATTTTTGACCCACTGAACTGGAACAGCTTCTGAGCAGTTCTTCTGATCTCTGACAAGATACCATACAACACATGCATGCCAACCTGATATTGGTGTGCATCTACATTCAGTTGTTCAGAAAACACTGCTCATAAGTCATTAAAAAAGTTCCAAAAATCAGGGTGGTTCTTTTTGTAGTACAAACTGATCATTTAAAGAAGTGCAATAAAGCTCCACATATATCAAAAAATGGATGCCTTCACAATGGTTTTTCACCTCCAGGTAACATACTAACATGTGGAGCACATCAATGGAAAGTAAAAGCTTATGGTATCTGTTGGGCTGCCCTCATAAAATGAATTGGCTGACTCAGCACATCTCCAGGCAGAAAAGAGACTGTACTGCGACAGCCCCAACGGAGTGCCAGCACCCTTAGAGGCAGTCACAGCAGGGCAGAGAAGCAGGAGGCTGGAGTCTCTCACTAAAAGTGGTTGCTTCCGTTCAGATGTGAACCACATCCATTTTGTGGCTGGAAGAAGCAACAAAGGCTGTATAGCACCTGTTGTACACAGAGGTGAGATTAAGACCAGTATTGCTAACCAAATGTCTTTCAGATGTCGTAAGTAGACTTTAAAGATGTCAACAACTAAAAAAGCCCCCAAAAGCCCCCAGCAAACCATAAAGTCCAGTACAAATCCTAACAAGAAGTTCAGCATGCATTCCCTTTTAGGAGAGAGGCACTAGCTACTGAACAAAATTCATTTGGTTATAAGCTCACTGCCCTATCCAAACTTTTCAACAAGGACAGAGCAGTCTTACAGGTTAATTCTACGTTAATGAAAACATTGTTACGAGAACATGCTTGTGCCTTCATGATTTTTCCCAATCAAAAGATCTATGATAAGCTTCAAGTTTCACCCCTCTGCTGAAAATGTTCTCACTTTTAAATCCTCTTACCTTCTCACTGCCCTGGTTGTTTGTGCTCTTGTCACTTCTAAAAACTGTGAAGTGTTTTCACTTCCTCATGACATATCCATACACTGTCCAATTCAGCTTGGCCCTGGTTTTTGACCGAGATACCTGAGCACATCTGTTACCTCTGCTAAACATTGCAAATACCCCAAAAAGCAGGCTCTTTCCAGGAGTACCATCACTTTCAGCAGTTAAGACTCCAGATCCAAGCTTGTCTGCTTCTTCTGTCCTCCTTGGATGTAATACATGAATTTATACACAGAATATTACATAACTGGCTTACAGAAAAGGTTTCCAACATTTTTCCAAGATGCAACCCCTTAAAAATATTTCTACTTGAGCTGTGGATATCCATAATTTCAGTTTACTGGCAACAGCCTTACATTTCTTTATTACCTTTCCCGGCCTCCTCATAAGTGAGGAACAAACTGCCAGAGCCCAGAGACCACAGGTTTGGAAAGCACTAGGCCCCATGAGGGCATAAAAACTAAATTTACCCCTTTTGCCCTGAAGAAGAAGAATAAAAAAACCAGATCACTTCCACCAAGGTAAACAGCATAACATGGCTAACTAAAATAAAATACCACTTTTATTTTCTCCATTTAAGATAGTCAGCGGTTGATGCACGTGACATGCGTGGAGAGGCTGATGGTATGGGGTTTTCTCAGCCTGGAGAAGGGCAGGCTAAAGGAGGACCTCATTGCTGTCTACAACTACCCAACAGGAGGGTGAAGGGAAGATGGAGATGCACAGTGGAAGGACAAAAGGCAATGGATGCAAGCTGGAACATGGGCAATCCCAACTAGGCATCAGGAAATTATTTTTCACCATAACAGTGATCGAACACTGGAAGATGCTTGCTTATAGAGGCTGCAGAGACTCCATCCCCAGAGATATTTAAAAACTTGATTGGATGTTGCTCCCAGAGCAACCTGGTCTTGATGGCCCTGCAAGGGTTTGAACCAGATGGCTGCCACAGTCCCTTCCAACCTAAACTGTTTGATGATTCTATGATCATTCCTTCGGTTTTGGTAATGAATAAGATATATGCTCAGCCTTCAGCCTCGTGTTTGTCAGTAGGCAACTTTGATTTTAAAAAAAAAAAAAAAAAGAAGAAGACAAAACAAAACCAACAAAAAGGACAAACCAAACCACCAAATTTCAGTTCTGGATGACTTAGAAAACTCCATTGTATTTTCTAAACCAAATGAAACACAACTGTGTAAAAGGATGGAGCTTCTCCTAATATTTAAAATGACAGATTTACTTTGTGACTAAACAGGCTTTGTTTTACTTAAGATGCCACCAAGTCTGCCTGGTTTCATAACATTTTAGTTAAAAGAAAAAACAAAACAAGAAAAACTTGCCAAGTTGATACATGTCTAGAAATGAAATTCTCCAAAAATAGTATCAAGAAGATTTCAAAAATTGTTTTGAAGAAAATAAATATRCTAAGAAGTCTACCTTACATCCTCTTTTAATTAAAACTGGTCATTATTTGTGCAAAATCCAGTACAAACAACAAAAAATATCAGAGACTAAACAAATTTTGCATTTGTAATGTTGCCGTTGGGATCATCATATCTAGGCAACTGTCATTTACAAACCAACAAGTGTTTCACTGTGTAGGTGTAAGCTAACACATCACTAGCTACAAATGGTTTCTAACCAATTTGAACCAGCAATGGAAATTTCACTGAGAAATACTGAGTATTGCAATTTGTCAAGTGATCAAAGCTTACAGCCTCAGCAATTTATTTTGGTAGTTCAGATTTAGCTTTTCCTTGCTTTACATGGTATTGAGTGTACCAGGCTGGGCATCACTAAGCTAGGTGTTGTGCAAGAAAAAAAAAGAATTACAGATCCCATAAGAAGAGCCAAGTCATACCAAGCAATTACAGGGAAAAGCGTAAAATAAATAATCCTCTGTAACAAAAGCAAGAGCTAGCTCACACAGTCTGAACCTAACCCTTTGGTCAGGAAAGCAATTGTGAGACTCCTGTAATAACTCTTTGCATATTGAAAAAGTATCAGAGAGTTATCATAAGAGGAAAAACTCTGAAGCTCATCACAATAGCTGTATAGCTATTTAAACCTCTGTTAAGAGCTATGTGCTTTTAGAAAGTTTACAAACAAGTATTCAGGCAATTCAAGTATCAGATAAGCAAACAGGAGCGCTTAGTAAGATGTATCCTTAATTAATGTGTTTATCTAAGAACAGTACTGATATAATTAATAACAGAAGCAGAGACCCACAATAGCTGCTGTCTACATGTAAATAAAGTTTTGTTTTGAGACAAAAGCAGAATACATTGCTCAATTCTGCAGCTGTTATGCTAAACAAGCAACAACTTGGGGTTTGGGTTCCCCATTCCCTTCACATTTTTGCTGGGTTTAGGGGGTTTTGTTTTGCTTTTTCTTTTTTTTTTTAAATTAAAGGACTGACTTGTTTTACAGCATACCCATATTTCTCAAAGTAGCACAGCACAGCATCCATTTTGAAACAGCTTCAGGTTGAATTAGAGGACCTTTAAAAAAAAAACCCAAAACCAGAAAAACACACACTATACCACAGCTACATTTCATTAAGTACGAGAGCAAGAATTTCTGTCTGGTGGGAAATTCTACTTTAAAACAAATCAGAATTAAGATCTTCAAAGCCAGGTTCAACGCCGGTTGGCAGCACAGACTCGGGCAATCACATCTCTTTCTGTGCCTTTCCCTTCTCTGTGAGCAAAACCAACCCAGACAACACTTATTTTGCCCTTCACTAGGGCTGTGAGAACTGGTATAAGAAAAGGGAAGTTCCAGTCCCTGGATATCACCGCTGCATTATTCACAACTCAGCACTGTTAGCTCCCATCATTTCATTTATCCATCTGAAATCAGAGATGGAGGTTAAGACGACTTAGTTTTTAAACACTGACATTTTTACCCAGCCATCTCGCCTTTTTTTAAACACCATCTTGTAAAGAATTTCAAAGGGCTCTGCTTCTTTAATGAGGCATTAAAATACAGTCATACGACAAAAAAAGCAACTCTACTAAGTCTCTTAAACCCCTGGACTTACATTATCAGCTTTTATGTGCCTGTCAACACTCAACAGTAAGAAGCAATGGTTTGCTCTTTGCCTCGAATTTAAAAGCCAGCTAAACTTCCTCCCACTTTCCTGCTGAGAGCTTTAACTCCTTGCAAACTGTCAAAGCTTTGACACTTCAGCAGCAGATAAATCTACGACATGATGCAACGGCCAGGTGTAGTCTCAGTCAGCCACTGGCCACTAATTTACTAGTGGCCATTTCATTCACCTCAAAAAGCAATAAACTAGAAATACTTCCCGCCCCCGCCCCCTCCCCAGACTGCTTGCGGATCAGCCCTTTTAAATAGATGCTAGCTCTGTCAAAGAACCAGGTACAGTTAACTTGTAACTTGAAAGAAATGAAACATTTAAAATTGTAGAGATGTCAACATATGGCTAAAATGCAAAGGCATTTCCAACCCAGGAGCTAAAGTGAGAGTGCAGCATTTTTCAAGAAAAGTAAGTGCAAAGTATTAAATACTGGAACTTCTTTACCCAGAACATTTCTCTAAATATCCACAGCCTGGATGTGGCATTCAGTGTAAAAGCTCATTGACGCAAAGCCCATTATTAATTTGTTTTACAAAGGTGCCAAGCTAAGTGCACCTGTAGAAGAATAAGATTTGGATGATTTACTTAGTAGAAAATATGAAGTTCACAGCTGGGAAGCCCTATATTCTGTTCGGTATAAGCTAAAATATTTATACCATTATCTCAGTATACAGAAAACCAATGACTGCACAGATAAGCCACGCTGTTTCTTTACAACAATAAAATGAGATACAGACTTATAATGGGATCCTTGAGATACTGCACTTAACAGCAGTATAGTGAAAAACGATCCTTTCCCTTTTCTTCTGTTCCTTTCACACTGTAATTCCACAGTATACAAACCCCCTATTTAAGTCTCCTAACCTTGATAAGGACTTGATCCCACTCTCATTCAAGTCAATGGAAAAAGATCTCATAATTAACCTCAAAGACGCATGACTGAAGCACTGAGTGGCAAAGTTACAGGATAGTATTGTAATAATTTATTTGTGAAAATATTAGGGTTTTTTTCATAATGGGGGGGGGAAGCTTTTTTTCTTATGATAGAAAATAGAAACTAGCTTTGTCTAAAGGTCAGCCGTTTCTGCTGAGAATGCACAACACTGAGACAGCTCTCACATACTCCCCACTCCAGGCGTTTGCTGGGGTGGTAGCCACAAGGTACTATACAAAAGTTACAAATGCATTTATGCTTTCAAAGGGGGAGAGGAAGGAATTAAAAAAAGCTATCTGAGGTTCTGCCAATGTTGGCATGTCTCCCCTTTCAAATACCTTAAATACAGCCTGGCATAGGAGTTTCTCTCATCACTAGGACTTCAATGGACTTCAAATGCCAAACAAATCCCTTGACTCACTGTGTCAAACCCCAAGGGAAGCATTTGCCATCAGGAAAAATACAAACAAGAATGCCAAGAGTTAAAAAGTTAAGTCGGACTGATTCAACATTCAGATCAAACGACTACAGTTCTTCCTAGATTATTAACGAGCGCTCCAAGCAACCAGGGGCTCTGACGCAGACAAGAACCTGCACATCACAGGCATTCCAGGAACCCTGGTTTGTATGCGCTGGAACAAAACCTCTGCAAAATATGTGCGCCCTCCTGATTTAAAAGCATGCCGTCTCTCGTTGCCTCTCTGTCCGTACACATGCACAAGACTGTTAGGCACAAAATACTTCCTTCATCAAGGTTATGATCCCCAGAACTTTTTCCCAAAATTCTTTCAAATCTTTTAGCATCTGTAGTAGTTTTTAAAAAGCTGTTCTAAAAAGTAATATTGCACACAAAAAGCACATCTTTCACAACCTCAACAGACAACCAAAATAATGAAAAACCAAAACAGACACAGAAGAGACAGCAAGTCTTCTCACCAGCCGTAACTTCAAATACAGGTTTTTGGAGATGGCAGAAGKAATACAATGATGCTTCAAGCAATGGTAACAGGATCTTGTCAGTTCAAATGGAAAGGGAAGGGCTTTTTTAACTGAGCATAAAACATGTGTGGGGAATACTAACAAAAGACAGAGGACGTGTGAACGATACATTTCAGAAAGACAAAGAGACAATGTCATCCAACTTTCCTTTTATTTAAAACTGTTTAACAACCAATTAATAAAACTTGAAACATATGTATAACTGTGTCCAAATGTAGCAGATTAGAAATAGCAATTTTATCCAGTGTAGGTACTTAGGGCAAAAAAATCCCCCATACTTTTTGACGTGCAAGCTCAATGTCTGAAGTTATTCAAAACTGCTAATTTCTGAATCCTTCTTCCAGACAGAATGGCCCTTATCGTTAGGCAGGTGGCAGATAGTYCTGCAGATATCAAAAGCTGTCTCTATGATATTTAGAAATAAACAGTCCCCATAATCAAGTTTTAAACTGGCCTGAGTATTTCTCATGTTGTCAGTGCAAACACCACACCTCCAATGCACAGCTGAACTTTTTTTGGGGGGGCCGGTAATAATGGATTTATTACTGTAAAATTTCACAGAAGAAAGTTTTAAGCCTTAAAAGGAAGCCAGCTTGAAATATAGCCAACTTAAACAAAAAATAATTCAGGGTAATTTCAGACTCAACATTCACCCAAGTCTTCTGGCAACTTTCTTGTGGTTTTACAATAATTTCCTACAGTCACCTTTCACTGCTGTTCTGAAGACCTGCACAAGCATGTTGGGGAAGAGAAAAAGAGAAGTGACCAGTTCTCCAGAGAAAACCATGAAGATGACCATGACCTTGGCTTCATATTGTGCACATGTAAATGATTAAAAAAAACTCTAGCCAGAAAGTTGCTTGGCACTAGTGTAGTTCCACTACCAATCACTGTTTCCTACCGTAACAGAAGGTAAAATAGAGTTTAGCATAAGTAGGGATTTTTAAATTAAGAGTGTACATTTAAGAACAGTCTTACCAAAGGTAACTTCTCCTTTGCCAGTCTTGTCAAACAGCTGAAAGGCTACTATGAACAATGCATCTGGAGCACACAGGACTGATTCAAATGCCACAAACTCTTGAAAGGATATCAACCTAAGGGATGAAGGAAAAAGAAGAGCTATGAAACCACGTGCTTGCAGAAAAATGAAATACAATATAACATAGATTATACAAAAGAAATAAGATCACAACCAAAATGTGTACAAAATGTTATCAATAGGGATTAAAATTTATCCTAAAATGCCCTATCACCAACGCTGTCAGGAGGCCTTTATATCCCTGGATGAAAATGACTTTGTTGAACAAGGAACTATTCCTCTCAGCAAGTCACAACAGAATATAAAATAAGCAAAGTGCTCAGCGTGGCTACTCACGTGAGCTTTAATATCTAAATGAACTGCCCTCTGGGGAAGCCTACCTCCCTCCACTGGCAAGACAGAGAGCCAATAAAGATATGAGTAACTTCCCTCAAGACTTAGTACTTAAGGCTTTTGTATAGCAAATCCATTCAAGACCTACATGCTGCCACTCACTTCAGAAGGAACCGATCAGAATGTGTTATCTGTTTGCTAGCAACTTATTAGTCATCCATCGCAGCCCTCCAGTCCTGCGTGTTGAGTC
Organism: Phoebastria nigripes; assembly: GCA_035582835.1. Lineage (NCBI taxonomy): Eukaryota > Metazoa > Chordata > Aves > Procellariiformes > Diomedeidae > Phoebastria > Phoebastria nigripes. Next base: position 1,500,466 of record JAYKAV010002910.1, on the reverse strand, counting down.
ACAAATTTCAAGCAGTAGTCTGCACGTTCTTCCTCAGCCCAAGAGCAGTTTATTCAAATTCATCATTACAGCCAGGTTCCCAATACGCGAGCGCAGTAGCAGAGCAGAGATAAAAGCAGAGGTGCCCTTCCTTAAGTCAGTTAATAAGCAGAAATACGTAATTAGACAACTTGGCATTGTTTCCAGCAGTAGATTTGATACAGCAAAGACCTTGAGCAGTTCTAATTTCTCTGGGTCACACCCAAGAGTTCAAATGGAGATCAAACTCCTATTCTTAAAGAGGCAAAGGCCAACCATTCTTCTGTTTCACTACTTCTTTAATGTCTAGGTTGTACAGTTTAAAATTGTCTTCAAATGTGTGGCTGCAGGGCCTGCTGGCAGCCTGGGAGGTTTTAGATTGCCCTCTCTCGAGGCTGCTTTATGTCAGCTTAGCAAGCATGTAGCTTTAATGGGTTCACATGGCAGTAGCTGGGGAACAAAGATTTATTTCTGAGAAGCACAAAATTCAGCCTAACAAATGTCAAGAAACACACACAAAAACAAATTATTAATTTTTTTTTCCATTAGAAACTAACTGTACCCTTAGGAGTTCTACTCAAAATGCCACTGCAGCCAGTTCAATGAAAACTTCCACTCAGTATGCAGTAACAGTGAAGAACAAAGTGTTTGAATAGGTTGGAAAAGACATTCCTTCCATCAAGTTATGATGACCCATGACTATACAGTAATTTCCAGTCACCCTGTCTTAAGGGAATTAATTTCAAGTCACACAGAAGTGTGCTTGCTGCACGTCAGCAGCCAAACATCCACAGGGTAACAGAAGCTGATTTCCATGAAGAACATGAAAACACGAGAAGATGAACAAAGAGGACATTAAAAAAAAGTATGGCACAGAGAAGGCTGAAAAGGTGTTCTACTTTACCTCCCTCAATATATATGCACTAAATAAAAGAAAGCATACGTAGAGTCAGAAACAGTCTAACAAATAATTAGGTCTGGGAACTTGCCACTATAGGTTATTATGTAGTGTGAGAAATAAATAAAAAGAAACCTCCTCAGGTATTCTTAATATTAAACTCACAATTGATGATGCCAGTAAACATATAAGCATGCCTTAAGCTTTACTGGCAAAGAAGCCAATGACTTACTACATATGCACACATTAGCACATGGGCAGGCCATTGGGTAGTTTATTTTAAGCTCCTTGGGAGCTCTCAGTACTCCCCACCGTTAGACATAGAATACAAAGATACTCAGTCTTTAAATGGAAGAAAACTTCCATCTCTCCTAAGCCAAAAGAAATTTTAAAAAATGCAACATTTCCTTCCATTTTAAACCAGTATATCACAACCTACGTAGTTTTGCATTTATGCATATTTATTGTTACTATGTGACTTACAGGTTATAAAAGCTCGTTATTATCCATTATCATTGGTTACCTGCCAACTTCTACAACAGCAACCAGATGAAAAGCACTGAATTCTTCTGTCCCAAAGATTATAAAGCCCACACACAAAAAGAACAAAATAGCAGGTGACAAGACTCTAGAATAGGATTGTTTAGAATTAAAAATGTAAAATATCTGCCAACACCATTTTGATAAAGCTGCTTTTTGTATGTAACAACAACCAGCATATGTCCTTACCAACGTATCCCAACACAGTGATGAGAGCACAGAAAAGAAATACAGCACCTATCCCAGCAGAATCCTAGTACCACGCTAATAACATATTCTATGTTATTAGGCTTGGATTTGATTAAAACTTCACATATTAACACTGTTACAAGATTTTATACTGGTAGAAGCATTCTTTGTCAGTACTTGCAAGTAATAAATCCCCCTAATAAGTCAGAGATAGATGCTTAAAATAACCCTATATCCATTTTTAAAAACAATTATTCATAGTACTACGAAGATTAAAAGTGTACAAATTGTGTGGTTCTAGCCAGACTATTAAAGAAGAGACATTAATATCTGCTGTGCCAGCTGAATTCAAATTAACCCAATTTTTACATGTTAATTAAACCAGCTATTTTCTTCTTATTGTATTTTTGCTCCCTAAGTAGACTAGCCTGCTAGTGATTCCCAACAGATCTATTCTAACAACAATGACGTATTCATTTACTTCTATTATGACCATACAATACAGTAACTGAGCAGTAATTTTTCACAGTCAATTACACGTGTGATTCTTAGTACTTAAAGATGCTGAAATAATGTGTACTACATAGCCATATGCTCACTTCTCTATACTGCACAAGGGTAGTTGCCTGGGTAACACATTTTCTCTCTGGTTTAGCATCACCCTTTTGGGTTTAGCATAACCCTTCACTGAATATCATTAGGTGTCATTAAACAGCACATACTAACATGGACTTCAATATACTGCTTAAGAGTTATTTTATCTAACTAAACAAGTGCTCATTTATATTACAAAAGCAGAGAAAAGCCTAGTGATTTTAACAGTGTAAAGAGAGGAAGCTGAAATGTTTACAAAATTTTACTTCGGTTTTGAAGAAATCCTACCCAACTGGTCAAAGTCTTCCTTCACCTTCACATCCCYATCAACAGTGCCACCACTGCACAATTTATTCAGGAAGATTGAAAATCTGGTATTTTAAAAACATCCACACACAAGAGCTACAGTCCAAACACAACAACTGGGTATGGTGCAGCAAGACCACTATTTACTACTCTCTCCCTTTTTCCATGCTTCTTCTTTCGGTGCTCACACCCATGGTATCTGGGCACCATGTAGACATGATGCATTCCCACCAGAAAGAGTCCGTAGTAGCCATGCAAAGAAAAAAAGGCCATTACCCACTGTAATAATACATACAAATGCAATGATGAAGAGGTTCCTTCAGAAATCAATGCATGTGTTTTTACTGTATCAGCAATTTAAACGTGATAACATAATGGGACACAAATTGAAGCTACATCTATTATTTTATGCTGCAACCTAGGTAAACTAAGTATAGTGTAAATTGGTGCATTAGAGGATAAATTTATATCCAATAATAATGGAAAATGCTGGCATTTCCAAGTATTATTTTTGAATAGTTTGTCCTTTCTAAAAATAAAGCATACAGTATTCCTCAGTAAAGTGTTAGTTACTACAGTCCAAACAGAGATGTGCAGTAAATACTTATTTTGTTAGACAGATGTTTAAAAGTACAACAAAAGACTGAAAAACAGTATGTTACAGTAGGCAGGATGGAAAATGCCTACCTAGCCTGTTGCTGATAGGCCTTGAGAAAGCCACTGTATTTTGGGGGAGTTTCTGATCCAGCTGAAGCCAAATGAAGCTTTTTTTTTTTTAAACTAAAATTAGGAATGAGAAGCTTAAGGCTAGGAAACAGTCAAGGCTCTTAAGTCTGTTTCATACAAACTACAGCCATGCGATATAACACTTTTAAAAAATCTGTATTACTACCGATCGACTACTTTGAAAGGCTTCTCTGGCCATCGGCAAGAAAAGCATTTCCTTTTCTTAATGGAAACCTTAAAAAGATGCCTCTGTAAGAGGACAGAAGGAAAGCATACCTCCAAATAACCCTATGCCCTGACTTAAGATGGAGGCAAAACTTGCTCCCATGGCAACAGATATTCACTGATCACCAGAGTCTGCCTTAAGAGGTCTCGTACCTTTGCCACACCACCAGCAACTCCTGTAGATACCCTCAAATCCTTAATCTCTGGCAATGCAGGAATTGTGCTAGAGCTACATGAGAGATTTTGTCCACAGCAACCACAGTGAGATTGTACGTAAGAGCTACTGTTCTTTACACTTCATGCTCAGGACTTCTTCAGTTCTGGTGTAAGCAACTCTTTGCCTATCTATTTGCTCAGCTTGTAAGTCAGAAGCTCTTGTGCTGTCTGCCTTTCACCTGTGTGATTTACCCATTTTAGTATTTCTCATTGATTACACTTGGTACCTATACTTAACTTCTCACCAAAATCAGAAGGAATTAAAAAAAGTTTTAAAAAGTGCTATGAACAATCCTGGTGATTCTGGGCTCAGACCCTTTTGGTGAAGAGTGGTCATGCTCCCCAGTCATGAAGAACAGATGCTTCTTCAGAGCAAAACCAGGATCCGAGACACTGGATAAATGCTTCTAGAAATATCCTAGCAGTATTTTCAGAACCACACTACTTTAAGCCACTAACACTGTAACAAAATTAACTTGTCATTGCTCTTGCAAGCTACCTTCTATTTTATACTAGAAATAAAGCTGAATTATTGAACTGACTCTCACGACCTTAACATGTAAGTCTCTAAACACTGACCAGCCGATTAAAAATTAACACTAACAAAAGTGGTTTTGTACTTCACTTTAAAACTAGGAGCTCTGGACTGCCAGGTTGGAAAGAATTCAATAGAAGACCAGCAGGTCTTATTGCCATCCCTAGGAGATTTCATTCCAGGAACCAAAAAGCAAGTGACCCTTGCTTCAGACGATCACTCTGCGAATTACTTTATACACCACTAGAACAGGGTRCAAATGCCTGGCCACATGGCAAAAAATGCTACAATGCCAGGTTAGAGAGAGATGAATGCTACTCACTTTCTGAACTTTCTCCATTCTTTCACATACTAGTATAGCAGCTAAACAAGAAGACAGCCTGAATACCAGAAGAGACTCTCCAAAGGCATGTTAGGAACATGCAGTCCCCTGTCACTGCACAGTCTGGACTGCAGAAACAGTCCTTACCCGTGGCAGAAAGCGGCAATTAGAAGCCTCAATACTACACCACAAAACTCCTGCAAGATCACGCCAAGTTATGAAATCCCAACTTGTCAACAAGTTCACATAGGCTACAGTTTTACATTTTGCTCTTCCTGACACCAGCTTCTGCTTGTGAGGGAGATCCAAATCACAAGGTATGGATTATACTCTCAATCTTCTTATTACAAAATGGATTTGAAGCCGTGCAATTTGGAAAATGCCGCTTTTGCAGGCATTGAACCAAGAGAAGAAATCTGAGAAATGTTTAATGTTTTCACTCAAACGCTATCTGAAGCCACCACTTTCTTGCTGCCATCATGCCAATGTTACCAATATAACCTTTTACAGAATTCTTTTACCAGGGGTAACAATCATCACATTAACTTGTCTGCAAGGTTTAAGGTGTCCAGCTGCCAGATACATGAGGCTGGCTGAGCAGAAAAGAGAGCACAGAAACTATTGCAAAAGTTCTCAGTTATGCATGCATCTGTTCCCTAGGAAGCCTGCATTCTCTAGTCATGCTTTATTTATCTCACATTTTACTCTCTGCAACCACTGATATGAGTCATGCCTGAAGCTTTCTGGTTTCTAAAAATGCCACAACTACAGACTTTAAGTCCATAGCTAATTATTCTAAAGTTTCTCTAAAGATACTTTAAAGGCAGGGTTCAAAAAATGCATTCATATGGGTGAAGAGACAGCTTGCCTGGGCAAGTACCAAAAGCAAAAGCTAGGATTTCATTAAAGCAGGGGGGGAGGAAGATGGAGGGGTAGCTAATCTTGCCTATTGGCAAAGTCAGCCTTTCAAATGCAAACCATGTGCAACCAACTTGACTGCTGTCTTCCCAAGATTGCRAAGTGGCTCCCTAAATACCTTAGTTGCTACTCCTCCCTCTTAAGGGAAAAAACAGTGGCAAAAACCTTTAACAGTGCTATGGCAAAACAAAGCAGGGGCACTTTTTTCTACGATCTCTTCCTACACCATCTAAAGTTATGTTGGATTGCTATTTGAATGTGTTTGTGACAAATACATGAAGTAAACAGAGACAGAAAGACTCATGGAAGGAAAGGAAAGAGAGAGTTAGGGGAGCCAGCCAAAAAACATGAAAGGTTCAATGAATTAAAAATACATAGTAGACAGAAAATGGTTTGCTCAGCTAAATGGTACATGCAGCCCAAAACATTGTTTCTACAGTATCCACTTAAAAGATACTGTATTCCTTTATGTATCTGCAGGCAAAAAAAACCCAAAAAACCAAAAACAAACCCCACCACCCTTCGGGGATCAGATTGTTTTGGAAGAATGGTTCTGTATTTTTTAAATGAACAACATAAAAAGAAAAAAAAGCACAAAAAAACGCTTACCCATCTTTCGTCTGATCCACCACACCTGCAAGGAGCTGTACAGTGCTTGCATTAGGCAAACCATCTCCAATTATCTTCAGGTACCGTGTGACAAAGTCATTTGGAGACATRAAGAATTCGCCATTCTTCTCCACACTTGCATACTGTTAAATGAACACAATATTTAGTGCCTCAAACACATCCTTCTCCAGGTATTTATTACCACTACCCATAGCTTCCAATCAGGAGCGGGCTTACGTTACAGCAGATGAGACAGTTCTGCTCTGAAGAACCTACAGCCTACACCCAAACAGGAGAGAGTAAGTGGGGAGTTACTTGAGCAGCTGAAGGCTTGGCTTCCCAGCCAAAAGAGTGGCAGATATACAATTATTTGTTTATCATGTCAACAATTTCTCCATGGTAGTCTAGAAAGAGTTAATACTCCAGTACCGAATGTTTTTTTGAAGTTGAACAAGAAGCACACATGCAAACATGTATGTGGCACCTTCGGCCCACTGCAACTATAACAGCAACAGGATACTCCAGCATACTTCATTTATCTGAAATGACTCCTTTGGGATGAGAAGGTAGGTTTACACCTGTGAAATGACTTTACGTGCTTGTGGAGTAGATGATCCCACAGGAGTGTCCACCTGGGGGTGCTGTTCTGGAGGAACTCCACCGCATCACCTTCAGCCACAGCTGGTCTACAAGTAAAGGAGAACCTACAGTTCAACCCTCCTTGGTTGAACTGCTGAAAGGAGGCCAGAGAATAAGCATTTGCAGAAAAATGTAAGAGAAAGCAAGAACTTGGACACTTCAGCATAGTGCAGAAACAAGAAAAGGGGTCCGAGACCTTACCAAACACCACCGGCATACGTTACTCCCGCTTTATACCATAGTTACTGGCATACTACTCCAGAAACAGCACTCAACAGACCCAAGCGTATTTGCTCCCAAGGGAAGCCTCCAGTAACATGTTACATATCAAGGAAAAGGAATATTAAAATATTTTGAAGATAATACATAAATAAATAAAATTGCCTTTGTTACCACCCTTACCCTGATTCCTCAGTCATCCCTCAAAGTTTAAAGCCCTCATTTTCTGTAGAAGGATAAACTTGAAATCAACCCTAAAAATGTTTTTCAAGGAAAGAAAAAGGACAAGGATAATAATTAGGAGGAAAAGAAATCCCAGGCAACATTTGCAGAACCATGTGTTAGCTTTAAGGGAAACAGGTTTGTCTCAGGATAACAAATGTGCACTGAGAACAGGAAAGCAACTGTTAATTTCTTATTCTTTTTTAAGGTAAGGTAGGATGATAAACCATTGTTGCAGCTCCCCACAGAGCATTATCCACACTAAAGTAATAAATAAATTAGATGCCTATTGCTATTTTGTAGCGTACTACAAAGACACATGTTTTGTTTTACATAGCTATGGCTTTGCTAAGGGAAGAAAACTGCCGGTTTTCATTTCACAGAGCCACACTGGTGCCTGCAGAGTACCGTTATACCTGCTGTAGGCATATAACTCTCAGAGGGATGCCAAAGTATAACAGTAAGTAGATTATTTTATTCTAGTGCTATATAAATACAGTCTTCAGGTACAGCAATATCTTCAAGAAACAAGGCTTCAGAGAAGCAAGCCCAAACAAAACATAACTTACTTTGGCATCTATATATTGGTTAGCGTTTAAGGATTCATGTTTCAATAGACACTGTTCGTAACGCAAGCTTTCTAGTTGATACACTGCAAGGAATTTTCAATTGTATACTTTTATAAGAACTAGCAGATCAATTGATTTCAATGTAATCATTTGCAGGGAGACAGAATCTTTCAGAATCCCAGCCTCAAAAACTTTTAACACAGCTGCTATTGAGAAACAAATCAAATAAGTCAGACAGCCTACGCTTCTATTTTTCATTTTTTTCTTCCAGGCTAACCCCCTGCTAGGGCACTCAATAACAGAAAACAGCACAAGGTTTCAGTGTCCCCCTGTTTCTTGTCACTGTGATTTACTCAAGTGTATTTGAAATCCAATCACGTACTCTATACTACATATAGAAAATGACCTTGGAAAATGTCAGCTTGATCACTTTGACTAAAATTTAATCTCTTAGGGGTTATGGTAGAAGACTTAGAAAAAGTAGAGTTACTCTTGGAAATTATCATAACAAAAAGARAAAAACATCAATTCTATTGGTTTTGGAGGAGAGACATTAAAAAAATGGTTCTTTACAATTGTATTTTTCCCCACTTTGCCAATTATACCCACAGAGAATTTGATATTATACAATAGTACTTAATGGCTTTTTGGTAACTTATTTCCATACATTTTAGATAGTCAAGTATTAACCAGTTCAACCCCATTTTAAATAAGATTTGCAAACATTTTACTGGGGGTTTGATGTATTAAAAATGCTAAAAGTTGACTGTAATCAACTGTATTTAAACTGATAGCTTCATATTTATTTCTACACAGTGGCTACCATTCCTACCTGGGAATCATATTTTTTAATTCTTTATTGAAGTAGAAGGAATGGCTGTCAAGTTATTTTATAAGATCCCACAATCTGCAGAAGCAACTGTATTGGCCTCACCACTTAAAATTGTCTGAAGCAGCTTAATTAACCTCCAGCCATTGCTTATCTGTAGAGCACAAAACAACATACCACATTCGCTCATCCTTTTTCCTTTTCAGTAGTAAGTGGCACGACAATTTCTGTATTACACTGAACAAAACCTTCAGCTCATATTTCATCACTCTGCTTATTGAGACCCCTTCTTTAAGTGGAAGGGGAAGCAGAAAAGGATGAAAAAGGAGCTGGAGGTGGTATTTAGTGTGCCTAACCATGACCCATTCAATCCACCAAAACTGAAAGCTGAGGGAGCTACAATCTTCAGAAACGCAAGAGAGGTGAATACCCACAGGCAGGTAGGAAACAACTTTCACACTATTCTCAGCAAACCAACCAATCCTCACCACAGCTGAGCGCTGCCTCACATTGCAGAAGGGACCAGGCTTCTCTCTACCATGGTTATTCCCTTCCTCAATGCTACCATCTTCCTGGGTCAACAGTCTACTCCCTGTCTGCCTTTTCTGCTGCCTTGCTCCTGCTCTTCAAGCATTTGCCTCTGAAATCCCATTATCCCATTCTTTTTCAAGAGTCTTTTTGCTCTCCTGACAGATACAAGTTCCAGGACTTAGTAAGTTAAATCCTGGCTTTCTTAACTGAAAATCTGATTTCAGAGCTATAAATACTGACAGTGTATGATAAAACTATAAATACTGGCAATGTACATAGTGACACCTACACGTATTGTTAATAATAGCTCACAAGGGACAATGGAAAACATGCTAAGAAGTGCACGGAGAGTGGGGCATGATGCTGGAGAGAGGGAAGGTTGAGGTGAGGAGCTTGGAAAGGTATGAGCTCTCTTAGGCACTCAACCCCTTCATAAAAATAATTCAGATACAACAGCTCCCTGTAGCACTGCGGCACCTACCTCACATATATTCCCCAGACTCACCAATTTCTGTACTCATTTTTCATACCAGACTACCAAACTAATACAGACACTGTACTAATAAATCTTAGGAAGGTTAGAAATAATTATTTAAATTTAGGGAATGGGTCAAAGAAAGCCATATTCCAGCAAAACACGAAAGCACACTTCTCTCAAATATACAAGTACACGAGTCATTTCATTGCTTGCATACTTCTACAGCAGGCAAACACAGAAGGAATTTTAGTGAAATAATAAATATGGCCACCACTTCACAAGGTGAGCTTCCCAACGCTTCTACAGCTTAGAGAAGAGATAACCCTGAAGGAAGGAAGGAAGCAAGGATGGGAGAAGAAAGTTTACCAAATGGTCTAACAGCAAGGTGTCTACACGAACATTTTACCATGTGTAGGAACAATATTGAAACTCCCACCCCATTCTCCGAACAATGTGGTTTTTTTCTAAGATAGTAATACTTCTTCTGAGTCAATACAATAATCACTCAGGAATGTATCTGACTTCTTGGTGAGCATTGTTCAATTCTGATAATGGTATTTAAGTCTAACATGGTAATAATACAGTGAATGATTAATGGTTGGAAAAACTATCAAGAGTTGTATGCTGTAATAAAGGAGCAAAAGATATGAAAAATTTAAGCAGGAAGAGTAAAATATTTACTTTATACATACCTTCAAAAATATTGTTTTCAACTCAGCTGGATCAGCTCTCTTGGTTAGAGCCACCTACAAGTAAATACAATTACATTAATATGCATAATTTATACAAAAGATGTCAAAGTGTCATTTAAAAGGAAGAATTCAAACAACAGAACAAGTGATGAAAATAATGTTCACCTTAGATAAATTAGGTACTGCTTTAGCTGGCCATGCTTATTTTACTCATTTCACATTTACACTGTTATTCATTTTTATTGTAACTGCTTCCCTTATGCAATCCTGCAATTCTTAAACAAGCACACATTAACAAGTCATGAAGATATTCAAGTATCAAACCTTTTCAACATACCTGTCTGCTGGGATTCAGCATTATACCATCTTTACCATATTGATTTTTATACTTCCAGCATCTTTCATCTAAGGATTTCAGAGTACCATATGCAGCCCCCAACTGATAGATGGCAAGAATAAAATACTCAGACATACAAACTTGTCCAAGAAAGCAACTCCCTAAAAGACTGAATTCCAATGTAATTATTTGGTTTACTGGTACTTCTACCTCCTACTTCCAACATTTTAAACTATTTAAACTTACAGTGTAGACCTTTTTGATGAGGTAAATTCAGAAAGCACAGTAACTAGATTTTTCTGCAGATCAGACAACTAGCCAGTTCCAATTAAAATCTAAGTTATATTTATCACCACAAACTCAAAGTAATTAGAATTTTTTTTTCCCAAAACACTAAATTAAAAAATATTCGATATCCACTATGGAGAAAGCCCATCAGTATTTTCCTCATTGACATACCGTGCCATCCATTTGCTGCTTTTGGCAGTAAGTGGATTCATCCCCTCAGTCTGTGCCTGCTGTAGAGTTCCCCTTTCTTTCTTCAGGATACTTTGATAAAATCTTGCTTGCCAACATAATAACCATCATCTGATAAGTCAATTCAGCACATCAATCTATTTCTAATAAAAAAAATTACTTTGCAAGCAAACCTGGATTTTCAAAAAACTTGTGAAAACATCTCTGTAATGGGGAATAAACAGCCAAAGGGCAAGACATAAAATCTTACCCTCACCTGAGAATTAAACATCAGAAACATTATCAGTAAAACATGACTACCTGCTTTCTTGACTCTCCAGAGCAATGATAGACTGTAGAGGTGAATGTGACTGCAAGTGCATTTCTAGTAGCACACTAGACTACTGCAGAAAATCGAAGGAGTTTGTGTAAGTCTGTACAACAGCATTATATCCTCACACGTACATTTAATGAAGAATCTTTAGTAAGTTTTCCTCACCCTGAATGGGTCATTTAAAAAAAAAAAAAAAAAAAAAAAAAAAAAAAAAAAAAAAAAAAGACAAAAAAAAAACCCACACAAAAAAACCCCAGAGTATTTTAAGAAAAGTGTATGAATAAGGTTTCTTATAAAATTTTAGAAGTTTTTTTAAAAGGGAAAAACCACACCTGAAGCTGGGAATCTAAAAATGTGTATTTTCTGAAGTACAAGCTGTCCTAAATGTAATCACCATATAGTAAGCAGAGATTTGTAAATTTGGGGATTTACCCCATTTGTAAAAATGCGGTACTCTAGCGCAATTGGGAACTTTGTGGAAAGAAAAAAACCCCAACATTTCTATACTGCTGCAATGCAGAATCTTGCCACTATACAGGCAAACAAAAGACATTTCAAACATCTGTACCCATTAAAAATATAATCGGTATCACACTTAATCTGCSTTAAAGTTTAAATTTTGTACTGTCCCAAGAAATCTAAGCCTAAAGAAACCAGGGATGAAAAGAACAAAGGAAAAGGGTACATGCCGATGGCTGAACTTCCACTCTTTTTCCTTTGGTTTCACTGACATTAACCATTAACATTGGGAAACTCAGGAGACAAAATGTGCTYACAGCCCAGCTGCCATTTTTCAGCCCCCTTTTGATTATGGGGGTATTTGGGGGTTTTTTTACAGCAAGTTTCTTTCAAACCATATACTGAAAGACAGGCTGAAGCTGGCCAGGTCAATGAATGCACAGCAGCACCACAGACCTGCAGCCCAAGAAGAAGCTGCAGAGCATGGCTTCCCTCTRTTTCCTGCAGTCTACTTCCACACTCTTCCATTTCCCAGGAAACAGGAGAGGAAAGGGATGGTTAGCACTGCGTAATGGGTTTGTTCATGTGTCACCCACCAATCTCCATTTTGAAAGGTCTAYTCGATCCCAAGCAAGGAAAAGAGCCTCTATTACATTATGTTACAACTTCAGGGGGACCAATGCTAATGCAGCCATACCAGTGCTAAGAGGAGAAGTATTTAATTCAGCCTTTCATCCATCCCCAGCTGTGGGCAAAGCTGAAGCTGCACACACAGACACAAGAACTGATCCTGATGACAGGCATTACTAGCAGATTCCCCTTCTGGAAAAGGTCAAAATATCACTTTCAATACCATTCTGAAAATTGTTCCCAGTTATGTTAGCAGTTGAAGGTGAGCTAAGTAACCTGATGCCAAGACTGCAAGCCTACAGGTAGCATGCCTGATGAAAAGTGACCCACAGACACAAGCTGCCTCTCCTTCAGTCAACTCAGGTGATATTTACTGACTTTCACATAACTGGGCTTGGGTGATGTGTTTTGTTACTGGAAAGACTTCTCCATTTCACTTTATCTTCTCTCCATAAAGACAAAAACTAGCCTGAGATAAAACCATCTATGAGCYGGTAGGCATGACATTTCTCTAATTGTGTGAGGAGGCATTTGATAAAGCAGATCTGAGGGAAATAACATTTGTTACTGCTCTTTACAAAGAGATGCTTTGTAACAGACACTAACACTTTAAAAAAAACAGTTAACTTTTATTAAGTAAGGTTCAGTGAAGAAAGCTCTCCAACAAACAACATTTATTTTTAAAAAAACAGGAAACAACATGGAGTACCAAAACTGAAGTGCAGGATAACAAAGCTAGGACATGCTACAGAAAAGACCGGGATAACATACAGAAAATGCCAGCAGGGATTTTCATTCCTAAAGTAGACACTTGAAAGTTTTAGCCAACATAACTATGTGTATATGTGCTTTATACTGTATATGAAGAACGAGCTAGCACCATACATCTCAGGCAGTATCAGAATTGAATTTAAAAACCCTGAATCCCTCCCATTAGCAATGACGTTCAGCAAAGGGAGACAGAGGGTGCACAGAGAAAAGGAAAGCTCTGTAAGTGAGGGACAGTAACACATGGGTTGATTTGCACACTGGAGCTGTTCTTATCCTTAGACTCCCTTGCACCTTGATCTTAATTTCAGCCCATTTTCTCCAGCGGAGCTGTCTTCTCCTTTTTGAGTTATGCTCGATTTACACTGACATGCATTTTCAGTCTCACTTCTACCCTCAACAACAAATGCAAACAGACTCTTCCCAGAAAAATGTAACTGTACAAAAATGTAAGAAAACAGAATCCACTGGGAATCAAAGAAAACTACATTACATTTCTAATCAACTCTATATACACAAGGCAGAAGGAACGAGTTGTCAGATGGTATGTGATACCAAAAGATACAAAAGGACTAGTAAAGTAGTGAGTGTGCTCCACCCAGTAAAGAACAACAACATGGGTGGGCAAGAGGGAAAAAGGGCAGTAGGAAAATCAGAATTAATGCCAATATAGCATTAACCAAATGGCAAATATAAAATGTCTGACCTTCTCACCTTTATGGTAAAGATCACTTTAGTAGCCACCGTTTGGATAGAGTAGAAAGGTGATGGGGATCCAGGAACACTTGGGTATTGCTACAATATTCCAGAAAGTTTATTGGGACAACAGCAAGTCCTAACCAAAGATAAAGAGATAAACATCTCTAATACTGTTTCTTCCTCATGGTTTAACCTGAATACAGCTCAAGTATGAAGGCGAAAGTTGATGGAGGTAAAGATGTCCCGTTCTACCTCATTATCTTTAAAAACACCGAGCAGGTAGGACACTGGAGAGCAGCCCTTCTCCAAGCAGCGAACAGGAGCTGCGGCAGGGCTGCCTCGCTGCCGGGCACTGGTGAGCTCAGTCTGTTTAATTCTAGAGAACACCATCTACGGGCATGTACAGAGAGAAGATGTTTGATGAAAGGCCTAACAAGTGATCACAAGCTCTAGTAGCTTCATGTTGAAATTAAAATTTTTTTTTTAAAGTTCTTCCATTCTTAAACACAACTAAAGAACGCAAYGTATTTGGCACCGCTAAAAGACCTCAAATCAAGATTGAAACCTCATGTCTTCTAGAAGTATTCTTCAGTTTCATCACAAGTTATTGAGTCCACCTGTAAGACTCAAACACATGTGGCCCAGTTTATGTAAGAGGTCAGATTAGATCATCATAATGTTTCCTTCTGGCTAAAAGTATACATATACACTCAAAACATGTGACTCCAAAGGAGATCAAGCCAGGGTTTGACCTTACATTCTTGTTTAAATGAGTGACTGCAATATCAGAAACCAGTTAAAGTGCAGTTACTGGCCAAGTTTGGATTCAGACCAGAAATCTATTAATACTGTGTAAGTATTATGCTAAAACAACACTCCAGTTTGTATTTTAATACAACTAACTTGCCTACATTGATGAGAATCACCTTCTTCCATATTTACACTAATACTACCACAAACATACACAGTCATTCTTCTAACCTAGCAACTTGCCTTGGTCACTCTCCCTCATCGCACACAGCATCGTAAGTTACAAGTGTTCTGCATCAACATCTGTCCAGGGCACTGTCTCCTGTTTCAGCTGCCCCAATAACCATTTTTTGTTAGCCCAACATGCTTCAACATATTCTCACCTCAGCAAAAGCACAGTCATTCCTTTTGCACCACAGAATCCAAGTAAAAGAACTCGACTATGATCTGAAATGGAAAGGAATCTACACAGAACTCAGCATCACGGGGAAGTTTGCAAGCAAGATGTGGACCAGCTCACCAAGCAGGGAACCAGGCAACTGCAAGGAGAGCTGGCACAGAATGCAGACCAAAAAGACCTTCTTGCCAGACCTCCCTAACGGTAAGCTTAGTATTTCTCCAGGAAAATATAATCAGATGGCATTTGGCATACCTACCCAAAGGCTTAGGGTAAGAAGCACTGTAAGAGAAGCTGATAACTACTAAGCAGGTACTTCTATTACATTCAGTCTGATCAGTCAGAACACAGTCAGCCTTGAGACAAAAACATTTATTTTCTAAAAACAGTTCTCAGCCTCACAGTTGAACATTACAATCAGATTTTGCAAAAGTGTAACCCTACACTAAGTAGCATTTACTGCATTCCTTTGTCTAATAACACCTAGCTAAGCTAAGAAAAAGATATGTTATTAACACCAATCAACAAAGTCTTCTCAGATCCTACAGGCTGATTCAGTATGCAGAGCTACAGAATAAACACTACTGAAACTAGACAGTTGTGCTGAGTCTACCCCACACAACAGTGAAGCAGAACAAAATTTGCTAGCTAACAGAGACAGCAAATCTCAAGCAAAACTATTCGCATCCATCTTCACTCTGTCACAACTATAAATCTCCAGGCAATTCCCAGTCCGGCTTCTGCACCATGATAAGTGGAAGCCTCACTTCCCCCAAGTGCATCAAAGCTAACAGACCTACTTTATTGGGCAATTACCTGCTAGCTTTGATCCTACTTTCAAAGTCCCAAAGCAAATGCAGCTGGCTTGTTCATAAGACGGTTCTCACACAAGGAGATTCCCAATAAACCATAGTATTTTTGCATGCAAGCTGACTGGGGACCAACACACAGTTATCAACTACATACACACAGGAAAATGCTTGTCCAGTTTGTCCAATGCTTCCAAGTAGGTACAGAAACAAAGGTGGGAGTAGTATATATCTTAAGGAAAACTGCTRCAAGAATTTCCAAGAATAGCTAATTAATGCTATGTAAAAAGACATTTAGACTGTGTACTTCTACAGTTTTCCTACTTAAAGACCTGGAAAACAGAAGGATCATAAAACTAGCCTGATACTAAGGTAAAAATAGCTAGGCATTGTCATTGCTCAGCAAAATTGTTTAACAAAAGGAAAAAGCATCATACTGTGACCAATACTATCCACTCCAAACTTTAAGCACTTATCAGAAAATGCAGTTAGGAGCAAACTGGACTATTAGTTTGTAGTCAGCCTCTGGACTAGGACAAGGATGCAACTGCTGTCATTCCTACAACAAAACATGATGCACTACACTACAGCGAGAAACTGAACCTGAAAGCCAAGTCTTTGTGACAAACAGGAATTTCTCTTTCACTGTTGATGTTGCTATCAGAAAAAGCTCAGCTCTCCAATTGCTTTCCCTACCTATCTATCATAAAGTGCTACAGTACTCTGCATCAGTCCATCTTCTTCCTCAAAGTAATATTCCCTATTGTCTCATAGCTCCTCTACAACACGTTTTACTCATGATCTTCAGGACTGCGATCCCAAGATACACAAGCAAGCTACTTTGCTATGTAATATGTACATTATGTAATATTAACATATCTCAATGTACCTCAGCAAACTAGAGCTTACCACTCACTTGAAGAAATGCAATAATTATACGTAAGATATATTAGGGGTTCTTCAATAAAAAAGTTTATTTCCAAATGAGCTACTAATGAGAATGGTCAAATGACATTTCCATCAACTCAAGTGTATTTTTCAAAAATACCCCCCTCCTGCTCACCATAGATGGATGGGATGATAGATGCTAACACTCTTACTTTGCTTTCCCTTTTGCTTCCTTACATCTTTTGGAAACGAAGGCATATCTAGGCATTATGAATGTCAACCTGCTAAAACATATTTGGTGGCTACCTCAGCCCTGTTTACAGACTTTCCCTTTTGATTCTCCCAGGGCTTGTTCTGCTACAACAGTGCTACTGCACAACCAGTGCATTGACCATAAGCTCAAGACATCAACTGCCTCATGTTCATCTTCCAAAAGCAGTCATCCTAGCCAGCAATTCGTCTTCTAGAGCTAAACTTCAGGCTTACATMTGGCAGGAAAACAGCCATCTCACCCAAAGAAGCAAAGGATAGGAAAATTCTCCAGCGTAACAGCAAGATCAAAAGTAGTTCCTGGAGGAAGCAGCAGATTAGACACCTGTTACCGCTCCAAAATTGTCAGGGAGAAGTGGCAGACTATTAGGGCAGCATGAATTTTATCTGGTACCCAATGTTATTAGCATAAAATACGTATTTGGACCAGGATTAAGCAATGGGTAAGCCACAATTGAGACAGAAGGCCATTTAACACCATGGTTCTCACAAGGTGGCACCTTCAGGAAGCATCGTCTCACAGCTATGCAGAGCACCAGTGAGCTCTGGGAGAGCCATCGCTGAATGCAACTTACAAACTACTAACGAGCCTCTCCAAGGTCTCCATGCTCATGGTGCTCGAGGTTCCCAACAGCTCACAGCTCAATGGAGACAATCACTCCTGGTTTTACCTGGATCCTAGCTCCAGGCCCTAACACCCAAATGCTCACTCTGCCCCTGGCATGGCACAAAGCAGCTTTTACAGCCTAAATGATCAGGTACCTGCTTCTACCAAGACGAGTCACAAACAAAAGATTCAAAACAATAGATATGATGCTGCACCACCAGGGAACTTCTTGAGAGTCCTGCACTGTGTCTGACACTATGCAGTGCACATAGCGACCTAAAAAGAAGTCTCCCACACTTTAACTGACACCTTCATAAATTACAGAACCAAGACAGCAAACAATGGCAGGAATAGACACCCTGAACAGTGTTACAAAAGGTTTCTCCGTGATTTGCTCTCCCGGATGTCAATGCAATGGAAGTTATACTCTGACACAAGGTCCCAGTGAGTGAGCAGGATCGTTTGCAGCAATAAACAAAAACCCGCTACCCTTTGAAGAAAGCAAACCTGGAGCAGTGCCATACAGGGGTATCATAACAGAATGATCTGGTCTTAGATAACTACTAATTCTGTCATAAGGAAAAAAAAATTATATGGATTTGCAATCAGTGCCTATAAACTTGTGGAAAGGTCTGTCTCAAGTTGTTGCTAGAGTTAACTGTTGTTATTTGTGACTTCATGCTTGTGAAGAGCAAGTGAAATGCGCTGGAGAAAAGTTCCTATACATTACATGTCTTGACTAATAATTGCGTGACAGGAATTCTGTAGGAATAACTGACAGGTAAATGTATTTTGTTTCAGTGTTGTGTTTTCTTCTTTGAACACCGAAGTTCACTTTTCAAGATCCTATTTATAATCAAATCCATCTATTCAACTCTATTCAAAATGCTACACCTCAGCAGCTCAGAGAACTGGAAAGGGTGTGGGAGTGGGTATGAATCCCTATGTGTGCACAGATCTAATTCTACAACCTCAAAAAGAACAAAAGACAACTGCACAATGGAAACAGCATCACACACACAAAGCAAACTTATTAATGATGGGACTCAAAGAAAACCTTAAAGCCTGAGGTCAGGAACCTCTCCTTATAGCTAACAAAAATAACAGCAGCATTCCAACACATACTCAGGCAAATAACAACACTGTGCTACTTGAAACAATAYGAAAAAAAAGCATAGGTTCTTTTTTTCTTTTCTTTTTTGGCTGTACAGCACTCAGCACAGGGGAGTAGTGGGTTATGGGGAGCATGCCCATGCTCTGTGACAGCTGAAAGAGTCACAGTAACTATCCACCTTTCCCAGATAAACATGCTAGTCAACCTCTGAATATGGAAAATCTGGACTTTCAAATAATAAAATATCTCTCTCTCCCTTAAAGATTTTTACCTGTCATCTCAAAATACATATGCCAAAATATGAGTTTGCAAACATGGTCTCTTTTACTTGCAAGCAATGGTTTCACCATTTGTCCAACTCCCATCATATGGGTTTCAGTTTTAAATTATTAGATCATCCCCCTGAAGACGGGACAATTACAAAGTAAAGGCAGTTCAACATTTTCTTTTACAATTCTTATCTTCAGTATTAACAATAAACAAATGCTTGGTGCTTAAATATTAGCAGATTACATAGTTGCCACAGGCCACTATGGGCGTGTGACCTTCCTTCTTGCTAAGGACCTGAACAGAAAGTTGAAGCTATCAAAGAGGGTACTTGGAAATAATTTGCAGTTTCATGTGGGAATATCAAATAATCCAACAAAGACCGTTTATGTAAGGCAGTGACTGTAATACCAAAGGTTTATCTGCCAGTGGCTTGCCACAACTCAGTCAAAATTGTTAGAGTTCACAATAACTCTCCATAATTTGCAAAAGTTGTAGGATACCTGACAACAATAATTAAAAACTCCTCATCTCCTTAAGAAACTGCGGAAACATTTCCAGCATTTTAATACATTTTAATTAGAAACTATTCTGATTTTAGCTTGAATGATTTTGGCTTCTTATCTGTGAGCCTATTTTATTACACATATTTGCATAAAGCAATAACTGTTTCATTAAAACATTAAATTTACTTCTGCTGCATAGCCCTCAGAATATTTTTATGAGATCACTTGGTTGCAGAGGAAATGATGATGATGTCAAACCAAGCATTCTGAATTAAAGATAGGAGTTTAAAAAAAAAATCCTAAAATTACTTTCAGGCAGGCATGTTTAGCAGAGAGGAAAACAGAATTAAATCATTTTCATTTGCCAGGAAAAGGATTTCCATTTTCTCTGGGGGCACTGCAGTTAAACTAAAATCTAAAAATGCGAGATTAACCAAACATGGAGCAGAGTTTAAGACACTAGAGAAATTCTAGCACTATTCTTTCAATGTCTCCTTAACCAGGAGTTCTTTCATTTCATTCCTTGGACACTTGGGTTGATGTCAGCACCCTGACATCACCAGATGGATTCAGAGCAGTACGTCTGCCGTCCCATAGTATGCTACTGGTATCAGATGACAACATAGTTTCCTTTTTGTCATCAACTGTCAAAAATGTAGTAAAATTCCAAAAACTTCTTTCTGACCAGTTGATCGAGCCCTTTGAAATGCAAAAAAATAATGCTTTGCCTCATGAAAACACTGGGTGATCAATCAGTGGTTACTCCTCACAGCTTTCACAATCTGTGCTAGCCCAGGAAGTCTTCAAACAGTGAACAGAAAAGCCAGGAGACCTCACACTAGTTTTCATTATATATCCCTTTGTTTAATCAAACTGTGGGTCACACACAACACAAAGTACTCCCAGGCTTTCAAAGCCACAAAAGAATTGTAGACACATATTCTGTATAAAACTTTCTAAAAACATTGAAGGAAAACAGTGTATTTGACAGAGTCTTTTCGTGCATACTTTGCTAAGCTCCTTCCATGATTTTCAAAAGTTCAGTGCCCTCTTTCCCTCCCTCCCTCCCCACCTATCCACAAGAAAAAGGGAAAAAGCTGGTTTACTATCCTTAACTTGTCAATGGCACACAGAATAAGGAACTATTAAGTGCTATTTTAATTATACAGTATKTGGGCTGAATGTTTACACACTTGAGAATTAAGTATTCTGGTTTGGGCTATTCTCATAACTGAGATACTGAATCTACCAGTTACATGTAATGGAACACCAAAAGCAAATTGCAAGAGGTTTACAGTCACTATCATTTTTCTTTACTGTGAGAAGAAAAGAGAAGCCCAAAACTTTTGTAGTACAACATTCACAGTGCAGAAAAGACTGAACCCACTGCTTCACACCAGTCAGCCTTGAAAGAAAAGATGTAGACCAAGTAACTGATTTGGGCATGTGAACAGAGTAAAAGCAACTGTAGAAAGTTTGTTGTTGCCATGTTTTTCTTCCTTTTGAACAGCATCAACATGGGACTAATTCATGATCTTTACAAAGTAGTTTCCAGTTAGACTGACACACAATGGCAAGCAGCGTTAGACAGGTGAAGTGACAGGAAGGAGGAAGGCTGACTTGATGTCAGTGACAAAAACTATTTTAATGGAAATGTGAAATTATTCAAAAATTTCTTCCCCTAAACACGTGAAGATTTCTCTAGTCAGATTCAGACTGCACAATGGGCTGAGAGCAGGAATCAGCCAGACACAGTATTTTTACATTCTGCGTTTTTTCTACTGGCTTTTCATACTCAGTGCCTCACTTAAAGGTTTCTTCTGCCAAAGATCTGTTAAATCAGTGATGTTCCATCAAACAGTAGTTGTCAAACATGATAAAAACCTACAATAATAAAATACGTGACCAAGAGGTTTTAGTAGCCAAAGATCCAGGGAAGAGTGGAAATAGGTCATATTTCCAAGGCACAGAAAGATGACAATAATAACAAACAGCCTGCTGTTTGTTCAGTAATACTAATTTTCAGACCTCTTTTCTTCTATCCTAAAATCAGACCTATGTATCAGGTCACGCGATGGATGGATGTGACAGGAAAGTCACGTAACAAAGGACAGATGATAATGCTCGACTGCTACTGCAGAACACACCTTTCAATTAAGTCCTCTAAGTAGGGAGCCTCCCACCGTGCTACTGATACAGGGCAACATCCTAGGCTCTCTCCCACACTGCAACATCACACACCAGACCAGAGACTCGACTAAGAAGCTGTAGTGGGCACCTGGCGTAAGAGAACTGCAGAATAAACGCAAAGCAACACCACAAACACACAAAAGTAGGAAGAAGCATTAAGGCAGGAGATCTCACTTCTCAGTGTAGGAAATCATGCGTGCCCACATTTGAACACAGACCTCCAAACCAGAATTGCGTGCACAGACGTAGAATCTTTGTGTCATGATCCTGCTGATGGCCTTTTATGTTTTGGAGATGTTACCTGCATTTTGATTAACACCTATCAGTCTTTGATGAAAGATGTAGTCAGATGCCGCTCAAGCTACTCCAACACTGAATAATTTGCTCTAATTTATTCCTTTAAAAACTATTCTAATTTACTGCTTTACTTAGATCAAGTGGGCACATTTGCTAACTTCCCAGAATTAAATATCCATTGACTGAGGCAAAAACGCAAAACCCCGAATAAGTGATGGTCCTATTGGCTGAGAGAGTTCAGGGAAGTTGGGATAAGAAACAGCAACTTAAATATGAAGACAATTAGAATTTTTTCCTCCTACTGGGTGGATGATTGGCATTTGGCTTGGGATCATCCTTGTGAAAGCATCCTCCCCTGTTGACTAAGTGCACTTTTAGGCAGTATGCAAACACTATTAGGAAGAAGGCAGAAAAATCTGTGCCCTTCTATGACTCCATATTCTGAAATCTACAGACATTTTTTCCAGTACACAACATCAGAAAGAAAAACAAAGAACAGAGAGTGCTAGCTGTTGTTCTCTCCTCATCTCCTTGCAAAGCCAGCACTAAAAAATGACTCCAACCTGCCAAGGAACCTTCTTTGAACCTTCCATTTCCTGATAAGTTTAAACTTATCCTCTCAGATATAGAAAAGAAGCTCAGCTCCAGGAAAGAACATTTTTAAATCTTCAGTGAATAAAGATCAGGTAGTATTCACCTACAGAAACCGAAATATGTGAAAAGAGAAATACAAAATTGTGCATGAAACTGGAAAAATCTGTGGTCAATGGCATTTTATACAACAATCTGAATTCCAGTAAATCAATTTCAATTACGAAGGAAGTACCAACAAGATTACAGTGTCACAAATAGAGAGAGAGAAAGAATAATCTCTATTGGGGAAATAACAAATGGAATTCAAATACATCAAATCACTGTTCTCATCCTTTTCCTAAAGTTTTCAGTTTAAGAAAAATTTGTTCAACTATATCAGAAATATTCAGACTTTGTTCCCCTACCCTTCCCTCCCTGTGCAGTTCCACAACTGCTCAGAAATGTTATGTTTTAAATATGCTCAACAGCTGTTTAGCTCAACAGCCAAGGTTTTAATACTCCAGAACACTAATTATGTAAAGGCATCTGAAGGAGGAGGGAAAAAAAAGTCAGCTTCTATCTATTTATAAGGTTGGCTAATAACTATGGTCATCTAGCTACACAACACCTTCTGCCGTATTCTAGCTTTGGAATTAAGGTTGCTCTTTGCAATTCTTCAATTGCCCTAATCATCAAGGACATAAAAATCATAGCTGTAAAAAGCACATGTATTACTCTCCTGATATGTCCCCATAATTGCAAAAATAGCCTTTAAAAGCCTTGAAATTTTTATACTGATGAGAATTTTTTTAAAAACTAGACTTTAAGAGTTTGAGGGTATGTTATCTTCACATGGGATTGATTTTCGGTGGGACCTGAAGATTGGAAAAAAAATTAAAGACTACATGCTAATACCCTTCAAGTAATACCCTTAACATTTCTGTTTTGAACAGAAGACATAATCAAGTTCCAGCTATATAATTTGTGGCTAAACTCAATATAACCTAACGATAGTTCTACAGGTAACTACAACTCTAGGATTATCATTGCTGGCGTACCAAAACTTAGACCTTAGCAGGTCAATTTAATTCTGTATTCTGGCAGCTTTTAGAAAGTAAGATATGCTGGTCAAAAAGCATTTAATGTGCTTTAAAAAGGTCAGTTTCTGAAAGACTCTTCTTTAATTTATAACATATCATTAACCATTTGCCTCCCTGATCAGTTTGTTTTGCTGTCAGACATTCCTGTCCCAGATACCCGAGAGAGATGCTGGAGCAGTACACTCTTTATCTGCTTTCTGTGAAGCACTGCACTTCACAAAAAAGGTGATCCTACATGTTTGAATAAAGATACGTCTGTGCRTTTCTCTCCACATTACATCAAGTTTAATTAATCTAGCAGCATGTGATTAGATGCAGTGTTAACATCTTTTTTCACTATTTGCACCTATTTTTAATCAAAGAGAAGTAGTAATAATTCACACAGCATTAATATGGCTCGGAAGTCTTCACCTGTCATAAAGACAGTTTGTGGAGCAGGAATTAACAGTTTCAAGAGCGGTTATCTGTCCTATTCATTGCAATCACAGCCACCTAAAATATTAACCGTAAGAATGCCAAAAAATGTGGAAAGACTAAGGAGAAAAGACAGGCTCATATGAAAATCTGCAACATCTACTGAAAACAAGAGGCTATTTGGACACTAGTTGACTGAGAGCTTGGGTGAGAACCAAAATTGTCTCACCTTCTCAGCTTCCACGGAGGTTCCAGCAAACACTGTGGTGTAACTATGCCCTACCTAAAACCAAATGAAGTTCTAACTGATGGCAAGCCCCAGATCCTCCAAAAAGCCTACATCTAAATTCAGTAAACTCAGGCGATGGTGCTTGAGAAGGAACGCAAACTGTCAGGCATAAGAAAGGCTGCTGCGGGGACAAAAACACTTTCTATCCCACAGACAGGAGATGTGGAGAGTAAAGAAAATGTGTCACTTAAGAATGGAAATATATTTTAGAATAACTAAAGCAATCACAAATTGCAGTGGTACTATTTATTACAATAATCTCAGATTGGATAAGTTTTCCAAATATGATATCTGGGTTAAAAAAATCCCACAGTGACAACTCCCATAAAAGGTCCCAGCTGCCTGTTCCCAGAGTGATATAAACCTCCCTTCAGCTCTGGTCCAAAGCCTTTGAGGTTGGGTCTCCTGCTGAAGAGATGGGCAAAGCACCAACATTATTTATGCTAACATGGGCTGGCTGGTAGGGAGCAAGGCTGTGGTGATGTGGAGGTCATAGTCATAAAGGCAACAGTAACCTAAAACACAAATGCATGAAACCTCTTTGTACCTAGGTTTTTCATTTTCTCCTTTATACATTTTAATATGGAWAATTCATAAAATGCCATAGTGCTTAACAATTCATATGTGTATCAATAATTCAAAAAACTACCAAGCTAAGAAAAAAACCATAAGGATTACTGCATTGCATGCAAGGTTCCATCATATTCACCACGAAGGTCACTCCCCTTTACTCTCCCACATTTCTAAAGGGAGAAAAAAGCCTCAGCGAGTTAGGATTTCACCAGGTGCCGGACTCGTACAGGCTAAGACTGCAGTCATCTTCTGTGTGTGGTGTTGAGCTAGAACTGACCAGCACTGTTAGAAAAACATGTAGGGACCAGCTAGGCTAATCAAGGCAAACACAACCATAAACTTGCCTAAAACAAGAGGCAGTTATTCCTTCTACAGCAAAGTCAGTTCACATTTGAATACATAAATAAGCCAATCAGAGACACACCTTTTAAAAAACAAAAAACAACACAACCACTAAACCATTTGCAAGGGCAGTCTGATTTTTTATTTCTGCTTCCATGGAAAATTCACATCAAAGTTTTCCTTTTAAAAATGCTCCTATCAGTCCAGTTACTGGGCTATATAGAGAAAATGGGACAAAAGACTTTCAAAGAGTTTAGCATAAATATTTAGGAGAAAAATGGTGACAAAGTTCTCTTGGTGTTTCAGTTCCATTTTTTACTTTCCCTCTTCTGAACATTTAAACTGACTGTTGCCCACTGGCATTTAAATAACTAGTGGGTACCTTAGTTGACCAATTAGTTCTATGACAATCTCACAGTTTTGCCTATGCAAAACTTACAGTTACATCCCCATGGCTACATTCTTACACCATGCCTCTCACATTTAGGGAAAAAGCCCTAGCACCTCTATGGTTATCCCATCATGAACCAAGCATGAAGGGCTGTCAACAAACAAACTGCCTGATCCACACAAAACACCACAGACCTAATTTTGGTAGAAAACAATTCCTTCTCATTTCTCTGCTGAGCAGTGGAAAATGCAAAAATATCTATRAGTGCAAGGCAGTAAATAGTCCTATGGTTGTAATACAAGACAACCCTTCACAGGTTTCCAGCTTAAGGTATTTCTATGCTCAGTGTTATATTAGAGCATGCCATCCACCTAACTCTTTATGCTGCTTTGCTGTGAACCATACTGGGGAACTGCTCTCACTTAAAGCAAACAAAATCAGTTTATATMAAAAAAAAAAAAGCTGGGCTAATTTTGCCAAATCAGTTACCCATTCTAATTCACCCTGGCACCATTACATTACCCTAGTATTGCTACTGAACGTTTAGTGATATTCAGGTGGAATCACAGCTTCAAGGTTACCACTGAATTAAAAACAGTGACCTGGTGGTTCAGGAAACAAACAGGTACCTCTCCACGCCAACCCGACCAACAGAACAGCTATGTGAATTCGCCCTGGCATCAGAGCAGAGAGACAATCAGTCCAGTATCAGGAAGGCAAAAAACGCAAAGAACCAGTCCCAGAGGCCTGATCCAGCCTAGACTAGGACTCCAAAAAAGAACCAATAACCTCCTAAAACTATGGAAGTAGTGATGATAGTAAGAAGATTTTAAAATTATTTTAAAAAGGTTTGGCTGGGCGTAAGTCTGCCAATCTCAGTGCTCTCCCTACAAATAAAACATGTGTTTGTGTGTTTGCAAACTCCACTTTGCTCAGCCTCTGAGGGTCAGATCCATCAGCACGCTCCACTACCTCAGTCACAGCATGATGCAAAAACCAATCCATCTACGAGCAAAAAGGCACATGCGATTTAAGATTTTTAGGATTCCAGAAGTTCCACCAAGGCGCACATCCAGAACCACCGCAGCCCTGGCTGAGCGCGTACAGACATTTCAGACACACTGACCAGGCCTCCCCACTCCAGCCCAGCAACCATGCATGCAACACGTCTAATATGCATCGGCAGAACTGTATTAAGCATCAAGCACAGCAACCCTCCGAAACCGTGGCAGGTGGAGGTATCATTCATGCAAAATGCACAAACTCCGCTGGCAACAGAGAATCCAAATCTCCCCCCTCCCAGCTGGGTGCCCTAATTGCTAGCAACTGCATCGGGTTCTGGCCCACTCCCCTGTCCCCACAGCGTCCCTGCCTGAAATAGAGATGCAAGCCTTGCTGTTTGAAGATCCTCCTGGGAGATCCCTATCTTATTATTTCCCACTGGCTGACTTAGATGCTCCCTAGTCAGCATGCTGGCTGTTGCGATACCTGTTCCTGGACACCTCAGATAGGTTTCCTAATTCTACTTCCAAAGCCAAGTGGATAACATTTATGCATGGAGATGTTGATCTAGAGAACACCAAAAAGTCGTCTTAGCCTAAATTCCAGGCTCTAGTTTTCACAAGGCCAGGAGTAAGCCAGTGAGTGAGTCAAGGAGACCCCAAGAGTGAGCYTACTGTGAGCACAGAAACAGTTCTTGCAGGCTGCCTAGGCATGCAAGAGATCAGAAGCATATGAATCCAGCAGCTGAGGTTAAGCACCTCACAAGTATCCAACAAGAGGAATTTGATCAGGCTTGCGACAAGCTCTATTTCTTCTGTTTCTTCTCTAAACGTATATAGTTCGGTGTACATGCGTGCACTTCTCCACTCTCTCTCAAATGTTTCTTTTTTTCCGTCTTTAGAGAAAAAAAAAATGCCAACAACCCACTCCTTATGAGCAATTTCATCCTTTAACACACTGGGTTTTGTGCAAGCCAAGTAACATTTTTGGTAAAGAATATAATTGCAATTGCACATTTCTAAGGTATTGTAAATAGCATGAAATTATTTTAAAATGTTATGAAAAATGCATTTGCAGTGTTCCTTTAAGTGTTTTAACAAAGCTTCAGTTGAAATTGCTTTATTCCAAAGCAATCGAAGATAGAGTATTTTTATAAGGACCTCTTTATCTCCCTGCAAATGACTGAGACACAGATACTTTCCAGAAAGAGAACGCACCAGAAAATATGCAACCTTACGTTGTACTAGCCATAGTTACCTAGCACCATAAAACATCAGCTGCTCTGTTTCTGAAGATTGTGTCGTAGCTGAAGCAAAACAGCACGATTAGCAGAGTCACAGTAGTGCCCAGAGGCCTTACGCAAGTTTAGGTTTGGCACCATAAAAACATACAGGCTCTATTCAGTACAGTCAAGCCATTCTATAGCCAAAGCAGCAGCAACTCCACAGATCAAAAGCAAAAATGAAGCTAAAATTAAGCAGCACGTTCATGCCATCTTCCAGGAAATACGGTATCACATACCTCCTTGTCATACTCCTTGGACAACATAGATAAATAAAATAGATATTGGCCTAAACAAGCTGATCAGAAGACACATTGTTATCATTCAGGGCTGTAAGCTTGTCTACATTACAGGATCAGGAGGAGTGCCTCTAACATGTCGTTTGAAGGACACTTGGAAAAGCTCCTCTAACCTCCTGGGACACAAAGCTGCATAGAAAGAGGAATTCATCTCCTGATGTGATAAGATCCAGATAATTTAAAATACTTTTCAGTGGACATCACAACAGACAAGACGCACATGAGGATGTACACATAACTGTTGGGTCCAGTCACACTCTCCCAGAGCTATACATGAAGCGAGGTCACACCCTGCAATTCCTCTTACAGGGACACTGTAATGGAAAAGAGCAAGTTTCAAAAACTTGTTAAAACCACTGGCAGTTGCAACATGCGATCCCGTCAGTACCTCTCTAACATATTAAAGACATAAATCAACCTCTTTCACCACCTCCTCTCACCCCCACCGTGCTCTGATAAAGAAAGGGGGGGAAAAGAGTAGTACAAAGAAACAGATAAACTCAACTAAGACAAAAAAACCCCAGTGTAATAAAGCTCCTTTTCAGGGTAACAAGCTGTTCACTGCAGAAGAGAGCTGTATGGACTTTTTCCATAAGAGAGTCACTCCACAAGTGGCTTCCCTGGGATTATTCTTGCCAGTGGGCCCCATAACTTGCTGTGCACCTTGTGGGATTAGGACTCAAGCAGTCCCCTAAGGGTAAACGTCATGAGCAAAGACTTGTGCAGTAAAAGAGACCAAATGAAACTAAACACACAAACAATGGCGGGGAGGACAGGGAAGGCAAGTAAATTATTTGCTTTCTCTTCTGTTTCAGTGGCACTCATCATGCATGCTACTTTGTACTTAGAAAAGGTTGGAAGTTATCAGCATTCATACAAATTCAGTGTCCCTTTATCAGGCAAATTCTGGTCTCTTAAGAATTCAGGATGCAGTAATAAGTCATAAGCAGCATAAATACACGTTTTTTCTGAGGGGGAAAGTGGAAAGAAGAGTCTCATGATACATAGGGTATTTAAGAATTTACATGCTTAAGCGCAGTTCCAAAATGTAACTACACATCAGCAAGCACCACTGGACCTGTACAGACTAGCAATAGGATTTTCCACATGGATCTTACATGGTGCTATCACATCCAAAAAAATCACCATGGTGCCATTAAGTGTCATGACACTATTAAGTCTACAGTACACAAACTCAGTGATGCTTCAGGGAAACAGAGATTCCTCTCTCCCTACTCACCACTTTCCCCCAAAAACTTTGATCTCATTGAGTGCCTGGAGCCCGTCCGTAAGGGACTCCACTCCTTTCATGGACACAGTAGCCCATCATGATGCTAGGATCCCTCACCTGTTCCTTTCTGAGGGCCCATCGAATCCACATGCAATGCAATGCAATTCTTCTCTACCATTTTGCTGGAGGAAGGGAAGAATCGCATCAACAAGGGCAAGAAGAGTGAATTCCGTTGTTCCCAGGCACATCCCACCCTACTGCTAGCACAGGGGAGAGGAGCATGGGAGAAGGAGCTGAATGAAGAAGCACGATGGATCTGGGTGATGCACAAAGGAACACGCTGGGTATGCACAACAGCAAAATAACCGACGTGGCATGGTTGCATCAGCATCTAATAGTTTCGGCATTGTTTGGAATCACGTTCATTTAGAATTGCATTGCCATGGCGTTTGTATTTCAGCCATTGCTTATCCAGACCTCATTAATTCACATCGCCCAGCGCAGGCATTGGATCATTTCTGCCCACAAAAAGGCCCATAGAGCCAGGGCCAGCGGCATCAATCCTTCACAGAACTCCAATTAATTCAGTCAAGGTGATGCATCTTGCAGGACTGGGGTGTTCAGTGGGAAATGTCCGACTATATTAACACCAAGACATACAAGGAGCCTGTGATGGGGACTAACTATTTTTGACATGACAAGGTTTAGGATTTTAAAGGTAAATATGGCAGTAACCAGAAAGAACATGTAACTCCACTGATAACAGCTTCCATAGCAAACAGTTCCAGAAAAACACAAGCAGAAAGAGAATAAAAAATTGTTAAATATACCAGAACTGCATAACAAATTTTCTTTACCTTGCATTAGAAACATCCCAAATATTGTCATGTAAGTAAAGTCAGCAACAAATCTCTTTGTGTTACCTTATTGATATATTTCTGACAGTCAGGCACTTGTTCTTCAAAAGATTTATGCATGCACTTAAAATTAAGCATGCAAGTAGTCCCACCAGGTACTGATGTAAGGTTCGTGCCTTCACTTGAACAGTCATTTCACAACTAGCTTTTTTAGCATGAGATATTTGTGTTCACTTTGTTCATAAGACAATAATTTTTAAGTAACTTATACATTCCAGCTAATGGAGGCAACCAGTATGTGCCCAATGGATAAAATTCACACATGCACCAAGAAACAATTACATTAGAAAAAGAGATATACCACAGTATTTAAAAATCATCTCCTATATCAGTACTGTGCAGTTCAATACAAGTATCAAAATTTATTCACGTGCTATCCACAGCAGAGATGAAGTTTAATGGGGTACAAGTGCTTCCATGCTAAGCCCACAGTTTTTACATAGTTTCTAAGCTTTAATTTATCTACTGAAATTATTCAAGTTTGGAATTTTCTTAATGCAATTTTTAACTGTTTTGAGTGTAGCTTAGTGGTTATGAAACACAAAGTTTAAAAATATTACATATACTAGCTCCCATTATAAATATCAGTTTCTGACCTTATGTTGAACAGACAAAGTAGCACAGTGGCAAAGGCAAAATCAGCTATGGAAAGAGGTCCTTAGTACCTCATGAGTACCTTAGAACTTCCCACTGAAAATGTTATATTTTACCAAGCAGTAGGACTTTAAAAAGATAGCAAGTCACACTTTGCACATGCATGATACAACAGCTACGCCCAAAACTGTGTAGCAGTATCTGGACCAAGGGTAGCTTACATTCACTCAACAGGCACAGTTAATTTTGCTGTAAAATACACACCAGGTGAATGGCAAGGGGCATTAGCTAGACTATGTAACTTTTCTTTAGAAGTATCTGGCTAAAGGGCAGAAAAAACATTGTGATTGCATTGTTAAACACTCAAAATGAAGAAATAAAGCATGACACACTATATAAAATGTCATTATTGCTCTGTACATACGTTACCGTAAAGACTTTCCACATAGCCTGTCTTCTGTGCAATTCAGAAAAAGAAGCCAGTACCTATGATGGTAATTTAGTTACCAATGGGGTAAAAATCTACTGGAACATCTCACCTGCAGTTTTTATTGGCAATTTGTGCAAATATAATTTACAGTGCAGTTTTCACAAAACATTTTCAGAAAACATTTTCAAAGATTCAGAAAAGACACTGATGTGCAATATACATTGTTTAAAACATTGTATAAATTGTAAGACACTAAGTAACATACAATGAAGAAAATTAAATGGCACTGTAATGGACATTAAAGATTCCATGCATAAAAGCTTTGCCCATTTCTTGATACCTGAGTGCTTAACTATGCAGCCTTAACAGTATCCCATTTGGGTTTTCCTTCTGACAGACTGAATTCCTAAAGTCTGCTTAAAATGTCAACATTTGAAATCTTGCAAGCGAAGAACAATTACATTCAATCCCAACGACTCATATGCCTAAAAGGGTGTAATTAAAAAATTAAAGGAAGCGGTCATGCAGCATACTGGCAAGGAAAAGGTACTGAAGGGATTTTAGAAAAATCATTCGACTCACCAGTCCATTGTTTGGCTGAGGTGAAAAAGGCAAACATTACTGAGATGCATCAGTGAGGAAGTTAGAACACAAATCAAGGCTCATGCCTGCAAGCACATGTGAATAACTTCAGRCCCAGAAGCTCTTTACGTGGCAAAGTTATTCATATGTGTGCTTGCAGAACCTGAGCTCAGACATTACCGCCAAGAGTACAAAACGCTTACATTTTGCCACTGACTTCAATAAAAATAGAAATTCATCTGTGTTTAACAGCAACTACTTCACCTCAAGAAGATAAGAACCCTTCAAGTCTCACAAGGTAACTTAATAATTAATCCATTCTAGCTGCTCCCAGCTCTACTTTTCTTTTTTTAAAACACAAGTCTCAAAACACATTCAAGCCTGCAGAAGCTATGTGAGGGCTGTAAACCCTGCAGTACAAAGTGCTGTATCTCTGTCTTGCAATGCACCAAGGATGCTTATGACACTAGTGACAAGCCATTATTCTTTTTATCAGGTATCTCTCTGCCAAGCTTGAGGTAATTGGAAACATACTACATTCAATTCAGTTTCTCCTTAAGTGTTGAGTCTTTTCAACATATGCTTGTAAAGATTTTGGTGATCTGAACTGCGTAATAGGCCAAGCCAAAAGAAGAAGGACACCATGCAAACGTGTAGCATGGAGCACACATGTTTACCAGATTAGACAAACACTAACTACATATGCAACATTTTTTAAGTGTATGTCAGTAGTACGGATTCAAATGCATTGCGGATTAAGAACTGCTGCTTGGAGAGGAAAGGTAAGCAGATGGTTCATAAATTCAGCGAATGGAAGACTTTTAAGTCTTTTAACACCAAGAGTTTGGTAAGATGTAACAGATGTGCTGTGTGTACGGACCAGTGGGCAATCAAAAAAGAAAAGCTAGACAGGACAGCTAAGATTTATAAATAATAAATATAAGATTTGGGGATGACTGTTTCATATATCCCAGCAGAGGAATCGTATGTGGCCCAATCCATTAAAACTGTATGCATTTCAGATAACCTAAGTTCTTACTGAGGAAGGTGTTGACAGGAGCAGCTCTGTCATGGACTCACTGAAATAAAGGAGCGTACAACTCTGGCAAGACTGAGCACATGTGCTGCTTTGCGTTGTTTGGGGAAGTTTTGTTTTCTGATGTTTTCTTGATACAAGTTTCATCACTGACTTCAAAAAAAGCAGGATGTGGCCCAATTTTTTTTTTTAAGTCTCAGTATTCAGAAAAGAAACTTAATGACAGCCTAGTAGTAAGTTTTGAAACACCAACACCACATATAAATTTATCTGCTATTAGAAGTGGATTACCTATTTTTATATGGCCTTGATCCAGCTAACAGCTAATTTTTTTTTTTTTCTGGGATGGAATTGTGTTATTAAAGAACTGATAAAAGTATTTCAATCCATTTATCCTTCTGAAACAGCAGAAAAGCCTAACTAACAGGCATCAATCTGACAGGAGAGCACAGAGACGTGAAACCGGTTGGAAATTATAATCAAAAGKGAAAACAGAAGGTAAAAACAGGGATATAGAGAAAATCGGAGAAAAAGCAAAAAGGGACTATCACAATAAGACCTGCAAGTGGGGCAGGGCCAACATCAGTGCCCGCTGTGGGCACGGCGAGCCCAACAATGTCCTGACCTGCCAGCTGCTGTCCCAAGGACCCACCGCATTCTCTCGTCCAAAAATAAGTGTATATATAACATGTATGTATGTATATTTTTATGCACCTATATATTGTGTGTGTATGGCGGGGTGCTTACTGAGGCACAGCTGGGCCTAACAGCGCTCGGCGGAGCCGCGGCCGGGCCGGGGCACGGGTGCCCGGCGGGGCTGTGCGCGGGCCGCGGCGGCGGGCCGGCCGCACCGGTGAGGGCCGCACCGAGCCGCAGCGGCGCCGGCACGGCGGGACCAGCCACCTCCCACCTCCCCGGCACCGGGGGCGGCCGCGCAGTGTCACGCAGATGGTGCATTACAAGCAGAGAGCAGGCCCGCTCCCCGGGGCTGGCAGGTGGGGATCCCCGCCGCGCCGCCTCTGTACCGGCCGGCACCGAACCCGGCCGGTCGGGGGGGCCGACTCCGCTGCGGGCGGTCGGCGGCCCCCCAGCCCACCTCCCTCCTCCCCCGGGGCCGGCGGCGAGGGGCCGCGGAGCCGCAATGAGGAGGAGGAGGAGGAGGAGGAGGAGGTGGAGGAGGAGGAGGAGGCGCCACCCGCCGAGTTTCGCCAAGGACAGGCCCGAGGTCAAACCCGGCAGCCGCCCGCCTCCCGCCGCGGCCCCTTCCCCGCCGCCAACGGCCGCGCTGGCGCGCGCCGAGAACCCGCCGCCCGCGCCGCCGCCGCCCGCGCCGCCTCCCCGCCCGCCGCCGGCGGTGACTTACCTTGGCAGCCATGCTGTGCCCGGCGCGGCCACCCCCTTCCCGTCCCTTCCCTTCCTCCCCTCCCCTCCCTTCCGACCGCGGCAAGCAGCTTCCCCGCCTGCGCACCAGCCCGCCAGCGCCGGCCGTCACCGCTCTCCCAGGCACGGACGGGGCGCTCGGCGCCGCCAGCCCATTGGCTGCACCCCGACCGGCCCGGCTGCAGCCCGCGTGATCGCTTAGCACGGCMCGGCCCGGCCCGGCCCGGCCCCGCGGGGGGCTGCGGGGTCCGCACGGTGCGCTGGGCGAGGCGAGGCGGCGGGAGATGCGGCCTCAGGCACCGGCGGGCCGCGGGTGTTTCGGGGCGGGCACCGCCTCACCCCTGTGAGGGGTCCGGTTTACCTCAGGTTTTCTCCTCAGTTTACAGCTGATGGCCTAGCAGCCTCCGAGTCGCCTCAGAGGGACTCCGGGCTCCGAGGGGCCTTGCAGCCCCTCCGGCCGCTGGAGAGAGCCCTGAGTGACCACGCCGGCGATTAGTGACTCGTGCTGTTAACCCGAGGGAGTGCCTCCAGCGTGTTCGGAGGACACCGGGGCAAGCAGCGGAAGGGTGCCAAACACCTTCACAGCAGCCATGCTGGTCTTGCGCCTCTCAGCAAACCCTGCTGTGCTGCTCAGAGCTGTTTTCTTCCCCGCGAGTCAGACTGCTGTTTGAGGGATGTTTCATCCAGTTGCTGTATCCCAAGGCTTCATTCTGGGATGTCCCAAGAACGAGCCGTGCTTTCAACCAAATTTTGTTAATGCCGGTTTAGTTCCTAAGTCAGCGTGAAYGTGACACGTAAGCAGCCCCACTAGAGTCCATGGCTGTACCCAGGATGACCACAAGTATGGTACGCTYGGCCTCACAGACAGTTTGCAGACTGTCTACAGACAGCCTGTCTGGGCACGTTTGGCAGCATACCATCTGGCATGCAGGCCCGCGGCTGTGACCAGGGCAATCACCAGCCCTGCTGATGCCTGCTCTGGCTGGCCTCAGGGCTTCTGGCTCCTGGGGGGATTTTAGGCTGGCCTGAGGTTGGTAGTGCAGACAGGGAACTTGTCATGTGCGTGTAGCTAAAGGTTGTTTATAAGAGTAGCTTGGGGGTGAGGTTTTGCGTTTATAATTGGGTATCAAGTTAGTCGTAGCTTTGAGGTGGATCTTCCAGCACTTTCCCTAAAGTGAGTTTTTTAAAGATACTAAAAAGGCAGAGGATCTCAAAGCCAGATTTATTACAATATAAACCAGAACAATTAACTAATTAATTGTCTTTAATTGTCTTAGAAGGAGACAGTAGAGAAATTAAAAGGATTCATAAATGCATCTGCCGTTTCCCACTATGTATCTTTGCAGGATGGCTCTTTTTATGTTTGTTTTCAGTCCAATGAATTAATGACTTTCTGGTTTTCAGCAAATTATACAGAGTCTCCTCTGTGTCCTTCGGAAGTTTCTTCCATCACCTGTGAGGTCTGGCAACATATCTACCTCCTTCACTTCTCAGCAGTCTTGCAGTCTCTTCCTCTTGTAAAACCCTCCCACTTGCTGGATTCTCTCTCTTTTCTACCTGCCCCGCATGTGCTTGCTGCATATGCTCGGCTGTTCTGTGAGACAGCAGAGCCTTTCTCTTCTTGCTGCATCTCCCTGACCTAGAAAACAGCAGTTAGAGCAAAGCAGACTTGGAGCCTTCCTCCAGCCACACCTTTTCAAATGAACRCAAAAAACAGATTATGTAGTGCCTATCTGCAAACAACTAGATAAGTAAATACTGTCACCTTGTCATAAATGAATAGATAATAGCAGTCCATTTATAAACAACAAAAAACAATCTCGGATTATTTTAATAATACCACTAAGAAGAGAAAAATTACAGAGAGAAAATAGCGTAACAATTGTCTTAGAATACAAATACAACATTCTGTGAATATACAGAAGCCAGGATATTTAGATGTGAGGCTGAAAGTCTGTCCGATTGATCTGTGAAAACAGGCTTCAATGGGATTTTTTTTCCATATTGAGACTGCTAAGAAAATTACTACAGTTCTCACGTTATACTGCCACATGGTCTTGAGCCAATTGCCAAGAAAAAACACAAGCAAAAAACCTGCCTATGTTTCAAGTAGACTGGTGGTGAAATTCTGGCTGGAAGGTCATTGCCTAGCTTACATGAAAACCTGACTGCAATCAGCAAAAAGGGTTTGGCCTGGCAGGTCTCTGTGTCCAACGCGCACGTACAGGCCCAAGCTCCTTATCTTCATAGAAAAGGCAGTGAAGGCTAATGTTCACTTTTAAAATGGCATGCGATATGATTTTAGTAGATTACAGCACTTTCTTTGGCTACATAAGCAACTTGTTTTCAAAGTCCACTGTTGACTGAGGTTAGATTCAGGCCCATGTGTCATACTCCTTTCAGTATGTTTAAACCACAAAGCCATAGACTGCTCTGGGGAATAGAGGAGGAACATTTTTCATTCTTTCTAGTGAAGCTGTGTCATTGTGCAGAGGAGAATCCAAGATCAGCTGGACTGGAGAGAAGTGTGACTCTTCTGTATGGTAAAATGCAATGGGATGAGGGTAAAATTGTGAGTCAGTTTTCATTACAAAACATATAAGCATTTCTTGGAGAAGTTAGGAGATTTTGTCTCCTCAACCAATGGCTTTTTCTGTGTCTTACACGTAACACTCACAAAACAGAGCACACAATCATTCCAGGCCTCCCCTCTGCAGTGAGAAATGACCTAGAGTTAGCTCCTTCTTGCGCGCTTTTCTGATACAGGACATCTTGACTTTGTTTGTACATACGGGGACAGGTTTTGTGGGAAGAGCTGTAGCTTGTTTCCAAAATAAGCCACAACCTAGTATCTGGACACTGTCCTTGAGGTGAAAAATTAGGCTTTGATTGTTTTCATGTAGAAGAGGGAATGAGAGCTGATTCACTACTTGGTGTTTTAACTATTAGGGTATTGTATAGCAGGGCAACTGTATCTCAATAGGCACATATGATCTTTGCTGAGCTTATTGAAGATTACCCTGGGGAGACTGACAGCCTGGGGCTTATGATTTTTTAGACTTGATAAAGGACTGATAAAGGATCAACATTTTCCTATTGACTAGTGTAAGGCAGAGCTCAGTGTGCTAGCTATTTTGGATCTTATTCTGACATTCATTACTCTTTCTATGATTTCTCTTAAAACATTCTGGATTTTGCACTGGCAGTCAGATGCCTAAAATGTAGGCATTGCAGTATGTAGCTTAAAGGCAAGAAAATATCTTCTTGGATCTGGAAAGATCTGAGTGTATCTGGATAGATCTGGAGAAGACTGGATCTGGAAAGATCTGGACACACTGATTACCTTGGTGAAAGGCTGAGGTAAAACAAAGACTGACCCAAGGTCCTCAAGACCTATGACACTATCCAAATTATTGAGCTGTTTTCCTCAATGTATCTGTCGTGGTTTAACCCTGGCAGCACCTAAACACCACGCAGCCGCTCGCTCACCCCCCCGCTCCAGTGGGATGGGGGAGAGAATCGGGAGGGCACGAGYAGGAAAACTCGTGGGTTGAGATAAAAACAGTTTAATAWTTGAARTAAAACAAARTAGAACAGTAATAATAACAGTGGTAACAACAACAACAATAGAATATACAAAACAGGCGATGCACAATGCAACTGCTCACCACCTGCCAAACTGATGCGTTGCYGAACCGACATGTTGCCCGAAACGCGCGAGACCGTCCCGGAACCCAGAGCCCCCCACACACCCTTAGTTTTTATACTGAGCATSACGTCGCATGGTATGGAATACCCCATTGGCCAGCTGGGTCAACCACCCCGGCTATGCTCCCCCCGCCAGCTTCCCATGCACCTGGCAGGGCATGGGAGGCCGAAAAGTSCCTGGTGCAAGCACCACCCAGCASCACCYAAAACATCAATGGGCCATCMAYVCYCCTATTATACCAAACCCAAAACACAGCACACCCTCCCCAGCTACTGGGAAGAAAGTTAACTCTGTCCCAGCCGGAACCAGGACAGTATCTTCTGCCTGCCCCACAACACAGTAATTGTCTTCCAGGCAGCTTCTTTTGTGTTATATTATACGTACAGCAGCATGGATAGCGTGCTGTATGTTAACTTACCACAAAACTTGCACGAAGTACGTCTTCCTGTAAGTATAGCTTATAGTAGAAATAAACAAGTGGCCTCATTCCTAGTGGGAAAGAGCTGAATGTTCAAAAGAAATGAGCACAAGGTTTTCCTGAGCAGATTTTGTTTAACTAGTTCTTAAAACTCTTTATCGACTTCTCTCCCTCAGTAAAGCCTCAAGGAAAGGCATGAAGCAGTGTCCCCTTCCTTACCTCAAGGGTTTGGTTGGGGTTTTTTGGTTGTTTCTGTGTTTTTATGTTTTGGGGTTTTTTTAATAAAGGTTGTCTGGCTGATGTGAGTTAGCACATCAGTTTTAGTGAATCTTAGCCAAGAATTTGTGCTCACACAGTAGGCCTAACCCTGAGAATTTCTCTAATAAAATAAAGTATGACTCAGTTTGAATGAATCATTCACAATTCTTCTTTCTCTGTTTGAAGAATATTCACAGCAGATTATTATTTCCTCAAATATATCTGCTGTTTTTCTGGTTATTTTATAACATTGTCTGATGATTGTCAATGTTTCCTTTTTTGCTGTTGTTTTTTTAACATATCACACATATTTGTAATTTAAACCCTGTTGTTTATCTGTGATTGCTGAGGAGGTCAGCCAAACATGATCTTGTTTCCTGTTCCTTAGAACATAAGATTTTCAAATACTTTCACATGCATGTCTAAAATTCATCGTCTATCAGTGTTTCTGCCAGTGAAAAACCAAACTGGTCATTTAAATAGTTCAAGGAAAAGTAAGCGTAAAAGCAGCACATGGAAGTATGAATTTATTTAAAAATCCATACAAATGGTAGTATATTTTCATGGCTTTTCCATCTCAAAATATGACACTATCCCCCACTGTGTGTATTATGTCTACTAGGAGAGAGTGGAATTCACAAAGTTGGAAGGAGACAGCTATGATTCTGTCTTACAGCTGATAGTGGCATTTACACAGACATTACTGTTAAAATGGAAGAGTTGAAAATGCTTTACCAGGGCTGTGTTTTAGAAATGCATCTGAAATAACTCAGGAGACATTGATGCTGATGATGAATAGAGGGTTAATTCTTCTGTTGGTGTAAATCAGCATAGCTGGTAGATTTGTGCTGATTTACGTTGGTAAAGCCCAGAACATAGAGGGGCTATATGACAAACAAAAGATGCTATATTTATTTCATAAGTGAAAAGTACTTCATAACTCAGGCACACCATTGGCATGAATAAGTTATGAAAAATCTTCACAGCCAAAAGAAGATAATCATCCTTCATGTATAACAGATTTGTTTATTCTGTAAAGATTCATTTCAGTTGATTAATTATCAGTATCTGCTGATGGTGGAGGTAACAAGCCATCTCTGATGAGAGAATCATTTTAGGACATGCTCAGAATATTTTATCACCTAGCACAAGTTGTGTATGCTTAGAATATTTATCATACTGTGTACTAATAGTATCACATTTTTAAAGCTAAGTACTGAATGTAAATTATATTACAGATATAGGAGTGATCTATATTTTTCTTGTTTTTTTTTTAATAAGGGGGATATAAAAAAATCAATTAAAACACAATAACAGTTGTGTTTGCATGTCAAGTGCTGAACTGTGCTGCGGCATTAAATCATTGTTATTCTGAACCGGTAAAAAATTTGCATAAGTGCAAATGCCAGCTCCTAACAATACCATCAGAATTGTTTCTGCTTACACCAAATCCAATCTGTACCAGCCACATTGCACGCTCACTGGCCATTATTCACAGATGGAAGTTAACAAGATGGAGGTTTATCAAGGGGTAAATTACCTTCTTTTTCTTGCAATTTTATTTATTAAGTAGACAAAATTGGAACACCAAGTTAAAATGCCAAAAGAGGGATTAGATCTCCTCAATTCTGAAGCATTTATGAAGAGGAAAAAATTATAATAAATCTGTCAATCACTGCAAAATAAAGAGCAAAAGTAGATC
This sequence comes from Phoebastria nigripes, assembly GCA_035582835.1. Classification (NCBI taxonomy): domain Eukaryota; kingdom Metazoa; phylum Chordata; class Aves; order Procellariiformes; family Diomedeidae; genus Phoebastria; species Phoebastria nigripes. Next base: position 1,459,891 of record JAYKAV010002910.1, on the reverse strand, counting down.
AGATTTTCAACACAGTATATTAATTTGCTATTTATAAAATTAACCAAGTCACCAAAATACTTAGAATGTAAAGCATTATCCATAACAAGATAGATTGAAATCTGTTAATAAATCCATTTGTCAAAATGTTGGTCATATTTGAATAGCCACACTACTTCAACCAGACTTTACTCACAGAAGAGATTAGGCATCATTTAATAGAACATGTGTATGTCTATAAAGTGTATGTATGAATGCACACACTGAACATACATTGTGTGCAAGAAGACAGCTGGATTTTAATTAGCCAAGAATTTGGAGAAAGTAATAGAACCTCTGCAAAGTTTTGTACAAAGCACTGACTTTCTCTTAGCTTCAACAAACATACATGTTTGAAAATATAAACATTTGGTCATCTTGAAACTCGGTGTTTTCTTTCATTTTCCAGCCAAAACACATCATTTTTTATTTTCCATGGAGATACAAAATTTATTAATTATTAGTACACATTTCCAGAGGACCCACTATTAGCTAGTCTTTTTCCACAGCTCAAGAAAGATGGTCTAGCTCAAAGTCCGTTAAAGCCAGCTGGAGCTTTTCCATTAATTTCAGCTCTTTGCTTAGATTCTAAGAATATCACCCACCTAGGTATTTACAGCTCTCTGTTATCAGTGTATCCCAGCTTTTGGTATTTGTTTTGTCAAAACGAGGTGGATAAAGACAAAAGTTCAAAAGGTTTTTAATGAATTACAAGACTGGAAGCATTGATATAAAGTATGTTTACCTAGGGAAGATGGTAACTCCTAATTATTTGGAGCACTTGTTTTTAATTTGATTACCAAGAACAGCAGATCACATTGCTTTTGTATGTATGGTCAAAAGTCAGCTGTTAGCCAGTTTCAACCAGGCCTGAGAGAAAAGCAGCTGTCTCAGAGGTATTACATTCCTCCAGATTTTGTAAAAAGCAGCAGCCTGATAAAGAATAAAGACTTCTTACTGCTCCCACTGAAGAATAGACTACATTGTAAGTTCATCTCTTAATAGACTCCAAAGAATCCATATCCAAAGAGAGAGAAAAGCCTAACCACAGGGGAAGATGTCAGCTTGGCTACTGATCTCTTTAAACTCCAGAAGAATCCACAGGAAATCAGACTTTCTGGGTTGCTCTGCTCACATAGCTGCTTGTTTGGTGGATTGTTTCTCTCCTCTTTTCTCTTTCAGTTTTGTTTGTTGTTGTTGTTTTCAGTTTGGTTGGAACAAGCCTTGGAGAGGGGGGAAGAAACCATCTGGATCTATGGTTTCATGCTTCAGAAGCAGGCATGATATTTCAGGATAAGTTGTATGATCGTTGGTGACTCAGTAAAAATGTGTCGTGCAGCTTTTGTGTTCAGTGTCTCAGACCTTTCCCAGCCAGATGTCCACACTCTACATATCAAAAGGAGATTTTAGGGGCTTTCGGCTGAGTTCCTGAAAGTTGAACTGCAACAGATGTTTTGATTGTTTAGCCCACTATTTCTGCGGGTACTAAATTTAAACAATTAATACAGAAAATCCATTGCTATGCTTACTGAAATCAATAGGAAAATTCCCATCTGAGAATATGATTTATCCTCTATTAGATTTTGTGGGTGGATAGTGATGTATGAGGCAGAAAAGAATCCACCTCTTTTCTCCTTCTCCACTGCTTCTGCTACAGTAACGGGCTAATCAGATGTGAGTCAGCAAAGTGTCCTTTTCCAGGGAATGAGAGGAAAACTCGCAAAAGGGAAAAAATTTTTCATCTCTGCCGTGGTGAAGAGAACAACTTTGTCATGTACTGCTTTGCTTCTTTATATTAATACAGAGTGAGTTAAAGTGCACATCATTGAAATGTTCACCACCTGGTGAGGGAATCCATTAACTTAGCCTTCTGTAGGAGCATCAGAGTAGTAGTCATAAAATGCACCCRAGTCCTGTGTACTTTCCTCTTCTTCTGGTATTTCCCTGTCAGTGCAGAGTATGTACAGTCACCATGAGGCTCATTACTAGATTCAGCCAAATAATGCAAATAGGTAGGGTATATTGATTGAGAGAATACGTGCAACTTTTGCTACTGAGATTTGAAAGCAATACCCTTCTTGAATCCTCAGCCACAACTCAGATGCTAAGATGATAACCAGCACTGAAGAGCTACAGGTCAGTTGTTCTTCCATAAGGGACCAGCATTTTCTTTGAGAGTGGATCCACTCATTTTCGTTTTACCTCTTTGAGACTGGGCTTGATGAGGTCCACAGAGAAGCTGAACCTGAAGAACATTTGGAACTTCGGAACAGTATCACTGTCTACTTAATAGTATGGCTTGTTGGGGGAATTGTATCTTTACGAGACTCCTGAAGGAGCCTGCTAGTATTGTTAGATTGTTCAGAAACTCATCTAAAATAGCACTTAGCAGCTGGAACTCTTACAGTGAATGAGACACATCTGTCAGACTTCTTGGCTCTGGGCGGTTGCAAAATGCAACGCTTATCTCCCACCCTGTCAGGCTTGTGTTGGTTCCCAAAGAGTTCCTAGGTATCTAGTGGAGATTCTGGTCTTGGTTTATTTGCCCTTAAAAACTAAGCAAACTAACAACCTTCTCTCTATTCCCTTGTTGTACTTGATATCAGGTAGGAGATCCATATCCTGCAAAGGTTGGGCATAAGCAGAAACGACCTTCAGCTCCAGAACATGCTCTCCTTTTTATTCTGAAGTTTGCTGACCTGCAGTGCCGCCTCTTGCAGAGCCCGTTGTTCAGTGCTTTTTGGACAAGAACTGAGGAGATGAGTTCTGATCAGTTTTTGTGGGATTGTCTATCTTACTTTGCATTGGCACATTTTAAGTGAAGCTTAACTAATCAGATCTTTTGAGAGTCTTATTAGTCCAAGTCAGAGCATTATCTCTAGAGGAAAGAAAATATTCCATGAGTAGAAACAAGCTGAGCCGGGCACTTAAGATACCACTCTATATTTCAGGGAGGAACTTCAGATACTTAGGTCAAGTATCACAATAGCTGAGCTCTCCTTTCAGGCAGATCTTCTATATTCTTGCTGCTAAAATGAAAGATACTCACTTTGGTGCCACCGAGTTTGAAATGTTTATGTAAATTATTAACATGAACCATTTATTCTGACCACACCTACATGGTCTAAAGTTGATATTTGGAATCTGTTAATCATTACTCATCAGCTACTTGCTGCATGTCAGAAGGTGATTCCAAACGCTCCTGCCAGCTTTTCAGAGGTCAGTACCACTGGCTCTCTTTGCATAACTAACCTGTATCCAGCTTCTGTAGAGGGTCTGAAATGCCTGGTCAGGTCTTTTTGCATAACCTGTCTAGTGCTACCTGAAGAGATATCCTAAATTCTCTGGGTCAGATCCATGAAAGGATGGTGAAATGGTTGGGAATGTGATCTCAATGCTGCGGTTTTTCTTGAATAGAGGCTGTCGGCACTGGAGCCCCACAGAAGCTTCCCTGTACGGCTCTTGTAGGCACCCAAGGTGATGTCTCCACTTGGGTCCTTACCTGGCCCGTTCCTGTAGGAGCTGAGCAGCTTAGTTCATAGCTCAGCCAAGGTTTTAAGGGCCAGAAACTGGCATTCCTTTGCCTCAGAGGGCTTGATCCAGCAGGGACTTCAGACACTGAACAGATTCTCACACAGCGTGGCTTGCAGTGGGTACCTGACAGCCAGTGAAAGTTTCAGAAATACCTGAAGAAGGAAACGACGGTGCCCCCAGTTGCTTGGTGGCTACTGATTTTAATTATTCCTATCACATTTTGCTCTGGTGCAGAATGTAATTCAGGATCATTGGATACATTAAAATATTCCAGTTCTTGAAGGGACTGTAGTCCAGTGCTTGTATTTTTAGATGGGTTTTTTTTGCCCCAGTCGTACACAGGTCAGTGTTGGCCTTTCATCTGCTACCCTCCTGATAATGTATTGTCCCTATCTCCCTCCTTTTCATATCTTGGTCTCTCCCCCACAGCTGTTCTATGTCCTTGGCTGCTCCAATCGCCTTTCTCTCCTTGGTCCTCATTTCATTCTTTCTGCCACTGAGCAGCCTTCCCTACTCTGACTGATTTGTAATCCTGGTATTTGCAACCTCATCCCTCTTCAGTTGATCTAGTTTCTTTCTTAGCCCAGTGCTTGAAGCCCTTTGCCAATTCCTTTTACGTTTTTTCAATGGCTCCTCTTCCTCAGCCTCGGTTTTCTTACCTCAAACTCTGCTGCTGTTTCCCAACATATCAGCTCTGACTTGTTTCTCTTGTGCCCTAATTGAACCATTTTCCCCTTTTGTGCACTGGAAACAGAAAAGAAATTCCCTGATTTTAGTTTGGCTCTTAAATGCTGCATTAGCCAACAATAGCAGAGAGTAATCATTCCGTGGAAATGCGGAGAGCCTACATCCCTCAGCTGCTGGCTCAACATAGAACAAATATTTGAAGAATTTAGGTACCAACCCTGAGCAAACCATTACTGAATCTGCAGATTTCAAATTTTCCAAACTTTTCGTCTTGTCCAAATTAAATCATTTTACTGGCATGAGGTAATAAAAATGACTGCATTGGTTTTGCTAAAACTTTCAAAAAAATGTCACTGTGAGCTAGCCAGCTACCATGGAATATTATGGCCCGGAGTGATGGGTTAATATGTAAGCAATTGAAAATAAGATCTTATAATGGAAAACACTGAAAAAATTTTATATTTTATCTCCAATTGTATGATGAATAAATTATTTGTATAATCCCATTTTTTTCTTTATTGCATTCTTTTCTTTCTTGAGACATAGAATGTAAGTAGGTACAATTAGAAACAGTACAAAAGCAAAAAATAAGTGTGATTGCTTGTTGTATCGAAATGCTAGATGAGAGATTCCACTTGCTTTGAAGAGAAGGACAGGTTACAAAAAATAGCTCGGAGAAAAAATATTATTTTTTGTCAGAATTAAAATGCTTTGTATGTTCAGTCTTCTAGAAAGGTAAATGACTGCACAGAATGGGCTGTATAGACAGTCTTGACATCCCTTGAAAATATCATTGATCAGACACTGTAAAGCCTCAAAACAGAGGTACGTTGGTCCTTAGGGAATGACAGAAGATTAGAACAGATTATGAATATTTACTTTGGCAAGACAGAACCAAAGTTTCTGAAGCAAAATGTTTTTTGACACAGTTGTAGAAGTAATGATGTAACAGTAGAAAGCATTCCAACCAGAAATGGGATTTGTACAAATCACTGATTTCTTTGTTGCCTTTTGCTTCAGCTGGTACCCAATTTTATTGCTGTAACTATTCTTTAATTTAGAACTAATTGTAGATGTAGGGTGCAAACGGATTACAAATTTATATTTGCAAATGCAAAAGAAATATCAATTCTACACTACTGGGAAAAATAAAAATATTTACTTGAACACGACTTTTGATGTAAAAGTTCTGATCCCAGATTTAAAACCAAAATCTTATACATTACAGATATTATTTCAACACTCATGGTTTAGCAGTGTTCTGTAGAGATACACTGTTTCTCAATGGTTTTCTCAGAGAATTCATTCCTCATGATGAGCAGTATCTTAAAGCATAATTAGTTTCATGGGGGAGAGTGGTGCCACTCCTGAATTTAGAAGTTAAGGTTAATAAGGATCACAGACCCCACCTGTAGGTTTGCACAGTCCTTTTGCTGAATAAGTCAAGGAAAATAGATTTCATTGACCATATGCACCACTCATTTTTAGTGGGAACTGAAGTTTCGGCGTGCTGAGAGACTGCTTCCAGAGTGGAGGTCACATATATATGACTGTTTTCATCTGATGCCTGGGGGAAATTCTGTAGTAGTCATGCTGGATTAGCTGGCAGTTGAGGGAAAAGATTTTTAATAGATGCACAGAAAAAACCTCGTTGAAGGCTACTGCTGTTGAAGAACATATTTAGCCAAGAATAAACCAAAGGCTGAACTGAAAGATTTAATTGGTTAATTATAGATTAATTAATTATGAATTGTATAATTTTCACTACTCCTCAAGAAACAAAACAAAACAGTGCTCTAATTTTAACCTGAAATCTTTGTCATTAACTGTAAATCCTAGTTCTCATTAATGCAAAGTAAATACAAATAGTATTCTTCCATTACAGAGATGTAGTGGTAGTTCTGAGAAATTCAGTTTATCTTCAGTGTACCCCATTTTGTAAAGGACCACTTTTTAAGCTGAAAGACATTCCTGAAAACTTGTCTTTTTCTTCTGAGTGTTTTTCTGCAATCCTTTCTGCACCACTGTGACATTTTTAAGCTGCAGATCTCCAGCATTGTTTTCCAAGGGAAGCTATTTCCATGGCCCGAGCGAGTGAACTGTGCAAAACAGGCCACAGAGCAGGAAAAGGAGAATGAGTGTCCGAAGGAAAACAACCACAACTATGAACAACAATTGCAATGAATGAACCGGGGGAGTCTGAGGTTTTGCGACTCTCTCAAACTACCCTTTAGAAAGCAAAAGTAGATTCAGGTCACAAACATGTTTACTCGCTGGGACAGTTTTGTGATGTGTATTTTCCTTAAGGTCCCAGGCAGGCAATATTTCTGCCGAGGGGTGTATGACAGCATAAGCAATGGCTTAGAATTCAGATTACAATTAAGGATACCCACAGTAAGATTTTGTTAAGGAAATTAATCACATTCTCCAGGGGCAGATCTAGTGGCCTTGATTCATGTGAGTTAAAATCCTTCTGAAGTCAACAGGATTATTTGCTGGAGTGGAGAAGACTCTAAAGAAAAATGAGCCATTGATCCAAACCCTGTATACAGTCTACAGCTTTAGGTAAAGCTGATTATTTGCCCACACTGTATGTTCTGGTATTTATAGTAGTTGACCACTGTCTATGAGAATGCAGTCACAGGAGTATCCTCTTCTTCTTCACTCATGTCTCTGCTTCTTCACTCATGTCATACCATAGTCATAACTGATTCAGGGACCAGCTTACAGAARTGTGTCTCTTCAGCTGAATAACCATGAGCTCCAGCATCTCTCCGATGATTTGCTCTGAGCTTTGCGGAGACAGATCCACATTCACATATAGGATTATGTCTGCTGGTCTAAAAACTGCCTGTTGTAAATCCTAGAGAGTGGAGATAAGAAGAGTATTTAAACCATTTTCATCCCRAGAATAGGACCACCTATTTAGTTTCTTAGTGGTTTGTCTAGTCCAGCTGGAATGGATTCAGGTGGTACAGATTTCAACATTAAATTCTGCTATTAGGAGAACTTTCATAATATTACACCTAAATTTTGTTTTGGTTATGTCTGCATTTCTTTTGCCTGTTTCCAGCTATGGCTAGCTGAAACTTGGCATCCTTAGGGATTCCTTTTTGAGGTAGAACAACAAGGGGGGAGAGGACATGTGCACGGAGGGAATGGTGAGGAAATCCCTTCCGACGTTTATGACCTTGACTCCTTTGGGTCTACGGGAAAAAGGAGTGATGGTGAGCAGGAGGGATGTATTTTAAATGCTGGTCTGTCTACTTCCTCTCTCCATACAGGCTGGTGTATAACACTTTGTGAGATTTAAAAAAAAGCGGAAAATTGTTGCAAAAGGATACCTGTTCCTTTTAGCCCATTCCATCTCACCTGGATTCCTTAGACTGCTTTCAGCATCCTACTATAAACATCAAAGTCTACCAGGGAGAAAACAGAAAGCAGGAGCAAACAACATGGTGGGTTATTAAGAATGAAAGCAGATAATAGTCCTTATAATGTAACTAGAATGATAGCAGAAATTGTGACATTTCTGATACAGTTGCATTTGTGAATATCTAACTGTGGATATCATATTTGATTTCCATCATGTTAATATCAAAACACTGATCAAGTGAAAGCAAGCAAAAGTCAAGGTGTTACAGGACGGAAAAGAGAAGAGTCTGAGGGGACACTGAAAACAACAGAAGGTGTTTGCCTCACAAAGGAGATGGTAGTTATATCGTAAGAAAAGGATTGTTCAAAAAAAAAAATGAGCTTGGTAGTCTGTGTTCTCTCAAAAATGCAAGAGCAGACTGACTTTCAAAGAAGTTGAAAGGCAATAAATCTAAAACTGCAAAAAGAGATGCCCTTTTCCACTGCACATAATTACATTTTAGAACACACCACTACAAAATGCTGCTGCATTAAGGTACTCAGTAAAAGTCCAAAAGGATTATTATTTTTTGTTATGAATACTGAGGATCCCATCCTGTTACATTTACTAGAATAAAACTGTGTTGAGCCCACAATTTGTGTTTGAATTTTAGAAAATGCTGCTGGAGCCAAGAGAAGATAACTTCTCTGCAGTGATTTTTTCTTTCTCAGCTTTTTTTTTTTTTTAACTTAAAACTGTGTTCTATGGGTAATTTTTATTATGATTTGAAAAAATTACTACTTTTGAGTAGTAAGAATGCTGTATTGCCTGAGATGGAAAGACTCTATTGCTGTGCATACATCCTGAAATAAGTTCTCTTTTTATATTGCTTCATCATTTTTTCCCCTCTTTTGGACGCTTCGTTCATCAGATAGTTACCTCTTTAGATTTGTGTTTGATTACAAACATTTGCRTTACTTCAGAAGAGCTTTTAGCTTTATGTTCTCTTTGGTTCCACTTTTTCCTAAAGCCCATGAGTTTCTAGCATTTGAACACTCCAGTCTAGGTCTTCAGCTGTTCTTTGTTGTTGGTCTTATCGTTCATTCATTTTGTATTAGTAGCAGTGACTCCAGCAGAGATCAGGCCTTCACTGTATGATATAATCAATCAGTAGGGTTTTAAAAATGTGTTTATTTATTTATATAGAAGGCAAAATTATAAATTACACATTTTGCCTTCTCTAAAAAATATTAGAGAACTGCTTGTCATTTTCTTCATCTTTGAATATCACTCTGAAATAACTTCCGTGGAGTGTTTGGCCCTTTGGTCACAATTTTTGTTCCTTCCAGGTTAGGTTTGAGCCATGCTGATGGGACAGGGGTGTTGTACAGCTAGCATCTGCATTGGAAAATATGATTATATTGCTTCTGACGCCTGAGTTAGCTTGTTCGAAACAAGCAGGGATCTCTTCACCTGGTAGTACATTATGCTATGTAAGAATAACCTTTATACTGATATAAAAGGGATTTTGTTCTGTGGTAATTATTATTAACCATGTTCATTAGGGAGGAACTGTTGTGATGTGCCCATTTTAGGCACACATTGGCCCTTCTATCGTCACATCACATGAGATGCTTGTAGCCATGTGGCTGTGCAGCCCCGGTCTGGCTCGTTGCCTCCCTGGCCTTAAGAAGCCTCAGCTTCTGCTTTTCTCTATTTACAGGGTGCACTCAGTTTTCAAAGGTGCTCAGCTCTATGAAATGTGAGACTGGTTTCACAGGACAGTCCAGCTAGCCTTTCACATGTAAGATCTTGAAGGCAATGACAAAACGTGGTCTCCAGCGTGGCCAGRAGAACCCACATACGTAGTCCACTGAGGTCTCCAGAGGTCATGCAGGATCGGATCTCTATATAGGAGTGACAGAGCTTTTTATAAACTTCAGAAGAAAGAATTAAGGTTTCCACAAAAGCCCAGAAGCCGCTTTCACTGTAAACTAACAAAAAGTATATTATATAGCTGACATTTTAATGGGCTTACTATTTTGGACATGAGGATGAAAATTATGCAGTTCTTCCATTTTCCCTTTTTCTAGCCTTGCATTGGTTACAGTGTGGTAACCAGTAGACCAGAGCCTTTTCTGTGTAAAGTGGTGAACATTCAAAGACCTACCACATGAAGTCCCAGTCCTGCAATCAGACACGCGGGGAGAGCTTCCCATGTGTCCAGAGGCCCGCTGCAGCCAACAGAAACATCAAGGATCACTTTTGAAGGTATAAGCTCAGAAACTGAGACAGATTTATTTTCCTTCCATCAAAATGCAGATATATTTTATGTTTCTTTTTTCATTCATCTCTTTAATTGTTAGTATTGTTAATTATCTAAAATGTACAAAAGCTTCTAAAATATGACATAAGTGATATAAAAATGTATTTTAATTCCTAATATAGAGGATTATAATTATGTGATTCTATGATTTTTTTTTCCTTCCCTGATGTTTTCCAGAATGTGCTATAAAAATAAAAACTTACCACTGTCTCCTGGCATGTGGTAACATGGTACTGACTTACTTTATTTTTCTTTTCCGGCCAATTCAAAGTCACTATTTTGAAAAATCAAAGTCTTTTTATTTATCTTCCTCTGGATCACTTTGTCCAGAGTAAGTGTCCAATATCAACAAAGAAGAGATGTAGTAACTTAGCGTGTCCCTTTGTTCCCTCTGTGAAAAACGGCAGCGCTATACATCTTTGCTCCCACTGGCTGCATGACCGTCAAGACATCAGCATACCAGCATTTTTGGAGTAATCTCAAGCGCGGTTCGTATTTATACAGACTAATTTATGTGTAACAGAGGACTCCTATAGTAAAGTAGAGCTCCTGAATAAACCAGCGTCTCCTCTCCTACAGGAAGCTGGAAACAGGAGTTAGCAGAGGCCTTTTTTATTGGTGGTAGCTTATAGAAAACAACACAAAACTTAATCTAACTGCTTGCTTTTATCGATACCTTCCTGTTGGCCAGGTGTGGAAAATCATGTCATTTCAGAACTAGGTCATTTCAGGCACTTAAAAAAAGTACATACATTATGACAATAACATCACAAAAGGAAGAAAGAATAATGCTATGACCAGCCAGTGAAAAATGAGACAGTATAAATGTCATACCTTGCAATATACATTAGAGTAAGCTGTTACATACCGTGTGACCCCTTAGAAGACGAGACCACCTTCTTCATCTCGAGTGCCTGAGAGGTCTGGTCTTAATGACTGTTCCCATTACTGAGATACCCTAAGCCCAGAGATTTGGGTGGGATAGTGCAACGCAGTACACATGCCCATTCTCAAAAATAGGTCCCTGCCCCAAAGAACTTCCAGTTTCAAAAGGTCTTAATTTGCTGTCACGGAGAGGGCTTGAAATTCAAACATTTAAGTCATTAGCAATTATACATTAGGAGGTTTTGTAGTAATCGTAACATACAAATAAGCCTTTAGGCTTTAAGTATATGTTGTTTTTATTATACTGTAACTAATTTACCGTTATGTTTCCTTGTAACAGATTGTTTTCTTCCCTGAGGGACACAGCCATTGCTAATATTTCCATTATGCTAATATTCTAAGGGCCAGTTATTGATACTGACATCACAGCCTTTTTGAAAAAAGTACCATTCGTGAGTCCATGCCATTCATTTTCCTAGAATGAGTTAATTTTTTTACCATTAACATGTCAATTACTTGAGTCTCCATTGATTACCCAGCTCCTGTGGATACTGCTGTCTGTCATCGCTGCTGAACACTGATTACTATTCAAGAGCCTGTCATACCGTAGAATATTTTTGTAAAACCAAACTGGTTCGCTTCAGACACACAAGACCTAGGAATTCAAATGGCCAACCCCAGTCTCCAAGAACTAAACAAACCACACAGCTGAGCTCAGATATGGAAAACCCTGCAAACCAAACAACCAACTCAGTATACACAGAAAGCTGAAAAGTCTCCCAGATACAGAGCCAGGACAGCCAGCTGAGAGCGGCTATTGCTAAACAGGAGAGCATGCAGGCGGGAGCTACTGAAGCTAGCGAAAAGTAGGCAAAGCTGTTTAAGATAAAACAGGGCTTAGCACAGCAGTGATGTAGTCTGAATGACTTGCTCTGCAAAATATTGCGCATTGTCAAGATGCTTCTTCTTTTGCCCTCAGTGCTCTTGGAGCAGGAATTCTGCAGAGAGTGCGCAAAGAGGCTGGTGTGAGGACAGCAAGAAGTCTCACTCGGAGGTGTCCTCCCAGGCATACGCCAGCACCGTCAGGAAGAGCCCTGCTTCTCTTGCTTGTAGCACCAGCAACTCGCAGCAACAGTTAAGTTTACCAGCTTCCTCAAGTGCCTGGCCTGAACCTGAGCTCCAGGAATTTCTGACAGTGTTCTGGTATTGGTGGTCACCTGGGGCTAGAAAGCCTGGGGAGCAAATGAAGAGTAAGATGGCTAGCCTGTGTGTGTGAGTGACTGCAGAGGAGGCCAAAGGAGTAGGGTAGAGAGCTGGATTAAGTGCTGCCTGTTACCTTGAAAAGCCACAGAAGGGAATGGTTGCAAGGATTAAAAATTAATGTGATTATTTTAACAAATGATGTTTTTGAGAAAAATAACAGGGGTAAGTTCCATGCAGAAATATCTATGAGACTGTGAAACAATTTCCAAAGTCAAATGGTTCCCAAAGATCCCTTGTTAAGAGTTATTTTAAATTAGTTTGGACAAGACGCATATGAACAGGGAAGAAATAATCTATAAAATAATGAAAATAGTTTCTTACCTAGTAAAACAAATGCCTAGAAAACAAAACAAAAAACCTATGTCAGATTGAAAAGAAATATTCCAGTTTTAAGATCTTGCTTGTGCCAGAGGTCAGTATCTCTTTACATCAGTAACATTTAGATTCCCATTCTTTGTGCAGATTCTGCAGACCAGCAAGTCAGTGTGAGACATTTTGCAAAATGTAGTAAGTTCCTAAAAACTACAGTGTGCATGATTTCTTGTGACCAGCACATAACTTTGCACAAATAACTGTCACATTAGCACAACAAATATACTACTCTGTCAGATGTTGAAAGACTCTTGTGGAGCCAATCTTTCTTGATATATGGTACTTGTTTGCTCTACTTTTTTGACAAATCTGATTTAATGACTTAAGAAAAAAGGCAATACTCATGTCCAAATTCCTTTAGAATTTCAGAGAAGGACCAGAATATTAAGGTGGCTGTTTTCATGGCAATTCCAGCACTTACCATTGTGTAACTTTAATTCCTAACACTTCCTGGGGCTGTTCTGCACCTAAAATTATTTTTCATTTAACATGGATTTTAACTGGGTAGAATTCAACCAAAACTAATCTGGTATAGATTTCCATTAGTGCCTAGGAGCTACATGTTTTTTTAATGTACTTACCTAGCATGACATCTTGATTAGCAGGGAAGCACCTTCAAGCCCCTTTCACAGATGAATAACTAAGGTCCAGAGATACTGCAAGTAACATCGCCAAAAATATGTAAGTCACGTCTTCAAAAGCAGGTTATGCATCCAAAGAACAAATCTCAGAATTGTGTGTGCTGTCAGCTCCTACTAAAATAATTGGGAATTAGGCATGGGAATATTGGAATATCATAACCTTGTTAATTGAAAGTCACTAATATTATCACTTACAAGCCCAGAATGAGAAGAAAACAGGCGCCCAGTTCCTGTAGTCAAACCATTGGGCATTTATTTTCCATATACGCTGCTAAAGGACGTTTGTGTGCTTCGGAATGGGTGTCTTCATGTCTTTTGCAGTACCTTATGCCTCTAAAGCATTTTAAGAAGAACTAAGAATTCGGGCCCATATGTTCCTTAGGTGCCTCCAAGGTTAAGCTGCAGTTGAGCAGGAATTGGCAGGATTGCAGTCTCGGTCACAGGTACTTAAAACCTCCCTAAGTTCCGTTTTAATCACATAAGCCCTTTTCTAGGCTTAATGTCCAAATCCCTCTTGGAAATTTTATCCTAAGAGAATGTCCTGAGGTCATGCAGAAAACCCATGAGAGAAGGAATTGAAATTAGGTAATGTCCTCAGATAATGCTTTGCCTCTCTGAATATCCTCCCAAAAAGTTGCTTTGTGTTGTAATATGCTAATGGTGATTTTTGGTGCTCTAAAATATATTGGAAAATCATTAGGAAGCTACCTATTTTCAGAGCAGATGCAAGATGCCTTTCAAAAAGGGGTAGACATCTACATGCAAAGGCTTTTCTTCTGTAGGTAAGGCAGAAAAATGCACAATTCCAGATCATTTAGGGCACATTTGCTTTGCATGAAAATCACAGTTAGAAGGTCAGATGGCATCAGGAGCGGTGGATTTAGGATGTCTCAGCATGAGATATTCGCTGTGGCTGTCACAGAGCACAGTGGCAACTGTGAATGAAAGGGAAAGTGAGAGGACTATCTGGAGCTGGACAGCAATATTAAAACGGATGATGACTTCCATGGTGCACATAGCAAAGGGAGTATAGAGAAACATTGTTCCCGTTGCCCTGAATAGCAGGCATGGCTGAACACAGAGAATGAGTGAAGTCGCTTGCCGTAATTACAAAATATATTAGATGTGGTTTATGTCTCCTTTCAACTAAATTAGTGTAGCATTCTTAATACTATATGGTAAGAATACATAAATTATATAGTCCTTCACTGAGGACAATATAGAGATGGCACTTTATAGTTTTATGGGTAAGCAAGCTGAAAAGAAAACCCTGGGACTCTGCTGATGTAAATTATTCTTGCCTTAGTGAGGTCAATGAATGGTGACAATTACAATGCTTGAAGATTTTCCTTCTCTTTCTAAATAATCTGTGTTTATGAAAACAGACAGCACCGTAAATCTGACAGTAGAAACAGTTAGCTATCCCACTTACCACCAAGACATTAGAATCAATTCATTGCAATGCTGTATCTGCATAAGGTTGGTTAGTCTTCTAGTTAAATGTGAAATTGTTTCTAAAACTTACAATTTGACATTGTATGCTCAATTAATGTGGAAAATGCCATTACTGTATTTAGGTTTTGCCAAACCTTCATTAGGTTCAGATAAAAGTTGATGCCAAGTAATAACATTATACAAGTGCAAAAAAAAAAAGGAAGTTGCAATAATTTGGTTTAAACAAAAAGGGGAATGAACTGATTTTCGTATTCTTTATTGAATAAAGCTTCTTAAAATTACTTTTAAATGTAGCCTGGGGATTTTATACCTTTAATCTTTCTAACTCACATCTTTTTCTTTCCAGTCCTGTGTATGAAGCCATAAACACTCTTTTATTAGAGAGGGGGAAAAAAGTAAAAAAAGGGGCAGTTAAAGATGCTTGTTTGCTCTCAGATCTCTGAAAAGTAGCTTTTAAAATAAAACAGAAAAGATGGCTGTCTGACATGCAGGGAAGATTTATCATTCTTCAAATACATTTTAATGAATGTGAAGGGTTTTAAACTCTCTCTCTCTCTGACTGTACTGCTTGCTATTCTCTTTGAAAGTAGTTTAATTTCTATAAGTATGCAGAGGTTGCTGAGACTCTGAGACTGCTAAAACAATTACAAACATACCCTGACTTGTGATACTACAGGGGAAAAAAAAGTCTGATTTTATAAGGAAATCTGTTCCAGTATCTAAATTTTATCTTTATTAGTTGCTTATTGGATGAGATCACAGGTCAATAGACTCAGGGACCAAAGTAAAGGCTCTCCGCTCCACGCTTCACCTGGTATACTATTTGAAACTTCAAAAAGTCGCATGCTGAACACATCAAAGATTTTTTTTTTTAATACAGTAAAGGTATATAATAGAGCTTTTGTGTTTTCTCCCAAAAGTTAATAAGCATCCTGAACTTTTAACATAAACAAAATCCTRATATTAATTCAGTTGGACAAATTGAGCAAATCCAATGTTGTGACATGAAACAGTCTCTTGTTCTCATCAGATGGAAATGAATATCCTGGTATTTTAGGTGCAGGAGTCTGAAAATGTCAGAGCAGTTTATGCCCGTGGAAAGGTATTGGGAGGAAATATCATCAATCAAGAAAACCAGTGGATTGATTTCTTAATACACTCTGTTTTATCATTTCACCTTGCTTTCAGATACGCAGCAGTTCATATGTTGTGCCGGCCGGCACCCCAAACAGTGCACGCTTCTACCTGTAAAGTCAGAGAGGGCAGTTAGGAATGGTGGAGAGTATCTTATTGCACTGCCTCAGGTTCGGTGGTAGCACTTTGTTATCCAGCTGACATGACATGTCATCATGACACAACGTGTACATGGCTTGATTGAGCAAATGTGAAGAGACTTCCCCGAGAGACCGAGGAAGTGCCACAGCTCCGCACCCCCCACTCCTCCACTCCTCCTCCCAGCGACTACAGGCATGGGTAGTTGAAAGCTTGAAGGCTGGTGAAAGACGGGGTTCGTGTGGACAGCTTGCAGGGGAAAAGGGACGATGTGAAATTATTAGAACTAGCGACATCATAAGACAGCAGAAGTGCCTCTGCTTCAGCCTTGGCTAGCCTTTTAGTTTGAGGGGGAGAAGTTAACAAATGCTTCATGCCAAAGTTCACAGATACTCTGAGCCTGACCTTCCCGTACTACTCTGGCAATGCTAGAGGGCCTTAAAATTATTTACTTGCTATACAGTGCATTAGTGCAAAAAATAACTGTCTCAGTACTGGACTTAGCACCCAACTGTAGGACCAAGCCAGGTCTCTTATACCACAGTAACACAAATTCGTAGTAGTAACAAAATAGACATCAGATACCTCAACAAGTTGGGTCCTTCTGGATGAGAGTAACTATAGGAGAAATCAGAGAGACCGAATCTACCATTCAACCTTAACAGAAATAATCCTTTCACATTTTGGGTCAAGGACTGTACAAGCCATTGCCAAGAATAATTGAAAAATTGGCCAAAGTAAGGAAGTAAATAAAGAATTAAAATTAAAAAAAAAAAAAAAAAAAAATAAAAAAAAAAAAAAAAAAGCAGAGAAGGAATGAGTCACCCCACTGACTGATGTTCCATAAATATTTCTCTGGGTCTCTCTCTTCTTCCTGCAAGGTGATGCAAAGGATACTCTTTAAAATTAAATCCCTCTTTCTTCTGACCCTGGCTGCTTCTTCCTTGTCCCCCATGAGTTTACAAGAGTGCTTGTGAAACAATAAACTGGGTGGTAGAACTGGTGTTCCAGTTAGAGGTAGCCATCTCTTCTGAATAGTTGGGTTTAACTTAAGTAATTCCCAGACCTTCCTGCAAAGGCAAGAGTTGGAAAGAGAATTTGCATCTCCAGGCAGACAAAAAGGCTGAAAGTGCTAGGGAAACTAGGAGCCTGTTACTAAAGTTACCCTGATGCCAAATATTTAACAAGATTAAAAATGCAAAGAAACAAGGATTGGGCATTTACATGAACTTTAAATAACATAAAACTTTAATAGCATGAAAATATTTTTTGATTAAGTAGCGAGAACTTCAGAATTGCTGACCCTTTACACGCCATCGCATGAGCCATCCGTAACAAGCAAAATGAGAGGTAAACTACCTGAGGGACAAACTATCCTGTAAATGCTTATTGCAAGGGTTTGTGCATCTTCCTTTGAAGCAGCTGGTACTGGTCACTACTGCAGAGCAAACCAGTTGATCCCATATGGCCATTCTGCAATTTCCAGCTACAAAGCCCAGCTGCCATAGATGATGTGATTGCAAATGYTATGAGGCATGTGCCCACGTGCTGGAAATTTTCCAAATGCGTATTCAAATGTTCACACCTCCGGTGCACTCAGAATTAAGTATGTCTAAAAGTGAGCATCTAGGAGAAATTTAACTGCAAATCTGGCAAGAAAAGTGGTGATCACACTGTCAAAAGGGAGGTTGTGTACTTCCTTTTTCTCCCTGTAAATGGAAATGTGGTCCCCCCACAAATGCCTTGTCAACTCACCTCCCACTTACAGCCCAAAAGCTCAGTTGTGCTTCTCATCTTCACCAGTGTTGAGCTTTAACAAAGCAGGTTTCTCTAGCAGCGTGTAGAAATGTATTTTTATGACCCCAGGAAGAACTCTGTGACACACACAGATGTTCAGGGAGAATTTGACTGACATTGTTGGCAGATTTTATAGAAATTTGGGTTTCCTGGCCCTGCTGCCACAAATATTCACTGCTTCCTGATGGCCTCCATATGTAGATTTCCCTCTGATTTGTTTCATTAAAAAAATTCCCAACTATCAAAAGAAGGGGGGAAAAGAAGCAAATTAAAAAGAAAATGCAGTATAGTGATAAAAGCAAATGAAGCACAGGCTTGAGCCGTGAAATGGTTAATTAGGAAACAGTTACAAAAAAAGATCTCTGAAGTTATAGCGAGCTCAAGAATGACTTCTTTCTGAAGGATGAAATTAAGTTGTGTTAGACCATCACTTTGATTTTACCGATCTAACTAAGGAAGAGGTATTATTATTTTCATAGTAGGGGTTGATCTACTGAATTACACATTGCTGGTCTGTCACTCAAAATGACAACACAGACAAGGGATCTTCTTTGATCTTGAGACAGTTGAGGTTTCAGACAGGAGTCCACAGGGAAGACAAAGTTAATTTTTCAGACCCTGAACCTCAGAACAGCCACAGCAAAGGGAAGAGGATATTACAGAGCGTATTTGTAAGTCATCAGTGAAGGCCATTGATTTGCCTCCTAATAGCTATTATGATAAGAATCTGGTAAAGCTTAGAAGCCAATTACCAATTGCATTACTACCGTTACATTGCAGCTTAACTTAATTTACCAACAGTTTAAAAATAAAAGAGTTAATTCTTCATATAGGTTAGGCTGGCCAGATCTTCAGCTCATTTATACCAAGGTCTCTCCTTTAAGTTCACTGTAGTTATTCTGATTTACAACATTTGAGGATGCAGCCCTCTAACTATACAACATTGCAGATGATACTTGAAAATATAGGGACTTATTCAAAATTAGAGGTAAACACTTTTTCCACAAATATTTGGATGATAAAGAGTAAATGAGATTGTTTGGAAATGAGGCAGCAGATTTACCAAGGCAGTCCATTTAAAACAGTTGGTCAATTTAGCCTTGGATCCTGATTCAAAGCATCAGGAGTCTCTATGTAGTTTTCCATTCTGCTGGCATTTGCAAGCAAATATTTATACGAGAGCCTCTTGAAGTGTGAATGTATTACTGACAGCACATAAAATAAAACAGGAACTACCTGAACTCTTGACAGTTGGGTTTTTTTCAGCTAAGTTTGCAGAATATTTTTAACCTCTGGCATCTTAACTGTCAATTTGATTTTCATAATGTAAATAGCAAACAATGGAAGAAGCGCACAGCCCCGGGTTTCCACACAGGATGTGTAAACTTGTTTATTCCCTGACCGCTGACATTTCTGTTTACCTACTAGCACAAATTAGTAATTGTAAGCATGTACAATCACTCGCATTTACATGTAAGCTTTTACAATTGCAGCATCCAAACAGGTTTTCCTTAGCCCAGTGCTTACTTACGGAGACTTTCAGCCACCGTCCGGATCCCAGAGGTGAGCAGCTGGGGCTAAGTCAACACAAAATCAGTTTTTCTATTCACCTCGTGTTAAGTGGTAGGACATCAGTTCTTGGAGAAAAGGGACAACTCCAAAATGAAGAGGAGCAGCTGTGGCTCGGGCAGGGGAGGTGTGGAGGAGGAGGGGGCAGTGGAGGTGCATGCACTGTGCATGGGGCTGTCGCACCGGTCCAGGCTCTCAGCAGCATCCCAGCCCAGTCCACCTTTTCTCCGTAATGTGCGCTGATGGTTGCTGTGAAGCAAAGGAGGTTCTGCTGAAAGGCCACTTTTCAGAAACAAGGAGGAGGGGAAATCTATGCAGAAAATCTGTGCAAGAAAAACTGTGAAAAATATTAAAATGGGATAAAAAAGCAACATAGTAGAATGATGATGCATATTTCTGTGCCCTTATTATTTCCTGTCACTCTTCTCCCACAAGACTGGAAGGATATAATATTTTGAACCGGTGTTACCAGCCTGTGTTTGAATAAATGAATGAACATATTCTTTTAATTCCAACATGCACATCACTAAGCCATTGCTGCAGTGTGAGAAAGCAAAAACTCTGCAAGGCAGAAAAGGCAAGAAGTAGCCTTTTCATGCAAACCATGCCCTGGCTATCCCAAAGGGTGGAGAACTTTCAAAAGGACAGGTGCTGAGTTCCGTCAGCTCCCATTCATTTTCTGCTATATTTTTATAATTTTTTTTAATAACTCTTTGCTTGAAATGAGCATCGGGCTGAGCTCTGCACTTTGCAGTCCTGGCCTCACACCTGATCAGCACCAACTTCTCCCACCCAGCCCCCTGATCCCTCAATGGATAAAATCCTCTGCTCTATTTTCTCCTGGTCTCTTGTGCTGTCAGTAGCTGAACCCAAACCCTTTACCTGGATTTTCAGTCGTCCCATTAAAAGTGACTGAAATACACTGTAGATGCAGAAATTTCTGTTCTTGGGGAGGTTAACAAACATCCCTCCTACGCTCTGAGCCAACCAGAGGGTATAAGCACCCCACATCAGTAGGACTATGGGCCACGGACCTTTTCCACTTCATATGCCTGCAAAATAAAGAGCCCCTTCACACACGCTGGAGAAAACTCTTAATAACTGGATGCGAAATGTGTTTTGTTTTTCTCTCAGAGGAGTTCAGTCTCGAATGTACTAAGACAACATTCACATTGCTTCTGAGTTTTAAGTGGGATAAAAGGCAGTATTTACAGCTTTTGCCACGGAGCCAGTAAAGGTCATGAAAAGAATAAACAGTCTCTGGTGGGTGATGATGCCTGGATGGATCCAGCCTGTGGATGGGGTCAAGCAACCAAAGGGCTTCTTTACCACTGCCCTGTTTTGCTGGAAGCCAAAAGCCACCATCCAGGTGGGAGGCTGTGGCCTGAGGGGAGCAAGGGCACAYGGGCAGAGTATGAGGACAAGGTGCAGTGTCCCCAGGAGGGGGTCCTGGCTGCACGCCTCTGACAGCATCCCCTGCCAGCTCATCTGCAGAGTGGCCTTGGCAGCGGGCTGACGGGGGTTATTTAGGTGTGTTTCTGTCCGGGGTGAAGATGTTACAGTGACAAAAAACAAACTTTGCTTTAGTAATGCTGTGAGGAGGAAATAGGAAAAAACAGGACAAAATAGTAAATGTTGCTTTAGCAGAGGGAAGAAATAGAGCATAGAGCACTCCACCATGCATGGCAAATGTCCTTCAGCATCCTAAAAAGCAAATCCTCTCCCCTTTTCAGTATATTGTCCTCTAGTCTGAGCAAAAAAGAAATTTGTGCCTATTATGTTGTATGATAGTGCGCAACTCACCAATAAAGCTGGGTCTGGTTTGAAAATACCGTTGATGGAATTTTCAAAAGCACTCAATTTTTGCTAATGCTGTTCCCTTTGATGCCAATGAGATTTGTCATTGTAACGAGAAGGACTCCCCTTTACTTCTGTGGGAGAGCTGTTAAACCAGGAGTGAATACATTGGCAAATCTCAGCTGCTGGTTCTCCAGTTTTTTATTTAGCAGTGAAAAGACATAAATACCTCTGCTGGAACTTCTTCCCTGCTCATCTGGCTGATTTTTGTGGGAAGACTACCCAGATTTGTGTTGGTGGGTGAGGGAGACTTCTGTATTCTTTGCATTCAAGCCAAGAGGCAAGGCTTAGAGCACATGAAATGTTGCATTAAATAAGAAAAAACAGTGTGATAAACAGCATCTAAAGCTCGTTACATCTTGATTCATCTCCAGAATGGAGGGTGATCTTTGACCTCCATGGTTACACCCAATGTCTTTCATAATAAAAGCAGCTGTTTCTGCGCTGCTCCTGGATAGGTATAGGCCTGCTATATCCTGTTGTAACCCACTATGGCCGAGAGTGAATGAGTCAGTGAGTTAAATCCTCAGACAAAATGAGATTTTATTTGCTGTGAGGTTTAGAATCATCTTTAAAAAATGAAACTTGAAGACCTGTGTTGTCCAGGGGTTGATGCTTTTTAAAGTAGTTAAAAATCCATGATAAAATTGAAAGAATTAGCAACATTATTAGCCCTCTTTTAATGTGAAGATTTCTGTGCTAACATATTGAAAATTTAAGCTACTACATACAAGGTATGCTTTTAGTTCTCCTACTGTCCAATTTTGCATTTCTGAACATTTTTAAGTTTGAGCTTAAATTTACTAGTTTTCACAGCTCTTCTTTTTGTAACAGATTACACCAAGCTTGAGTTAAATTACTTTTGGTCTTTATATGCATTTTGGATATATGCTGAGATACCTTGCAGAGATTTGAGAAAAGAGACATTTAGCAAATGTGTTTCATTGGTGTGACCCGGCAGTCCCATGTGCTTGGTTCATCTGCCATACCTTCTCAGGACTTGCAATGAGATCTGATGAGATGCTTCCTTTGATCCAACGCTGCAGTGCAGTGGGTGAGATGTTTCTGAGTGCTTTTTGTTGACTGTTCTATGATATATCCACTTAGAAAGTGAGATGGCACCTTTTCCAGGGAGAGGTCCCAGCCCTGTGGTTCTCCCGTTGCTCTTCCACCTCCCCCTGAGTGCTCCTGAACTTCAGAGCATACTGCAAGCACATGGTTTTGGTTCAACACTTCTTTGAGTTCATAGCTCATTGATGAATAAGATTTTCTATCAGTGCTAACAGTGCAAAAAGATCTTGTACAGAGACTGATTTCTCTTTGCTTCCTTTCAAAACCTGCAGGCAATCATTAGATGAGCTAGGTCAGACAGAAATCCTGATTTCCTATGCTGGAGGTACTCAGCAGTACAAGCCTGCTAGCACTGCGATGGCCAGCTGCACAGGGAAAGCCAGAACGAGAAGCGCCAGGAAAGAGACAAAACAATAATATTGCACAACGCAGAACTGGCAGAGAGGTTGAGAAGAACAGATGAAAGAAAGAGAGCAGAAAAGGTCCCGTGTTGTGGTGGGCAACACAGGCCTCCAGCAAGGACCCTGCTCAGGGACACAGGGAGCTGTCACAGTCCTCGAGCGAGAAGCTCCTAACACTGTCAGGGCTCGTGAAGGGAAGAGGTGTGAGGACAGTGGCAGAGCTGAGTGACCTCTCTGTACGCACCAAAAGGTTACCATGGCTGGTTCAGGCATGGAATTGGCAGGACAGGAGGAGGTTGCACTTTTCAAGGACTTAAAGGCAGGTCAAATGTAATCACGCTAAGCTTATAAAACTGTTCAGCCCGTGGGAAGTGGTGCAGTGATGGGGCACTTGTCTATGGGAATGTTCCTTCTAATGGGTGCAGGCGTGGGGCCCCAGATATGACATGGTGTGCATTCCCAAGCCAAGCACCATTTCCCCTATGAAGGTTCCCGCTTCGGTGTGTAACCTCTGCACTTGCACGCGTGGAGCCGTCGTCTTCTGAGGGCCCCTTGGGAGGCTGCTTAGTGAGCCCAGAAATTTTGAGTGGGGTTTGAGCCAGTGCTATTCACTTATTCTAGGAGAAGCCTGGAGACTTTTGAATACCACATTTGTTGCTTCCTACAATGGCTGGCAATGGGGTACAACTGAATAAATGAATAGAATTATATTTGATGAAATATGATATGACTTCTCATCACTGAATTGATCTACTGTCCTTCTGAGTGGCTCTCTATGCATTTTTATAATCCCTGCACAGTGTTTAGATATTACAGTGACAGACACTTTTGAAACATTTCTAGCTAAATCACAGCTGGGAGTCATGGCACCATGGTTCTGCTTAATGAAGTGCCTATTCTTATTCATGAGAGCCTATTGTTGAGATTAGCAGATTTTAAAAAACTTTGCTGCCACAATATCTACTGACCAGAAATTTTCCTCTGAAAAATCTCGTGACCCTCAGACATCACCTTAAAAGGATCCTACTTATATTGGAAAATCTCATTATCTTCTGTTTCTATGTCCAGTTGGTGGGAACTAGGAAGTGGCAATAGGACTTCAAAAAGTCCTTTCTCAAAGATACCTTCTAAGGCCATACAAGGCAGTGTCATGGCCCTGGGCTGAGAAGTGTCTGTTGGAGAATCGAGGTGGCTCTGGAAGTGAATCTGTTCTAGGATGCTGCAGCTGGGCTTCATATTCCAGTAGCAGGCTGAAGAAGACAAGTGGCGCCAAGATCCTTTGGATGTCACCCCCAGCAACTTGCTTAGGGAGCAACGTCTGCATCCGCTTTGAAATAAACTTTTTCTGTTGCATTTCTGGCTAATAACAACAGGAATTAACACCGCATGCTTTCATCTGGAACAATCCTGGAAGTGCTTGTTCAAACATCAGTGAAATATAGCCACGCATACCATTTAAATATAGCAGAGAGTTTTTCTCCAGCAGCACTATATGAAAGTCCTTAGGAGAGGAAAAGAGAAATGACTTCCCATTTTGGAAGCAAAGGGTGAATCATTTGAGGTACGAAGGGTATCATTAACCAGTTTGGGATATGTCCAGGGCCATGTGTATGCAGTAAGTCACTGCACAGAGGCAAACAGGGGCAAACTACGAGCAGGAGGAAAAAAGAGGAAGAAAAAAAGAAACTCTTGGCTGAAATATGGACTCAAATTATTGTTTTCAAAATAATAAACCAGAGATCAATTTGGTACACAGGAGCAGGAAGGATTTGGCACAGAGAAGAGAACAAATACTGACTTGTGGACATAAAGCCAACTCCCAGCTTGCCTTCTGAGAAAAATGTAAGCTGAGCTCAGCACCTACAGGACTTCCAGCTATTCCAGGGAAAATCAATCTCTCCCTGCACATACAAACCCTTTCTTTACTCAAACATCCAAAAATGCAGTCATCATGCTGTTGTCAGGAAAATGCGGTGCTGCTACTGTAGTAGCTAGCAAAACCTTTATCCCCTATGATGCATCAGCAGCATATACACTGCCTTTGTATTATCATATATTTGAGTCAAATTCATTAAATAGTATAGTCATTTAGACTGTGTGTCAGCTATGCCTGTTTAACAAATCCCACAGTCAGACAGCTGTGCGCATGGGCGATGGCAGAATGCCACTGCATTCCCACAAAGGGAAAAGCAGCTATTTTTAAAACGTGTGAGATTAAAAACTGCATTGTAATTTTTGGTACCATTTTATTTATAAACTTCTTAAGTACAACGAGTTCAACTGCAAGAAAGGAATCCATATTGAAAGAAAACTGATGAACACATTTAAAACCCTTCTAAAATAAATATCTTCATGTATGTATACACAGACATACCCCTACATATATAATATAAATGTGTAAATAAAAGCATAGCTATTTCTCAGATTAAAGGCATCTGTGGCAAAGACTCTGGCTTCCTTCAAATTTCTTAGTCACCTGAATTATTTTTCATGGCGAAATATTTTTCAGGTAGCTAGAGTCTAATAAAGGTGTTTTCTGAACAAAAGGAATAGCTTTGCAAAGCTCATAAGGCCACAGCAAATAGGCAACTCATGCAAGTATTTTGAATAGCTGAAGAGAACTGTAATATCTCTGACATTAAAGAAGTTCAGTTCACAATTTGGAAATCCCTTCACTGAGTTAGAGAGGTGGGGTTTTTTTAAGGCCACCATTCCTCTTTCAGAGTCAATAGAGTTGCGGTGAAGAATGTAACTCAAATGCGTTCCTGAAATATCCAGGAATGCAAATACAGGAGGGTGGATGAGTGGCTGCAGTGTTACTCGGGGCAGTGCTGAACCAGCACTAACCCAAGTTGTGAGTGTACCAGCATGTGCTATTTGCAACTGAGTGTGCAGGCAGTTTAAGCCTTCTGTAGTAAGCCCAGAGTGGGGCAGCATCAGATATTGAAGTCTATCCATTAATGAGGAGCTCATATAATTACGTTCTATAGAAGATAACAAGCAAGAGAAATCTTAATACACATTGAGAAATGGACTCTTGCTGACTGTGAGTAGAAATACTGAGTTTTTTCATCTTAGTGTGCCTACAAGCTACAGCTGGCAGCGCAACCTAAATGCGTTTTCGTTTTCATGTGCATTGTTAAATACAGGCTTAAGCAATGCTGCAGTATCATTTCCAAGGTAGAGCACCCACTGAAGACAAATGCTCCGTGTCTCTCTTTGTCCTACTACTGCCATCTAGGGCAGGATTCAGGTGCCTAAACCTAGTGCCAGCGAGATGCCTTAAGGTAGTCAAGACATCTGCACAGGACTAGGAAAATCGTGTAGCAAATCTGCAGCAGGTTCCTACTAGTAATATTTGCTTCTACTGGGCCAGAGTGGCTCTTTGCAACAGGGGCAAGGGGGAACTTGGGGCAGAAGTCTAATTTTGGAGACAGCTTACAGCTACAGCTTACAGTTTGCTCCAATACCTTGCAGTACCACTATCTGATTCCCCTCTGCTCTGCAGGACTCTGCAGCCAGTATGTGCTGGTGTGTCCCACGGCGTCCCCCATCCCCTCTGCGGCCCACAGCCCAAGGCCTCCATCACTTCTTTCTGGTGGAGCCAAGGGGCCTGGCCAGAGACAAGCAGAGACCAGTCTCGCCCAAGAACACATCATCAGCTATTTGGGAAGAGGACGGAGGACATTTCTGGGATTTATGGAGGTGAGGTGAGCCCTTCTTCAGGTGAGGTATATGTCATCTTGCAGCAGGTAACTATCAGTGAGAGCCAAAAATAAATAGTTCTTTTCAGACATAAAAACTGTTGGTGCACTGGGAATCCACTGTGGGATTGGTGCCCTGTGGTGGCAGAAAGCCATCTTCCTGGTGGAGGCAGGGATGGTGGGACATCTGCATGGTCAATCCAGCAGATGGGAGGGCTGGGTTCCCTGCCTGTACCACAGAAACTGAAGAAATATGCTGTGCCTAGGAGCAAAGACTTAGTGTAAGGGCACGGAGGCGTAGGCTCAGATGTGCTATCACAGGAGGTGCGTGCTGGTGGGTGGAGGTGGCTCCAGGCGGGGAGGTTGCAGCCGCAGGATCAGGGAGCATCTGGAGGCACCGCAGGCTCGGTGTGCATGCAAGGACGCAAAGGAGCATTACTTGGTGTGGATAATCTCTACCTCCTGTACCTCTGTCTGTGTGGGGCTGCTTTTATGATCTCTGCTAAGGCCAAGGTGATATGTAGCTAGGGAATATGTCCTTAACTGCGCTCTGGGGGGTCAGAACAGCAGGGCTGCAGACACAAGCCTCCTTCCCTTGTAATCAGTGGTGCAACCAGCTCTCAGCTACAGGGAGGTCAGAGACTAGGCTCCTGTGTAAGCTTAGTCTAACGAGGTGCTGATTAGCCCATGCTAGCTGGGAAAGCCTGCAAGTTTGGATGGAACTGGTGAATTCCCTGATAATAACCTCTAAGAGAAGAAAAAAACGAAGTGCAGCAGCTGTTCCCAATGCAATGAGAACAGAGATGCTAGCAGGTATCTGTCAAGGACAAATTCAGAAATGTAATTAGTGAGTAGAGGGAATGCTCGTCAGAGAAAATACTTGGAGATGCAGATGAAGTATGGACTTAATGTAACATTTCTGCAGAAGCAAAATTTTTTAAAAAAGCAAAATTTATCATTCATGAATACCAGAACACTCTTGCAAATTATGGGAACAATATTATTCTCTTGGCATAGTAATGGATATGTATTTCTACAGGAGTATATCTTATTTTGAAATAGCAACCCCCAAGTCCACTGTCTACAACAGTGCTGTGATCTCTGTATGGTGCACTTGATGACACAAAAGAACTTTTCTCTGTATGGGAAATACTGGGAATAATACTCTGTTATATATTCCACCAGAGCCCTGCCTAACTGAGATAACCATTGACGGCAGGCATATTGACRTGCAGAAACTGCTTCCCCAGGCATGTGTGCTCCCATGTGCTTTCTATCAGCAGCTGTAAAATGGGGCACTGAAATACCATCACATTATACAGTGTGAAGTTCAGTACGCATTCCCAAGGAGCGTGGGGTGAGTCAGTACGCCTGTGAAATACGGTTATCTCTGATACCTCCTGATCTCTAACCCAGAACCCCCTCATTCCCTAAAACTCGAGAAACTCACGGATAGTTAACAAAGGRTTGCTGTGGACTAAAAATAGGAAAATATCCCATGGGGCTGATGGTCCGTGCTGCCTACCAGCTTCAATAGTTGGTGATGCTGGAGGGAAGTACGAGAATCAGTGTATCGGAAGGTACCAGTGTTGCAGGGAATTGTACCTTTGGGAGGATGTCCTTTGGGGAGAGGTCAGCATGCGTTAGCTTGGTCAGATAAGAGTCTTGTTGCTGAATGAAGCCTTTGACAGCCTTCTTGGCCCAGAGTAACAGTGAAGAAATTCCAGAAAAGATTTTTCACTAAAAGCAAAATCTCATCTCATTCAAAGCCAGGGATCCACAAGAAGAAAGATGTGACCCAGAAGACGGTATAAGCYGCCACTGTGCAAGATCCTAGCAGTGTTCTGAATTATTTAACGCTGAAGCTGCCACCAGGTTTAAGCACTGTATAAAAGTGCAGTAAACAATGGATCCGGTCTCAAAGACATTACTCTTGTTTGTATTGTGTCTTAATGCGTGCACAGTGGTTACCAGACAAATAAAACTGATACGGTTTCAGCCTGAAGGAGTTTTTTTATTAGACATAGCACATGGCATTAAATCACAAGTCAGCAGGGGGCCGGGATAGATAAGGGTTTCACCAGACTCTGTGAGTAGCGGTAGCATTATTCCCCCTATCTAGTACAATCAGCCGTGCGCTCCAAAATAATAATCCGGGAAATTTGTCAGGCTATAGGACATCTAAGGCTGTCCTCATAACTTCCATTTCAGAGAATGCCTTCTGAAGAGATGGGAACTCAGGAAATTATTTTTCTCAACAGGAGGAAAAAGTAAAATTAGCAATTGCTGACCTGCTTGCCAATAAAATAGCCAGGAGTCTTTATGGCTACAAACCTGACAGGTCAAACTGCTGTAGTGTAGCAAACGGAGAATTTTAAAACGAAGAAGACGAGCTAACACTTTGGGAAAAAAGATCCAAAATGTAAGGAATTTATTTTCTTTTATTCCCACTGAGTAAAATCCCATTGAAACAATTTTCCAATACATAAAACAGCCTCCAATACATTTTCCTAAAAAACACATCCCTTAATGTTCTTTATTGCCTAAAATCTCATAGAACTCTTTACAGGTATTAAGGGTACATTATTGTCTAGGCTGGAGAAGAAAATGTATTTTATTTTAAAAGAAAAGCAAAAATTCGTAAAAGAATTTAACATTCTGGACATGAAAGAGTATCAGAATAGACAGGGCTTTTGAGTGAAAAAAAATCTGCAAATAAAACCAGAACTGAGGAAGGTTTTCTAAGAAAGTGATTTGCTAAAAATATGTCAAGCAAGTATTTTTAAAAACATACTTAGATGCTTTCTATTTCTCCTCAGAATTTGATTCTAGTAGCATGCTTTTTCCTGCAAAGTCACACACTAGTTTCATCTATGCATATTGCTAGCTATACCAAAATACACATATATGTAAAATGGCTGTAAGGCTAAGAATATATACCAGTAACCTAAGGGTAAATAACGAAACTGCAGCTATATCAATATTATCTGAAGCCCGAGTATTGTGCACACAGAAATTTACTAAATAAAATCACACTTAAAAATAAATTTGAGCAACTTGAGGTTAAAAAAAATGCTCAGGTATACATCTAAAGAACCTGATTTGTCCTTACAGACACCCCATGCAATCAGCATACTATTAAAACATTTTAGTAGTGATCKCTCCTGCTTCAGTGACTTTGATTTTTAAGGACCTTGTCCTTCAAAAAAAATGGCTCACCTTCCTGATGCCCTTACTCTGCCATGAGCGTTATTTTCCCTTCACGTTTAAAAATATAGATTTGTAAACAAATAGCAAATCCCATCTTTCTTTATTCCTCAAATATAATCACCACATGAAGTCAGTTTTTGAAACCCTTCACTACAAAAATGATGATTAACTTTTACTACAAAGGAACCTCTTTGAAATCTAATAATGTCTTAATAGTTTTGGGAGGGAAGTAACAGAAGCTCAATTGTTTTAGGAGAAAAACCCACCCACAATGTCTTATTTTTAGCTAACCTATTTTTAGCATTCTAAAATTAGCATTAGAATAACAAAGTAGTAAACCAAGGTCCTAGACTACTTCATTATCTTAGTTATTAGCCTGACAGCCTAAGTGACTCGATTAAACATCAATGACAGAAGAGATGAAAGGTTTAAAGGTCAATAAATACGGTGATAGGAATCCTTCGATGTAGCCTTTTGCTACAGACTTCTGGGGCTTAAATGTTGACAAGCTAATTACTCTTCTTCCCTAATTAAGCAAGCTTTTCTTGATCAGCTGGTCAGTGAACAGCTGATCACAATTGCTCATTTTGAAGTTCGTAGAGGTCTAACCCAACCTAAATTAAACTTGTAAACAGCAGAAATGAAAGCCAGATCCCAACTAGTTGATGTTCTTAATTGAACTATTGTTGAAGAAAATTCTGTTCCCAAGTTGTAAAAGCAATTATGTCATTGAGCCAAATTCTGGTTCACAGTCACATGGGAGCRAGCCACCTCACCCATCTCCATCCAGGTGGATGAGTCTTGAGAGCATGAAG
The DNA here is from genome assembly GCA_035582835.1 of Phoebastria nigripes. Taxonomy (NCBI): domain Eukaryota; kingdom Metazoa; phylum Chordata; class Aves; order Procellariiformes; family Diomedeidae; genus Phoebastria; species Phoebastria nigripes. Next base: position 1,429,659 of record JAYKAV010002910.1, on the reverse strand, counting down.
ACTTAATATGGAAAGTGTCAAAGGAAACAGAGTGTAACTTTCTCTGTTGCCTTCTTCCATCTCTTTTAATCTCTCTGTTTTCGCCATCGAGTGAGGATCTCTACAGTTACCCTGAAAGATATAATATAAATCCTCTATGAAATCAGAGGGYTGCAGGTAGAGGAGGGCAGATAAAGGTGGCTCCACCACCTCCATGGTCAATGTATAACATATTCATGGGCTGGGTTAGGAAACACTGATTCTTACGGCGTCCTGCTTTGGCTATGGTGTACCAAAGGAATGACTAGGGTGGAAGAAATCTCCCAGTCCCTATCAGGGGAAGGATTTGAATAAAATCCTAAAAGCTTTCATGGGAAGCGTGAAGCCCCTTCAGTTCCCCACTAGCCTATTATTAACWCTGTTTGTCTCCTGTTCCTGCCATTAATGACCTTGCAACTATCGGTATCAAAAAGCAGTGTATTCTTTCATATAGATGTATGTCCTGTGGTGGCTTTTCAATAGCTCTGCTGGCCATTTGTGCTAGCTGCCCCTCTTTTATATAAAGGGAATTTGAAATGATATTTACATACAAATACAGATAAGAAGTAGAAAATGCAGCAGTCGTAGAAAGAAAATGAGCCACATGTAATGGAAAAAGAATTTTACATCCATTTCTCTGAGATATAAGGCTACATGAGGATTGGTAAGCACTGGGGAAATAGAAAAGCAAAGAATATGCTGTGCAGAGTGGGACAGGACATTCAGGCATTGACAGAAAAAAAAGGATCCTGGGGATGCAAGGACAAAGCAGTGCGGGGGATGATAAGATAAAAAAYAGAGCAAACACCGGACAAGAAGCTCCTGGAAGGAAGGACATAGTGAAACTTTCCCCCAGTCTCAGCCAGAATTGTTCCTTCCTCTTTGCAGTTTCTCTTCAAATGCTTCCTATGCTTTGTCTGACCCTGGCTGCTTTGTGGTCCACTTTCACCATGCCTGTAGGTGGGAGCTTGGATGGAAAAGCTTCCAGCTGAGTACTACAAGGGAGAATCAGGCTAGAAAATGGCATGTGTGTATGATAAGAAGAGTCCAAGAAACAGACCAGCCCAAATAAAAGAAAAATTAGGGTGTTAGCTTCACTGGGAAGGTTGGAGGACTCCACTGGGGCTGCCGAAAAATGATTTCCTAATCGAGAGAGCTGTATACTAGGGTTTGATGGCACTGTCATCAAAAGTTTGTGTTAAACTGCACTCCATCATCATGAATTCTCCCTTCTGTTGGTTAAAACATGTATCAATCAGAACTGCATGCTGTAAAATTAATATATGGCTGCGGACAAGTGGGTTTTCCACATTGTTCAACTGACTTAGTAAGTGAAATGGAAAATCTGGCTCTCTGATGTCACATGGATTTATTCCAAAATCTATGCAACAATAATCTAGTGCTTGGAGGTGTGGGTGGGTGGCTTTAAGCATCTACTTAAATATTATAGGCTCAATCTCTATCCCATGAAAGGAACCCAGAAACCTGATGACATGGCTGAGTGCTCATAGGTGGCAATATTTCTCCACTCACAACCAGTGAGTCCAAAAGGAGAAGAAAGCAGCATTTTCCTGGGATAGGAGGCAGCAAACACAGAAAAGCAGCAATATGGTAGTAAATTGGAGCAATACTTCCGATCTCCCTATCCTTGCCTCCTGGCTGTGGGTGGCTGATGATGCTCCTCATCCACAGCTGGACTGCAGCTCCTTGTCTGGACTTGGTTATTAGTCAGTTCACATTGACTCTGTCCATACTAATAAATTAAATAGTACTGAAGAATGTTTCCAGGCCCTAGAAATCAATCATTCATCCTTTTAAATTGTGKGGGGGGACGGACAGTTTAATAGCACGGACACAGGCCATCCCATGCCAGCCAGCCTCAGGGCCAGAACAGCCCCGGGCACATTGACACGAGGTCCCCAGCCACTGCCCCTTGCCCCCTGTGGCCAGGCTGAAGCCGAAGTAGTCATAGTCCCGGTGTGGAACCTGAGGAGAGAGGTTGTCCCAGCCCTTCCTGCTGAACTGTGCCTCTGGGGCTTAGCTCCTGCTGAGTTTGGAGTTATCTGAACCATCACAGTGGTGTCTTATTTACCCCAATTGGGACACTAAGGTCAAAACTGGTGCCAGGAGGTCCCAGGGAGCCCCCAGCTCCTCAGTAACAGGTACCAGCTCCCCATTCTGTTAATGCTTGAGAGCACTTGCGGTCCCATTCACACACACGCACACAAGTATTTACCACTGCACAAACGTGAAACGGGCGTTTTGCACATGGAGAGTCTCAGCGGGATGCCCTTGGCATTCACCCAGCCAGGAACAAGGAGCCGTGGCTGCCCCTGCTGCACTCTGCTGCCTTCGGCTGCTCTTTGCGCCCTGCTTCGTCTCTAAGCCTCAGGCACAACTTTTTAGGAAACTGAAATGAACCTGCAGTAGACAAAGAAAATGATCATTTCTCATGTAAAATGTAAGAAAGGGTATAGACTGGTGGAATTACCCATTTGCTAAGGAATATTTGGTAGAGGTCCTCTTTAGTTCTCAAACAAGGAAAATTCTGGTTTGTTGACTGTCCTAAATCATGATGAAACTCTGGTCAACAAACCAACCTAAGCAGATGAAAATTTATTAATAAGAAACCATCTCTAAACATAAAGGTCATTCGACTCATCTTTTGCAGTGTTCAGAGATGCAGATGTGCAAATCTACGTTATCAGAAAGAACTTTTGTCCCACATTTAACTGCCCCGTAGACAGGGGAGTAAGGTAGTGACCCTCTCTATAGGGGCTGCCTCTTCCTTGCGTGTAACACGGTGCGGTTGTGTTCAGATCAGAACCCAGTTCCCTCCTGCGTAGGCTTGACCAGTGTATCACAGCCTCTCAGGTGCAGGACCTGAGTCAGCAAGCTGTAGCAGCATAATTTTAGTGCTGTTTATTTGTTTGGCTCAAAGATCAGCAGCTGTTTTATTTCTTTCCCCTCCTTGGCCATTCAGCCACTTCTGAGCTGCTACGGCTGTGATTCCTGTAAGTGCATTATTGTAACTTCCACAGCACAGCGGGAGCAATTACGCTACYCGAAGGTGCATCTCCTTCCACCTGGATATATGTTAAATACATGGCCAGAGGGGACCACTCCCAGCAAAAAAGATATTTCTAATCTGAATATCAGATGCCTAAACCTCATCCCCAGACACTTTATAAAGTGTTACGGTTTAACTGAAAATTGAGATGGGAACAGCAGTATTGGCAGAAGCTTAGCTCCCGTTGATACTGTAATTACTTTTACTGATCATTTCATTCACCCGTGGTCTGCACTCAAGGACAGCAGCACTATTCCCCTGACAAAGACRGGAAAGGTGGAGCAGGTATCAGCATCATTTCCAGAAAGAAGCTGTACGAGGAAAATCTAGACTGTTTCAACTAAACCCAGCAAGCCAGTAACCCTGACAGAATTTGGCCAGATTTTCCTTCTGCATGTTTATGATAAACATGGTGAGTAAAGCTATTCACTGTTATTAACTCCTATCAGTTTTGCAAAGAGAAAATAATAATTTTTGCTGCCATAGCCCCTCAGCAGTGCAAATTGCAACTCTTTAAGGGTTAAAAAAAAAAAAGAAAAAGAAAAAGGGACCTCCTCACACACAGTTTTTTCCAGAAATAATATCACTTGAAGAATCACAGACCAAGTTTAAAAGAATCAGGTCCATTGCAAAAGAGTAGCACAGCAATTTTTTTCTCTAGAGTGTTTTTGGAAGTTGGTATTTTGTAAGCAACAAACTCCATTATTGTTTTGACAGCGTATGGACATTTAAAGTGTAGGCACTCTTGCGTTATTCAAAATTGTAAATTAATGCTTATTTTTTGGTTTGAACGGGAATTGCCAGCCAAACTCTGATTGAGGTCTCACTGAGAATCAATTAATCAGACTCCGTGTTTTGCCTGCTGAAAGGGTATGAAAACTTTCAAGCAAAATATCGCCTCATTCTCAAGCCTGGATGTAAAAAAAATCATTCGATTTAACTGTCTATAATCAAACAAAAACTCGGTCCGTTTTCTTGAAGAGCTGTTGCAAAGGAGCATATGCAGCTGTACTAATAGTGACTAAAATTTTATTTGACAACCAATAGGGTAATTAGTAAATTAAAGCTTGTTTGTTTTGGTGTCTGATTTATTTGAGTGACATCAGGATTTTCACTCTAAACTAACCTTTTTATAATTTGTCGCCCACTGGATTTTATTCTTTCAAGTGTATTCCTCTGGAACACAGCTCTGCTTCCTTCTGCTGCAGAAGACCAGCAGATGTAAATCAGATCTCGGTGGGTTTTTTTCATTTCTCAAAGAAATCTTGTATTTGTCAGTTTGCTTAACACTAAAGACTTCAATGCAAAACCTGACTACAATATGTCAAGGGAAAGTCTACCTACCGAGGAAGTAAAGTTACATAATCTCATTTTCAATTACGTTTCATTTAGGGCATATTCTCATCATCACCCACTATTAAATACAAAGATTCTTGACAAGGAACTCCTTGAGGAAAACATGTCATGTTTAAGGATACATAGCACACATGTTTTGTAAAGGGCCAGAAACCTTGTTTAAAAAATCCTAACAGCTCTGTGCTTTAATTATCCTGGGAGGAGCTTCTGCAAATCCACGACCTGCATATAGCTCCCATTAGGGAAAGTCTGGTGATTACTGCTCGGATGCAATCTCCTCATCAGCGGGCCACGCTTTCATGCCATGTGTTAATGGCAATTTCAGGGTGGACATTCACAAGTCAAATGTCCTGTTACGAGATGGACAAGTTATAGTCAAGATTAAATGAAGCTAAAGGACGCTTCAAACAATCCGTTTCTGATGTTGTTTAAATGTTATGGGTTAAATTAGTCTCTGATGCAGGCAGGGAGTTATTGCTAAGATGAACTTGCCACAGTTTATTTTTACTAGACACAAATACATCCTTGCATGTGTGGCAATGAAAAACTGTGCTAAAWGGACATACGTAAGAGCCATCACCTTGTTATTCAAAACAAACTTGGCTTCCTTGGCGGAAGTGTAATCTCAGAAAATGCCTGCCCAAAACTGGAGACAGACTTTCCTGATGGACAGGTCAGGTTTTTATCATAGCCAGGTGGGTGTCACATTTTCTGCAGAAGAGGACACTTGAGGAAGGAGAATGAGTTGGAGATAGCTTTCAAGCATCTCCCTCTGTGCTCTGGCAAGGGACAGCAAGGACGAGCCCCGCTGCACCAGGCTGGGGGGGTGCAGAAGAGCAGCACCCTGTCCTGTAGGAGAAGGCAGTGGGTGAAGCACAGGGACTGACAGCTCTAAAGTCAAACTGAAACGTGTATAAATTAAGCAAGATTTGAAAGCACTTTGGACTAAATTAGTCTCTGGTGGCACGTCGCTGGTGTTTGTGGAGTTACGCCCTGGATGAATCGGGTTCTCTGGCATGAGAAATGAATGCTGCCTGACTTTAAATAGAGCATGAGCTGTTTGCAGTTGAGCCAGGCTTGTTTCCTCTTGGAAAAAATTTTCCTTGCAACCTTTGTACCCGCTGATTTTGTGTCCTTATAAATGGGCTGACTGAATGAGACAAAAAGTAGTGGGGTACCACGCTGCATATATATGACAGGCAGCCTAATTTAAAGTCCTAACTTATGAGCTGGGTTTTTCCAAGGCCATAGATTTTCATTAGCTATTTGCTGTGTTAATAAGAGACAACCACAGCAACAAGTGGTACAAATGTTAGCTTTGAAATACAGAGCACCTCTTAAACCAACAGAACCGGCAATAAATGGTGTGTGTATATTTGCTCATTTGGCAAAGGTAGAAGTTCAAATTATGTCTTACGGCCAGTTGACATATACTGGACCAAATTCATCCCTAGGGCAACTCCACCAGCTTCAGAGGAGCTACTCAGGGAACGAATTTGCAATTTTTCTCTTAATGCCACTTCATTCCAAACGTAATTATTTTTTCATGGGCTATTCAATATGGTCCAGCTGATACGACACAGAAATGGGACTGCAAAGACCTGTATATTGTTTCTGGTTCTTCCTTTGTGCCTCTGTTGCGATTACTATTTCTAACGTGTAGCCATTTGCTCCACACACTTTTTGGGGAGCAGGAACTGCTTCTTATTGTGTGTTTTATACCGCACAAGAAAGCAGGTTTTTGCTTCATTAAAGACTTCTAAAACTAATCATATAAAAAATTGCAAGACATTAACAATGCCTGTTCATTGAAGGGATGACAAGATAACCTGAGGAATGGTCAGCAGAATTAGTCCGATCTGCTCTCCTGTGTTGGATTTATCTGAGGTTGAGGTAGCTGGCCCTTCTCYGCATCTATTGCCACAGGGCGTTGGAGGATACAGATGAAGCCGGTAGGTAATTCCACAATTTTATTCTGGTTTTGCTTTCTTACTTTAAAAAGTTGGACACATCTCGGCAGGCATGGCAAAGTCCCATCTGGCTAAATCCTTCCTCATTCATTTTTCCTTTTGGCTCAGACAGAAAATGTACACATATAAACCTGAATACACAAATATAACCTTACTGTAAAGCCCCAGGAGGGCATTTACTTATGTGCTACCACTTTCTTTGATCATACTCTGCTGGGAGCCAGTAGGTAATACAGCTGCTTATGGGCAATGAGCAATTTGGTGAGCCGAGGCACTGTTAGGAGATGGATACTGAGACCCCAGCCGTGGGAGGAGAGGCCTCTCTGCACCTCTGCGGATGTAATGAGATCCGTGGATCTCCCCATCAGTCAGACTGGTAAAGGGTGGCAGGAGTTGGATGTTTTTTCTTATTCACCTGGCCTGCAGAACATGTCAAGGAGGTATGCCGGCAACCCAGCCAGAAGTATAGACCTGCTGGTGAAGTCATCGCCATCTGCTGCGGATCTCACCTGAAACTGGAAAATCTGGTATCTAGTGACATAATCAGCACAACGAGAGAGACAATAAAATTTTAACCAAGAAACACCTTCCCTTTCTGGGGAGAGCTCCAGCACCATCCTTTCTCCATAGGCGCTTCCTCCTGCCTTTGTCTATTGGGATACAAAAGGTCTAATTGAGCTGCTCTTGCATGAAGGTGGGTCGTTCCTTTGTGCCCCACACTCTGTGGCTAATGCCACTGTCAGAGCTCTACCTCCTGCCTGCAYGGCATCGTTATTTCTCAAATTAGGCCCTTAGATTGTGATTGGTGAAGACCATTGAACAAATCCACTATATTTAATGCAACCAGTCTAACAGCTCTAGAAGTAATTTGGGGTTTTTAGAATTAAAAAATTTGCTATCAAAGTTGTATAATTTATTCAATTTCCATTACAATTTAATGCATAAAAGCACAAAGAAAAATGAAATTCTCAACTTTTCTGTTATATATTCAGTCCTGCATGTTCAGTACATGTGATCTGCGTGGTCCTTCTTTATCCCTGCTGTCACGCCACTCAGTCCGGCAGGATGTGAATCCACTTGATTTTTTTTCCCTGAGAAGTTTTTCAGGCTTCATGTCTTCAGAATTGACCCTGAGTTACTGAATTTCTGCCTATTTTCCATCCCTGTGGGACTGTAGAGTTCAAGTCCTTCCCTCCCTCCCAGTTGTGCAGCTCTCAGGGGACTCCCCCAGCTGCGCCGAAGCTTATTTGCCCCGGCCGAACTGCCTGAAAGGTGGGGGACAGGGGCAGCATGTCTGTTCAGACTGATACACTTGTCTTTTAAAACGTCTTAGCTCTGGGGATAATAAGGAGAGGGAATGTATGGCTTGGAGCTGTCTGCCGGCCATATCCTATGTGAGTTCTCCCTTCAGAAAATATTACCTTCCTTTTTAAAATTAATTCCAAATAAAACACATCAGYGGATGTAGTTTCTGAAACGCTGGTAGCTGAGTTTTCATGTTAGTCATGTGGATATGCTACTGGCAAAGGAGACTTTTGCATAACCTGCTGCAAATATATGACAGACAGCTTGTCAGGAAATGCTTGGGATAGGCAATGATTTGGGACTAATTTCATGGATGTTTTCCAGTTTCGATTTTCTCCCCCTGATCCTCCTTTCTCTTTCTCTGAACAAGAGGGCTCCTGAAATTTCCTGCTTAACATCTTTCACTTTGAATAAAGAATACGCTAAACATCCCCCCTGCAGCTGGTCCTGCTGAAATTGCTCCTCTGGAGGGACCAGCAGATGATGTTGCCGGGTTTGAGAAGGTCCAGGCGGGAGGGTTTAGCCCCCAGCGCAGCCCACACTGAAGCCTGCAACCTGAGACTGCCGCTCCCCACCTTCCACTCGCACACGCGTGTGCACACACACACACACACACTCTCTCACATGCAGAGGCTCTAAATGAACCCAGATGGCTGGCACACAGGGAGTAGGCATCCTGGAAAAGTGCCCCAGGGCGCTCTGGTTGCTGTCATCTTATTCTACAAACCAAGTGCCTTCAAGATGTCTGTGTTGTTTCTTAATCTGAGATCACTCCCGTTTGGGCTCTTAGCCCCTTCCTGTTGGGAAATGTCACCGAGGCATCAGAGAGATACACAAAGATTGATTTGACTGAAATCAACCATTCCCTTAACTCAGAGGTTGTAGATTATTATCCTTAATAAAGACCATATTGTAATAAAATCCAAATCAGATCCGAATTGAGAGACTGTACTTTCCCCTATCCGGTGCGTGTACTGTTGTCTGATTGAGTGATTTCAGTCTTGTGCAAAAGAAATTAATTGGCTACGACTAATATAAAATGTTGATGAAAAGTGTGAATGTAATGAATGCTGATAACCAGTTTCAACTCTTTTTTTCTTTTTTTTTTTTCCATTTCAATCACACCGAACACATGTTTCCCTTCTTTATTTCTCTATAAAAATATGCAAACAATTACCTGGCTTTGGAGACATAATTACAAAGAGGTTCATCTCTAAAAGGTTATTATTGATTTATAGAGTTCTTTAGTTTAATGGAAGACAGACAGGAATAAAAAGAAACTTTCTGCTTTCCCCACAAATAATAGATGAGCTGCAAGGGAAATGTAGGATTTAGAAGTAATTTTTACAAGATACACAAGCTGCATGGTTCAGAGGGATGTTTCTTGTATGTGCACAGAGTCATTCAGAAACCATAACGTAGCAAGGCTGGTACAGGCATCTTCTCCCGTGAGTAATTCAGCGTGAAGCGTTTTGACAGGCTGTGATAGCCAGTATCTGCAGATAACACTAAAGACAAAGTGTATGGGATAATTTGTAACGCCAGACCTAGCGCTGGATTTTAAAGGAGAGGTATGTGAGCAGAACTGTGTCTAAGAGGAAGATCAGTCGACTCGTGATTAGTAACTACCAGACAGAGACTTTGGGGTGGKTTTTTTTTTTAATAGGTGTAAATTTATAAATAAGTGTGTGTAGGAGGATAGAGTCTGGTTTTGGTACACCTGGCCTTCCTCCAGCTCACCTTGGGCTCTCAGGGAAACACCTCGGTGGGGTGGGTGGGAATGGGACCATGCCATCACCGAGGACACTACATCCAGTGGTCTGGGGCTTTGGGCTATTTTTCGTGTGATTTTTTGGTGTGACTTGTGTCTGCTTTCAAAATCTGATGCCGTGAGCCCCTCCGGGCAAGGACTGATGTTTTGTCCGGCACGCACCCGTGACCGGCACACGATGGCGGGGTGCTGGTGGCATCTCCTAGTGGCTTGATGGTGGGAGCTGAGTGATGCTGCAGCCCCGCAGCCTCCTCCCTGCCTGGGCTTGTGCACTCATTAACCAGTGAGCCCTGCCATGAGAGAGATGTGGGTGCTACAGCCATACCTAACAGCAGAGTTAATTCCCTCTTTTCTGTAAGTATCCAGACAGAGCAAAGTCTGGTTTATCTTATTTACCTGTGTGCAGCAAGCTGGATTTGCTCTTAAATCCGCACCCTGCAACAAATGTTATATTTATGGTATTGCAAAATTATTCACCAGCAACCGTTAATGGTGTGTAAGATTCATCCGTTTGGATTTAAAGAGCAAAACATGTCTGAGTCCCATTCGTGTAACATCCTCAGTGCTCTCCCCRTCCCGGGGCACACCCCGGCTCCGGCACAGCTCCCAGGTAGGCACCCTGCCGAGGCCTCGGGACTTTTGGGAAGAGGGTGGGAGCTTTCCCGAGCCCTGATAGCCCTCGTGGAGAGCACGCTTCTGCTGCATCTGCTTTATAATTAGTATTGCCTGAATCTGATAAAACAGCTTGCAAACAACCCCAGTCTGAGGCAATTTTAAAAGAGAAACAGATTAAATCAATAGTGCATCGGGTGCGCTGTGGTTGTAATTGTTCTCGATGGCCATTCGGCTTGCATGGTTGCTGTTGTTTTTCTGTCTATAACATGGAAATTCTGGGAATAATGGTCTTTTGTTCAGCAGCACTGTGGAGGGAGTCAAGAGCTCCTGTCTAGCAGCCGTGGGCGGCCCCTGTATGGCCCCAGTACGGCCCCAGTATGGCTGTGCGAGCGTTGTGGCACCACTGGAAGTTACGGAGTCCCTACAACCTCTGCAGCTGCAGCCCAAAGCAGCGGGACAGGGCTAGATGATGGGCACGCTCTCTTTGATTTTATTAATTTGATTTTATTGTGAGTTGCCCTTTGGGAATGTTTTCTGTGAGCCTGAAAGACTGTCCTAGATGAACACCTTCCAGCTCTCTGTACAAACGAAGGCGCAAAGACCTTTCATGCTGTCCTCTTCTGCTAGTGCGTATGTTTAAGCTCCCTCATTGTAACCCCCTACCTAGATATAATTTCTTATATCGTTCTCAGCAAAACACATTCCTTACTGCTTTATGCCTTTTGACAGCAGTAAGCAACTGCTGCTGCTGAATATTATCATAATTTAACTTTGGGGCTTGGAATGTAGAAATAAGAAGTGGTGCAGGATTATGTTTCATTTTATGTACAATCTTATAATGGACCTTAATATCCTCTTGGAGATTTTGCCATATGAGAAAATAAGGCAAGCAACAAGTTTGCGTGAAGAATTCTCTTCCCTTATATGTCTATGTTGAATTATTGCTTCACACCTGATTATACTTACTTAGTCATGATTCTCAAAGGTATTGGGCTTCCAGATCCTTCTCAGAAATGTAGAAGCCAATTGAAGTCATCGTCTATGAATAATATTTAAATACTTTAAAAACTTTGAGGATCTGACCCATTATCAATAAAACAGCTAATTTTGTATCCTATAGTTCAGAAGACTCAGCTGTAAGAAGAACCAAAAAAATGCAAATAAAAAACAAATTAATTGTCTTCAGTAGCTCCCAAGCTTTTTTTGGGCCAGGTGCACCCTTAGAAGTGGCAAAAATATCAGTTACAGCAACCAACAGCAGCAGTGGCAACAGGTACTATCTGTTTAAAGCAGCTAGCAAGCCTCTGATGGTATCTATACCTCAGTACCATGGTAGGCGTACAGAGGTATGGGAACCTGAGACCTACCTGAGCTTCACCTTAATTCTGTATCTCTACCTCAGCCTAGGCAAGCCAGCCCTGTGTCCCTGTTCCCTCAGCACCCCCATTTTGGTGTGCAAAGCCTCTGCAGGCAGAGCTTGCACATCTTGGTCTGTGAGCTTGGCCATATACTACTGTCAGTAATAAAAACACTGGTTGTTACTATCATGTAAACCAGGGGAAAATATGGCTGTCTGAATGAAGGCCTACGGGATCCCTCAGAGGGAAAAGTTACAGACCTCCGAGCGGCCCACAGAGTCCTATTCTCTCCAACTAGAGCGGAGCTGCGCTTCCTTTTATTGCACAACCTTAATAGCGATCATTGATCAGCACAGCTAACATTATTTAATTTTATTTAGGGCTCATTTTCAGATGTGATTGCAGTTACTGTTTTGCAACTTACTCATTTTGCATCTTGTAATAATAGAGGAAAGTGACACAAAGGATGTGAGTGGTGACACTGTGCAGTCGATGCAATAAAGCAAATTAACAACAACTAATAGCTGGCAAATAACAGCAGATCAGTTGATTAAACAGATGGTAGAAAGCACGGCATTTGCCATCCAGAAACTCGGTATATTGCTCTCTTCTGGTCTCTAGGAAATGCTTCAGGAAAGTAAGAGTGCTTTTTATCGTTTCAGTCTGCTAAAAAAGCAAACATGAGGAGAAGTGACCGGTTTCCCTCCAGAGAACTGAAGAGCTGATGCTTAGGAGGAGGACGGGAGAAAAGGCCAGATTCCCTAGCTGATATTTCTGTCGATATATGGAGAACCTGCAGTTCAGCCCCAACAGCTGGAAGAGGCAGCTTCTCCCTGGTCCTTCCTCTAGCGACTGGGTGCCTCTAAAACTGCAGAAGGAATAATACAGCCGAAAAGAATGACTCAACTATTTAACTCCTTCCTTAAATGGAAACCRTTCAAATGCTTCCTTCATTTATCTGTCCCAGTGGCGTATGAGAAAAATGGCTTGTGGGCTCTGCCTGGTGCCACAGAGATGAGCGGACGCACATGGCTCGCTGCTCCTCTCTAAGGATCTCTTTGTTCTTCCCAGTCCCCGGGGCACATGTTCCATGCAAGGCAATGACAGTTTTTGTTATCGCACAGACGTATCGGTTTCAGTGACAATCACTCCCTTTTCAAAAAAACATTATTTCTCATGATTGTCTCCCTCTTGGAAAATGTGGCCTTTAAAGCCAAGCGGGGGGAAGAAGAATGAAGGGGAGACAACGAATGTCCTGGCGACATAGAAGTTAAATGGTGTGCTATGGGACAATCAGTCAGTCGGCTGAAAGGGGTATAAATCAACATATGTGCATGCAAAAAGGAAACACTGGGCCTTGCATTGCTAAAGAAAGAGGGACCGTTTTGTCGTGCTTGTGCAGGTTTAGCAGATACAGCGGAGGAAACAGCACATGCGAGAGGAATAAAGGGAGGGAGGAAGGCGGGGGGGAGGGAGGTGAGGGGCTCRCTAATAACAACATGTTTTTTCCTTCCTTCCTAACTCAATGGCACATGTGACCTCATGAAGCCAATAAGTTATGAGCATCTGATGTAAAAGTTCCCCCCAAAAATGCTCCTTTAGCAAAGACCACTGGGTAAACCATGTCACGACTAATTTCTGCAAATGCCTTGATTTAAGGCAGGCGCAGGACCTGAAATTCACACCAGCTCTTTGTGTGCTGGAGTCACGCAGATACCAGGCTTGGTGAGAAGAAACTGCATACTTCCTATTTTATTTCACCACTGCTCGACCTGCTTTTCCTCAGACTTAAAATCATTTGCCAGGTCAAAATAAACTCTTCAGAATCCCAATGTGAAAAATGTACCTAACAATTCAATCCTTGTAAGTTGGGAATTGGAAGAGAAAGTGCAGTGGAGTCTAATTAAATTATATAATAAGCAGCTTAACTTGTGGTTTCACTTTGGTTTCTGTTATTCTTATTATAATAAGCATTGTACCTGGCAAGGAGCTATTGAAATATGCAAAGCAGAGATGACCAAACTGGAGATTGTTTGGGTTTCGCAAGAGCTTGTCCGTCAGAGCTTGGTTTTGCAAAGTCAAATCCAGAAGGGAGGTCAGGCCAATTCCAATTTAATTCAAAATGTTCCTCAGAGTTAGCAATGAGTTCTGCGTTTGACTTGTCTCTGTTACAGACAAAAATCAAAGGAGATTTGGATTTGCAAATCCTCACCTGTCAGGTCCTGGTTTGCAAAATGAAAACCAGTGCTGGCTCAGATTTGGGCGAAGCTGAGTATACAATCTGGCTTTAGCTTTCTCCCATTCACAAGTTAGTTGGTATTGCCCAGAAGATGGCACTTCAAAGACGAGATGATGCTCCTGGCACCCATGTGGTGCTGTAGACCTGTTTAGCCCGCCCCGCTGCTGGGAAGTCGCACTGTGACTTACCAAATTTTGCCCTTCGTTTCAGTCTTCTCTAGTGCCCAGCATATAGCTACAGGAGCCAGATAAGCGAAACTGGCTGATGGTACACGAAGTGGGTGAGGAAGTGCCCGGATAAGCTGCCACCAGGGGAGGTGGCAACTTACAGAGGTCAGCAGCTGCTGGCAGAGGACACTGTAGCATCTTAAGCCAGTAACATTTTTTGAGTAATAATTTATGCTCAGTCTAGCACAGATATGTTGGCAGAGATTTACACCATGCTTCACCTTAATTGTCAGTAAAGCTGACTAGTATTTACGTACTGGGATAAAGTGAATGCTCATAAATTTGAATAACCAGAACAGAGATCTTTCCAAAAGTTTGGTATACATGCTCGGCCTGCTATGGAAACAGGTTGCACTGCCCACTGAAATCTGAATCTGGGTCTAGGGCTTTGGTTTGGCACCATTTCTAGTTTTGAAGACTGTCTCATGCAACCTTCAAGTAAGAATAATTTCAGTCTGTTTAGTGGTCTGTAAATCCAAGTGCCCCAAGTACAAATGAATCACTCTGTTCTCTGCCCCAGGGATTTGACTATTACAAACAATGACTGAAGTCATCAGCAAAAGACGAGGTCACAGGCTGAAAGGGGAAAATATGCTTTTTCATTTCTAGTATAAAAAAATTGAATGCATTGTTTGCAAATGTCAGTGCATGAACTAGGCTAAATGGAAGCAGACTAAGTTGGGCTCTGACATCTAATGCTTCCTCCTCCACTCCTATTTTGTTTAATTTGACAGCTACTTACCAAGATACACAAGCTCAAAAATTCAAAATAAGCTGCTAAGGAAGAAGCTTACAACATTATCCATCCTCTCTCCTGGCACTGTGAAGTCTAAGGACTGAAGGTAGGGACGAGACGGGAGAGCCCTGGACTCCAGCCCGGACATTGCCTCCGACTGCCGCTGCGAACAAGGCACTTAAACCCTCTGCCAAGGCCTTTCTGTAGCAGTTATCTGCCTTGCAATGGTGAGGTGCTGCCTATTGAAYGAGTACTGCTTGGGAAGCGCTGCAAGACTTGCAGAGCCAGTGCTGAGCATGGGGTGAGTTGCCAAACAATGTACAGGTTCATCGAAGGTCGATGATCTCCAGAGCTTGCTGTGGAAAAACTGTTTACCATACGCAGCCAAATCCTAGGTGATTCTGTCTCAGGCAACCCCACCCCAGGTTCTCAGGGTTGGTTAAGAGAAAACAGTTTAAATCTTATTTATTTATGTATTCATATATATACACACTCATATTTATATATGTATTCATATATATACATATAAAGACAATCAATCTAGACAAGGTAAACCACTTTAAAATACTTTACACATACCATCAAGTAAAAGCATGGACATGGCACGCACTGCAGAGCAAGAGTGACTTAAAGTAACTTACAGTAACACCAGCTTTTTTTCCTTAGTTGGCAAATCAGATGTGACCCTTGGATCTTAAATCCCCAGAGGATATAAAAAAATGTCATCTTGGACATAAACGCACTGTTTGCCAAACCTTTCTGTCATAATTCAAGGCCAAAGGAGTTAAAAACAAAATTCTAATCATTTAATATATGATCCCCCAATGCTATGTGCATTAAGCGCTTTTACTTTAGGCTTTACCCTTAAATAGGAAAATCCCAGCCTTACTTGTCAAGCTGTGACAAAAGATGTCGTATTAAAGATCAGTCTGAACCAAATCTCAGATGAAACTTTGGTCCCAGTGAAGTGAGTGTGTGTGTTTTCTCAGTGGCTTTAGTGGAGCCAGCCCTTCCAATGTCTTCCTCGACCCAAAGCCTTAAAACATGGCCAAGCTTCCTATCAGTGTCTCACAGGGATATTACTACCTCCTGTAAATCCAAAGGTATAAAAAGGAAGCCTAAATCAAACACGTTCTAGCCATAATGTTTCATCAGTAAAAACTGCCTCTGACATACTTTCAATTAATGACAATTTTCACTTCAATGCCAAGAGTTCGAGCTTGTTCTCTGATATACACTTTGTCACATACAGCTGTTAATGTGACTGCCAAAGCAAAATTCAGATTTACAAAGCACTTTGGACCTCATCTGATATTCTCTGTCTAAGGAACCACCACGGACCCTGAGGCAGTTTGGGGAGAACAAAGGATTATCCATATCTACAAGAGTAAACTACAGACAAATACTGCCTGAATAACACTCAGCTGATTGGGCTCACRATGCAGAAATCTAAGCTTAATAAAAAACCAGCATGGCCAAGATGTAAAAAACATAAACAAACCGAAGAAGTCCGTAGTCTAAAATTAGGTTGCTTCACCCATCTTTAGGCACTGAGAAGTTTACATTTGCCTCCTGTAGATGGAAGAGCCAGCTCTCACACTTCTTCTTGAGATTTTGGCATATGCTTTAAAAAGTTTAAAGATCCATTTCTCATTTGTTGCTACAATCACACAGTTGGGCTAGAATGACTGCTGCTCTGGCCAGGAACGGTAATTCCCAGCCTTAAATTCCTAAAAGAAAAAAAGATTCAGATAGAGAGCCATGACACTTGCCTTTAAAGGGAGACAAGAATGTTCTTCTCTCCCTCTCCATTTTTTTCCTTAATATCCAGGAATATTGGAAATCTTGCAGAGAGGAAGATAAAGGGAAGCTGAAGATGATTTCTGCATAGGATAGAAATTCCAGCACTCGCTTAAAGTACCTGCAGGCACAATCACGTTCCAACATCCATCCTCTGTATATATGTAGGCAATTAGCATGTGCACTGCTGATACTACTCTGATTGCTAAAGCTAGCAGCAATCTTATACAGGCTGTTTCCCTGCCTAAAACTGTTCTTCTGTCAAAGGCAAAAATATTTTGCAGAGATTTCCGACCTTTGATGAGAATCTGTTTTGAAAGAGAAGAGAGAAAAAGAAATCTTTCTACCTTCTTAGAACACAGCACTTCAATTTCCCAGAAAGATGACTTTTTATTACAAAGTTTTCATTGCCTATTATAACAAAACATGTTTAATGATATTAAAAAAACCAAATACTGGAACAAACACGTCTATCAACTTGTACTCTGAAATTTCCATTTCTAAGAAATGCTTTGGGTTTTGTTCTATTCTGGAATGATCACATTTTTTACATTTTGAAATTTCACCTCAAAATGAAAGATCTGGCTTTTCCCCGCAAAAAAACTCCTCTGTGCCTCTGGCTACTTATCCTATGCCTTTAGGACCTAGATATGCAGTTTTAAAAGGTTCATCAGAAGTTGAAATGTGGTTGAAGAATACAGCCGCAAATTTTTTGAGCAACCAACTATGTCAGCAGTAGAAAAGCCAGCCTCTAGGAAYGCTAATCTTTCTTTAGGTTTACAAGGTAGATGAAAACATGAGCAAGAAAGTGTTTAGTTTGTCTCAAGCTTCTTCTATGTTCTGTGCTGAAAGATTCTGAAAACAAAAAAACAAAACAAAACCAAACAAACAAAAAAGAAAAGGCCAAAATGTTCCCTTTTGGAGCTCCATTAAGCCAATACCCTTTCACTAGGGGGGAATTTGGCCCATTCTCCCCAATTGCTGTAACTCTTAAACCTTAGTGCACGTACTAAACCTTAGACTGATTTAGTATTTAAATGATATACAGTAACCATCCTGTTAAATGTAAATTAAATGCACACTTACTCTTTAAGACAATTTAAAGTGTCACCTTTATAGCTAAAAGACTGTGACATTTCATGAACTCACAGCCGCATCTTCCCACTGATAATGCCAAGCTGAACTGACTGGGCTAAATTCAGCTGTGGGGTAACCAAATGCAATGTTCCTGCTGTCAAAGGAGTTATACCCATTTACACCAAGGCTGATTCCAGGCTTTCATTATCTACACTTAAACCTAGCATAATTTATTTGAAAAAGYGCTGAGAATAGTAACATTTCAGCTGTTATTCACACTGTAGGCACAATGTTCCCTAGTAACGTACGTTGGCTTAGCTCCTTTGACTACAATGGAAGTAACTTGATTTATGCTGGGTGAGGACCCAGCCCTAGCTGAAAAGCAAAGACAAAGAAACTTCACCTAAACTGAATTGTTCTTGGAGAAGTAAGTGAAATCACCAAGACTGATGAAACAATTAATAGCAATTAATATGCTCCAGTACAAGTAACATCACAAAGCAAAGGCGTGGGTTTCAAGAAGACATCCTTGGAGAGAGATGACTGTCCCTCAGCATGCTTCTGAGCAAGGCTGAGCATGAAGCATTGATCCTTTTGGGGGATCTGGGCACTACAGCCCAGATTTCAATGTATTTAGGTGCCCAACGATGCAGATTGGTACTTGGCTTAGAGCTGTTGCCTTTCTTGGTGTCTCTGAATTGGAGAGGTGCCTATATGAGCATCGTTCGGCCATAGGATGCCTGTGGAAATCAGACTCTACGGCAATTCAGATAAGCACAGAACCAGCATTAGGATCAACTATGACGTAAATAAAATATTAATATAAGCAGTCAGTTCTCTGTGGAGTTCATCTCGTGCTATGCGCATCTTCTCCCTCAGCAGCTCTCCCTACCCAGCTTCCTCTCTGCCATAGCTTCCTTGCTCACACGACCTCCTTAGAAGAATCTAATCCTTAGAGCTTAGAAGCTCTCCTTATGTTTTCCTCCAGTAATCCCTCCATTTCAAAATGGATGGCATATTTGGCCTTCTTAATTACTACATAGATTTTATCTGAAATATTTTTGGGGCATCTTCTGTACCAGCATTTAAAATCAGAAGTTAGCATGCATTATGAAGTTTTATTGCCTTATTTCCCCTCACCTTGGTCTCCCTAGACTGAGGAAAAAAGTGCTTTTCAATATGTCGAGTGTTTTAAATAAAATGCATTCATTGTTGTCAACATGTAGAGCTGGTAAATTGACAAATCATCATCCTATTATAATCCCTGCACCTGTTCCAGTTTGCGGTCTGCAGTGTGTTTTAGCTCGTGTATGGTGAGTGCATCTGCTTAACAGGGACAGTTAACTGGCAGAATTTGTTTATAAACCCAGTGAAGAGCTAAATGAGCTAAACTGCATTATCTTACACGTTAATTGTATTTCATTGCAGACAAACATTTATTAAAGATGCAGACGGCACACCATACATTCTAATTGTGTTTGCATCCATTTCTGGTTTTACCCTGGTTTCCAGAATTTCTTTCACCATCATATTTTAGGGCTTTGAGAGCAGCCTGAGATATCCCTAAAAGAAACCTTCATAGCAGTGCCCCATATGCACACACGCACACACGCATGCAGGAGCCGGGCAAATCATTTGCAGGAACAATTTATTAGAAGGATGCTGCCATGTTCTCCTGTCCGGCAAATGTCCACGAAGAGACACAAATTTCTGGGAATCTGACCATCGCTTTGAAATGACATTATGAATATTTTCTGGGCACAGTTTCCTCGGCGGCGGGGACAGAGCTCCCTGAGGTCCCTGCCTCCCCATCCTTGCTCCCATCACCACCCTCCTGGACTCCAACATCAGTGCAGGAGCAGGAATCACACAATCACAAAATTTGGCACACTGTTCCTGCCAGAAACGTATTTTCCTTCAAACTTGTTATGATTTGAATAGACAAGGTGGCACAGGGGCTCAGGAGCAGGGGATCAGCACTACTTGGCAATTTGGGAGCTGAGGCAGAGTCACCCACAGCATGTCCAAATCAGTGGAAAGGCTTGGTATGACCTGGATAAAACCCTAAACAACACCCAGGCAAGCCAAGGTCCAGCAACGGACTAAACCCTGATCTCTAAGACCTAGTCCAGTGACGTGGCCACAAGAACCTCCTCCTTCCCTTGACCTCTCTCTCTGCAGGGTGTGTTATTATCTGATCCTGAGCTTGTTTTTATGGGAGAGGAAGGATGGTTGGTTCCTCAGCATGGGAGAAATCCCTCCTCCCATGTCCTGCGCTCCTCTCTGCCTGAAACCTTTCTAGAGTCAAACTGACCTGTAGCTGAGGAAAGACTGGCTGGCCCAGCAGCAGGACCGAAATATTAACTGTCTGAAGACAACTGCTCAGTCTGGAGGTTGTGCAAGTAGAGCAGGGTGGACTTGCTGCAGAGGTGCTGTATGAAAACAGAGGGGCACCTGGGGGTAGTTGTACTGTTCTGCAGATATATAGTTGTCTCAAAACATCATTCACTGGTTTCCTACCGCATGCTGAGGTCTGTAGAACTGAAAGTCAGAGGCAGAAAAAAGGTTTACATTTTAAACTAAGCAAATGTGATATGGAGATGCAACAAACATGGACCCCCTCGTGCCACAGCTCCTGAGACAGCTTCCCAGGGAGCCACCACACTGCCATTCCTGCCGGGAGGGTGCTGGAGCCCACCAGCGCGCCCCACATTCCTGGGTGCTGCCCCATTGTAAGGCAATTAAAAACCGCGGCAATTTCAGAACTTGGGCGGGCCCCCCTGGCGCTGCTGGAGGAGATACATCTGGTCTTGGTTTGTTGACTTTCCTTGGGAATGCTTCAAAATCAAAAGGAGATGGGAAAATTTTTGAAAGATTGAGTTCACCGTGCTAGTTGGTGTGTTCTGTAGGCATGTAAACATCTCTTTAGGCAGCAAAGCATCCACTGCTTCCTCACTCAAGGTGCACCCAGGACTCCGCTGCTGGTGACCAAACACCCAGATCGTTTCTGAAGGTGAGGCCAAGTCCTGGCACTGGAGGTCAAGCATAAGAATAAAGGTCAGACCTCTGCAAAAGTTTAAATACAGGTCTGAATTTACAGCTGCTCTAGGGAAATTAAAGAAAAACAACATTATTGGGGCAAGAAGGGAGCTGAGAATGAAACAGAGATTCTGGCCAGAGAGAGGGGGAATGAAAAATAAATCTGCCAGGCTGAGAAACTGCATAGCATGTGGCTCTCATCCACTCTTTTTGCTTCATATGCAAAGAGGCTGCAGAATTAGATTCCCTAATCCAAATACTTTAGGACTGATTCTCTAATTTCCCTTGGAAATTCATTAGTTTTTTTAAATGAGTAGTAATGCTGCTTGCATTTTTTGGTTATGGGAAGATTAAATGAAGGAAATCTTTGCCTAGAATAATCATCGTTACTTAACCTAAATTTATTCCATTCCTCTGAAACTTTGAAAAAGAGCAGCTCTTTGGTCCCTGAAGTTACACTGAAGTAAAACTCAACAGCTTGCTAAAATATTGCCATATGAGTAGAAATATTCAGCATTGAGGAACTGATGTGGTGGAGGAATAAAAGGTTGTTTGTTAGTGCTGGCTGGCACTGGGTTTTAAGCAATACCATGAGCCTGCCAACAAGAAGCTGATAACAAGACTTTCTGAATATCTTCCAAAGCTTCACAGAAATACTTGCTTGCTTAATATTTTACACTTAAGCTCTTAAAAGTTTACCAGAGAGAAGTGGCTTTAAATATGTGCAAGCACCCCACACACATATGTATGCATGCATAGCAGGGGGAAAACTGACATTGAACACAAGAAAATATTAACGTTTAACATGTGCAGATTGAGCGTAAACAATAGGACAAATGTTTCTGTTTTGCACGCTAATTTCTCCCCTGCAGCACACAAATGACTTAACACCTCAGTTGGATTTAGGCTACTGGTTGCCCTACACTTATGTTTTAGCTATCTTAAATCAAGGGAGAACTCAGAACATGATGCCTGCTCTTTTCCTTCCCTCCCTCCCTTCCTTCCTTCCTTCCTGGTAGCACAGTTTTAATTCAGAGCGAAGAGATTTTTTGTTTCTAACTCTGTGTGAGGCTTCTGCTACTTGCCAGCATAAAATTTAATGCAAGCAATTCTCTACACAGTGCTCCTGATGCCTTTCGGTCTTGAACTATAGCATCTCTTCTTGCTCTAGTCTGAGYTCATCAGGGCAGGCAGTATGCCCCTCAAAATTGTGTTTATGGAAATTAAAAGAAAATGTATGGAGGTGGGACCAGGACAAGATCTGTAGTCCTACAACATGAATTTGAACCTGGATCTCCAGAAGTAAAAAGCTACTGTACTCAATAATCCCCAAAATTGTACTATCATGGGCAAAATCTTACTTCTTAAAATGTTTTCTCGAAACGCGGAGTGAAATCCTGGCCCTGTCGTGTCAGTATAAAGCTCCCATTGTTTCAACGGGCTGCTTTACTCTGCACAGGAACAGATCTACCTTTAGTCCTCTATGGCATTTCCAGACTGCATACAGTTCAGTGCATGCACAGTAAATCTGATTCAGCGTGGCTGCCAGTTTGATAGCACTCCCAGATGTCTGGACATCCCAGATAAACACGGGCAATTCTAAAAATCTGCCAAGACAAAATTTCTGGATGGAAAAGGAGGAAATGCTTGGAAAGCCCTGATATATAATAATGTACCATTACATAGCTTCGCATTGTTCTATGGAAGGTGGAGAGCCTTCCACCTTCCACCTGCTTCTGATTTGTACACAATTTAAATATCTTACATTTTTTTGAAGTCATGGCAGAAATGTGATGTACTGCAAAATGTCCATATGTGCCTAGTCAAGTAAATGAACCCCCCTGATTCCAGTTGGCCCTCAAGACCATGGAAGTGTGGAGTGAAGCAGCACCAACCATGCCCGATTTGAGGGACACCCCATCTGGGTATTCTGCGCCTGTTGTTGTTGTTCCCCAAAAGTAATGCAGTAAGAGGCATTACAAGGATCCAAAATCTAGAACAGAACAGGTAAAGGAAGGAGCTGCACTGGGAATAGCTTGTATTGAGACCCAGAGCACGGTGGCACGGGGTTGCTCTACTGACCCTGGTAACAGTCAGCTGTTTCGGCTGTAGCACGTGCTGCCCCAGAAGCACAGGTAAAGCTCCTCTTCCTTTCTACTAAAGGGAATAACCTTGAAATGATGAGGATTTTTCACTGCTCAAGGAACAGTTTCAAAAGATAGTGCTCGTGGGAGTGAAAAACAGAAGAATAGGGGTTTGTTTGAGGCAGTGATGCCGTATCAGACTGCTGAAAGCAGGGAGAGCTGTTTCTTGAAGGTACCCAAATTAATTTTTAACTCCTCTTGCGAGGTCAGTCCTGCCAGCTGCTCAGCTCTCTGACCTGAGCCATCAAACTGCCTGAGCTCAGTCAGACTGCTCGCGAGTTTAAAGCGGCTCAGGGCAGAGACCCCAGCACCTTTGAGAGCTGAGCTGTAGGAGAGAAATTATTTCCATGAACTACGTGCAGAAGCACTAGTGGAAATGATAAATGAACATAGATGTCTGAATTTCTTGGTCAGTGAAAGCTGCTGCTCTGGAGGTGAGGCGAGAAATGTTAATGTGCCTGTTGAGCTGTTCCCCAATCATGTCCAGAGACAGGCATAAAAATAGATTTTGAAAGCAGCAGTTGGAGTAGTGCAGTGACTTTGAGCTGACAAAGGTACGGGAGAAGCAAAGATTTCCCACCTCTGCAGAAATAAGTGAGGAAGGAATTTTATGGGAGAAAGGGAAGACTGGACCCAAGCACATCAACATCCTTCAAAATCACTGTTCAAACTGGGAATCGTTGCTGGGCCTGGAGCAGKGCCCAGGTACTGCCACTCTCGCAGCCCGAGCAGGGGTTTGGCTTMAGCAGTCAGCACCGGCTCCGAGGTCTGCAGCAGAGAGAGCAAACCCCACGCGTGCACTCCCCGAATCCTGGGTCCAATTTCCACCTCTCTTGGGGACTTGCGGGCAGCACAGTCGCAAAACTCCTCTGAAAGAGAGGGGAGAAAAGGACCATAAGCAGAAGGAACAGATGAAGTTTGCTTTCTACATCTGTTTTTTATTGAGGGAGCTATTACTGTGAGTAAAGTCAGCTGAGACATCCCAAGTCATTGCAGCTTGAATATTTAAGCCAGGCTATAAATATCTGATTTTTTTTTTTTTTAACAGTGATTATTGTTTATGCTTTCTTCCTATTTACTCTCCTTTGATTTAGTAGCATGGGGAGGTTTGCATCACTTCAGCATGTCAATTGGAAGCAGCCGTCAGCTATGTTACAGATAACCTCTCATGGATTACACGGTTCAGGACTGTGCTGCCCGTCTCCCCTCTGCATTGTGACCCCAGGTGGCTCAGAAGTACTTCGGGTCAAACTTATTATATACTATTCACTATCCCAATAAACAAGTAGCGTGTTGTCACATTTGGAGTGCTGCGTATTTTTCTAGTAATTATGCCTTATTATATATTTACTATTCAGAAAATGCAGGTGTGGGCTGTTGAACTGGGGCCAATGAGAATTCGCCGAACTGGCAGCAATTCCTCGGTGAGTCATGTTTCACTGTCTGTTGGTTTTATAACTGTTTTCACTACTAATTTAGCTCTGCGATGCAATATGCAATTAGTTCTATTATGGAAGCAGCTGTATTCAGTTTTACAATGGCACTTTCCCCTTTGGCTTGTACCAGAGCCTGTTGTGGTTCTGTTGATTTGATGACTGAAGTTGTAAAGTGGTATCTGGATGAGCCACAGCGAGCCATGAGCCTCATACAAATATGATTCTTGCTTATACACCACTGCTCTAATGCTATTTCTTACAGCCCAATTAGAAATGCGGTCACAGAGAAAAGCTGTTTCTTGCTACAGTAAGTACTATTGTCATGCAGCGATTTGTTGCCGCACTGGTATCACCTCTGGAGTCTTGCAGCTTATTATAAATAACATTTGGTAGCCAGAACGTGGGGAAAAAAAAAAAAAAAAGCTTCTGCTTGGAAATAAGCTTCTGCTTGGAAATTAGTTTTTCCAGGCTTCAAAAATTAGTTTCCGAGCTATAGACCCTGCATGGTGGCCCCGGGAATGAAGAAGGACCAGGTGGGGATGGTGGCCAGGCTTCACGGGCTTGCTGAAACCTCCCAGGGTCCGTGCCCATCCCTAAAAAACCCTTGTGCCACTGGCATGGTTGCTCCGTATACCCAGCTCTTGGATAGCAAGCACGAACAGCCTCTCTCCAAAACTACGCAAGAAAACAGCTGAGAAGTAAATACAAATATCAATTACGCTAATTAGCTGCCTTTACTGTCAACAAGGACGTTACGGAAATCAAATACATATTGCTTATTAGTTTAATGTGTATTAGATCTACTATGTTAAAAAGAGCGGGGTCTTGAAAAATCGCTGAGAACATTCACTACATTTTTTCTGCTGTGTTATTACCCGTTTTCACACCCATACATATGTTCTGGTTTTGTTGCGTGTCACACAAAATGGTAATTTGGTGGTGAAAAAATGAGAAATCATGACATTTCACATGTGTTTTCAGTAAAACAACAATTTTCCTCCTAAAGGGCCCCAGTTTTCTTCCTCAGAAATAGGGCTATTTACAATGAAAACGTTCCTGTTGTGGTGGAATAATGACACGAAGAAAGGCACCAGGCTGAATATTGCAAAGCGAAGTTAAAACGTCTGCATTTCCAGTGCTTTGAATGCCAGGTGAGGTGAATTGCAGCCTCTGAAACACCTCCCGGCTAACCGGTGCTCGCCAGCGGTGGAGCTGGCCCCAGCAGAGCCCGTTCGCCCCTGGGATTGTTGCTGGCCACCATTGCCCGCAGTTATCATTCTGGTCAGACTATTACAGTAGAAACTGTTTTCCAGGAACTTTTCACTATGAGAAACAAAGAAACTCTCTGCCCTGCAGAGAATAGCCATTTGGGATAGCTGGACTGATGGAGAGTTGGTAGTTTGCCCAGAGCTTATAGTTTTCTATCCAGGCTGGCTTTATGCTAGAGCAAACAGCTGGAGTTACGCACCATATTTCATCGCAAGCATGTAGAACAATAATGAACTTTATGGTTCTATAAAGATTTGCAAAATTATTCCCAGGTCTAAAGTTTAATTGTTTAATGTCACCAAATGACTTTGCAATAACTGAGCACTGTGGAGTGGCAGAAGTTAATCACTCGACTGAAGTGAATTAAGATTTTCTAAAGCTACATTTATCACTGTAATTTCGGGCTAATTTCATTTTCCATTCATAAAATATGATTTCAGTTTCTGTATCTCTATGAGCTGTGGAGAAGGAACGTGCCTGTTTTATAAAACATGTTTTTGTCAAGCAATGTCAAAGGTGATGTACATACTGATAACAGGAAAACGCTAAGCTTATCTTGGCGCTGCATTGCACATGCCTCCGCACGGGAGTCCACGTGCTGTTTAAGACCTCTCTCTATTTTAAAACTCAGTGGGCCAAATCTTCAGCAGTTGCTTTGCCTTATCTGTTCTTCCTGACCTCCCATCAGGAAGTGAAAGCACCAGCAGCCTTGCTTGAAACAAGACTTAGCCAGGACAGAGTTGCTTAAAGCAAAGCCTGTGAGCCAAAAGGCCCATTTCCAGGGGCTGCTTAACTCCTAAAATAGGTGAGGGATGCCTCAGTGCCTCCCTGCTTGACTTTGCTTTCAGGTACTTAGAACAGAATCCAGCTGGTTTAATTTTAGCCATCTGGAAGTAACCAGAAGTCACATGTAGTTGAAGAAAGTTGTCTAAGCGATGGCAATAGTCAGTGGAAAGAAATGGGTGTCTGTCTGGGGTGCTTTATCCCATTTATCTCCACTGGCTATAGCAGGAGCCCAGACAGGTATTAAGCAAAACACATGTCCCTGGCAGGCTGAAGTCAAACCCATGAACCTCACCTTTCCTTCTCAGATTGGACCCCTTGGCATTCCGCTCCTGCTCGAGACAGAATTCAGTTTTCCCTCCACCTAAGTCCCGTGAGGGTCTAATTCAGCTGACGCTCTCAGAGGCTGGCCACAGCACACTCATGGGACAAGCCCCATGCCAAGGGCTGTCCCGAGAAGGCAGGGCTGGCTCTCCATCCCATGCAGAGATATCATGGGCTCAACATTTGCTCTTCAAGTGAGGGAGCCCAACTGGGGCCTGATCTGTCTGAAGGACTCAAAGAGTGTCTCCCTGAGCCCAGGGTGAAGCCGGTGGGCTCCTCTCCCAAATACGTCTTGAGGCCACCGTCGATATAGCCTGGCTGCTGGGTGGTCACTGGGAGGCAGTGCCCAGCAGCTCCCAACCTCGTTTCAGTACTTCAGAGTAAAAAGTTAATGAGAAATATGCATGATCCATCTCTCAGCTTCTTAATTATACACTGTGGGAGCTAAGGTGGAGCCCAGCTTACCATGTCCAGAAACTCAGAGGGAGACCTCAGCTGTTGTCCCAAGGACTCTGCAGAGTTTCCTCACCATCCTGAGTCAGGCAATTAGTCCTGGAGAGGGACAGGGTGTCACACACAGCCTTCTCCCGAGCGGTTGCTCGCCTGCCTACGAGCTCCCAACTCATTGGGCCGGATGTCCCGATCACCGGTGGGAGATACCCCCCTCACCTTGCGCATGGGTATGGCACACCAAAGGTGCTCATGGTGGAGGCAAAAGGGGCTGGTATTCATGAGCCAAGAATCCCAGCATCCAACATACAGAGGATTAAATCCTCTGTCGGATTTGTCCTATGCACCCTTACAACTTTGCAAACTGTGGCTTTTGACATTTTTTTCTTCAAATGAATGCACTAAGAATTTCTCCAGGAAAGAACTGCACCACCTGAACTGCAGTTCAAATCCTGGACCAAAATCTGCAAAGCACTGAGCCCTCTCCTCACCTTTTGAAGTGGCTGGGCACTCCGTATCTCAACTCTTTTTCTTCTAGTGGCATCAATGGACAAAGAAAGCGACAAAGCTACCTGTGAAGGCCAACATCTCTGCAAAGTTTCCCAAACACACAATAGATCACCTAAAACTGGGATCCAAATCAAAGTAGCTAATTTGGTGTTTTCATAATTTTTATTGAAATGAAGACATCATCCACCACCGATTTCCTTCTCCCCCTCTTGTGTAATCCCCTTTACTGTGAAGGAGGTAAAAGGTACTATGTACTGGTTTTCATTAGTAGTGGATATGAGTGTGGTTAGCTGTATTATGGTATGTATATAGACAACGGTTTGCACTCCCCCTCTATACTGAGCATGTACTCAGATGGTGTACACACATGTAACATGCTGTCCTGGCCCCAAATTGCTTCCAGGTTAGGTCATCGCTTCAAGCCCATTTCCCCTGCTTTTTCTCCCTCGCATTTTATTGGCCTGGTAGAAATTAGCCACAAATCCAGCCTGGTTTTAGTGTCTTCTGCACTCGTTTGTTCCAATTTTTGTACCCCCTGAACTCTTCCTCTCAAACACATACAATTTATTCCCACACATGGCAGGCATGCTTACTCATGAATTATTTATTTAGCTTTGGTAACTTCTACTTTTCAAATAATGAGAGAAGAAAATGTTTCCAGTGTAGGAGTCATAATAAGGGAGAAATCCAGGCAGGCTGGTGGGCAAGAAGGTGGTAAAATGCCCCAAGTTAAAAATAATACATTGCTTCTGAATGGCTGAGGAAACATCACAAGGGCCTTTCAAAGCAATCATCTACCCTCAGAAATACTACTGAGTGGCTAAAATTAGGAGCTGATATCCGGCAATGACTAAAGAGGCTTTCGTTTCCCCAGTTTTTCCCAAAGGCTGGGTGGGATAAACTCACCCATTGTCTAATATACCAATGGCAGCATTCCCCCCTACTTGCATGGAAGGAGAAGCTATCCCTTCCTCTCATGAGTCGAAACAACACAGCTTTGCTGAGAACAAAATTAATAGCATATACCGGGGGAAAACACACTATGTGACACAGCTTCTGCGGTGCTTTGATCTTTCATTATGCTGAGAAGCAGAGGTAGGCTCTGCTTTCGCTTCCTAAACACAGCCAAGCACACAAAGCAGGGAATGCAACATCTAATAAAGATACCTCATTTAGGCAGAAACTTGGTAAGAGTTTGAAAAAATAATTCAATTTCATATGTGTTTTAAAAAAAAGACAGACACTGATGGTAACACTGAGGATGAAAGGATATGCTAGCTCAGGAAAGGAGCGAGGAATTAAATGAAATAATGACTCATTTTACATAGACTTCATCCCAAGTTTGGACAGGAAGGGTAGAAAACAAAACCTCATGAAGGCATTTTAATGTTAGCAGCTCGGAGCACAAGGAGCCAGCTACTGCATCTGCCACATGCTAACACGCTGTGGCTTTGAGCAGGGTGATCTGCCTGTGTGTTATTGCCCTGCCGCGGAGGGAGCCGGGTAGCATTGCCGGCACCTACGGCCCGAGCTGAAGGCTCATGTGACAGACACCTCCTGTCATGGGGTCCGTGAGGTTTGATGATGTAGGTTTTGATGTACTTTCTGGTGGGTTGTCGTAGCAACTAGGAAATAGGCAGATGGAAATCAATGGCACCCGCCTGCCTCCGCCTGCCTGCCTCCACCTCCACGGGGGCTGCGGGAGAGGGCGCCTGGGGGGACGGGGGGGAAGCAGGGCACAAGATCTGGCAGGTGAGGACTGGAAGGTGACCCCACCTCTGGAGGCCTGCGTGTCCTCTGTGTGTGGGCGGCTCTGAATCCCATTGCTCGGAGGCCCTCCAGCCTCTCCTTCCTATTTTTCAGTAGGCTTAAACTTGGCATTTCTCCACTTCATGGCTGATGCATAAGACAAAGAAACACTGAAATATCACGAGAAAACTGATTCTTCTGAGATTTCAGCTGGAATTCAGTATGAATTAGTTGATTGGTAAATGTGATGATTGCAGCAAGCTAAATAATTGTTCTAAAAGTATAATCCAGTGAGGATTTGCAATCACTATGCTTTATTCACTAGGCTACACAAAAAAACATCCATTAAAAATGAAGATTCCTAGTTAAAGATTTTACTTTTGCCCTTGAAATGCTTTGACATTTTCTTTTTGCTGTTCTGCAGCAGAGTTATTTGAGACTTAGTCTGATATCCCAACAAAGTCAGTGAGAACCACCAAGCTTAGTTTTTCCTGGAGCCAAGTGACTTAACACTCTACTGAATTTCCCAATCAGCTCTGATTGCCCAAAGACTGCCTGGTTTTTAGGTGATCCATATTGATTTGACAGATTGCCTGTCCCAACCTACTCCTTTCTCTTCGCAGGTTTTCCAGAACCCAATACTATGATGAACAGGTTTCTGTGCTGATTAAAAAAAAGCATATTTTTCCACGGAAAGCAGTCCCTCCTCTATTTTAAGATCCCGCTGACAAAAAATGCTACCCAAATATCTTAACATCATGTTTCTTCCTATTGTTCATTTTGGAAACTGCTGGATCCTTCAGCTTAAGTTCTGCACCCTCAAACAAATCACTTAGAGGCAGAAAAGTGTCAGCTCACATAGTTTAAGCCTGGCAAAATAATAAGCGAGTGAAAACAGCCCTATAAAGGTTGAGGAACCCGTTGGTTCACCAGCTGCCCATCCAAACTAGACCTTCCACTCATCTAAGGTAAAAATTGACAAGAATTCAGAAAAGAAACATTTTGTGCTGCTGAAATTAATAAAAAGAGACTGGAGGTCTAACTCTAAAGAAAGGAAAAGTCAGGTTTAGGGGATTACAGGAGAAGGAAATCGGTGCTGGAACAAACCCTTCATCATGGAGTTGCATCAGTTTTGAGGTGTTCAAAACAAGGCTAATACAAAAGGTTAGTATAACTGTTCCTTACTGGGGTTTGGACTAGATGACCTGAAAGGTCTTTGCCAAAGCTATTATCAATGGTACTGTGATACGTTTGTAAGGCAGCTTTTGTACTCCAATAACTCAAAAATGGATGTTCTTTTTAGAATGACATTTCGCAGCCTGCAAATCCTAAAATGGACTAATGGCTTTGACTTTTTGGGGTAGAAAGATTGGTCTGAAAAGTAAAGGGCTAGCTTGTGCTCGAAACTTTTGAACCTTTATTTGTTGGGTGAGAAATGGCTCACATACTTCTCCTATCAATAATGATGGTTCAGAAGATGTCATTAAAGTCGAGAAGGTCAACAATTTGTGAACCACGATTTAAGTAAATGGGCTTTGAGAGAAAGCCTTTGAGCCAGCCCACGCCACGGCAGGCTGACATTAGGTAGACAGATACATTTCTTTGGAGACTCTAGGGATACTCAGATATTCTCTCACAGACAGATTTGAACTCAGAGGTACATCTTTTTATGGATTACGGTATTTCTATGTGCATTTTTTAATGGAGGCAAAGACACACAGATACAATTTGTTGGCTTGAAAGGGGATGCTTCTCTGCACAGAAGAGGACGAAAAAAGATGAGGGACGGTGAAAGTGAATGTGATTGTAACCTCTTACATGGCTTCTATCTCTAGTGCTATAGGGGCTAATTTTGGCTTTGGCTGCATTTAAGATCAGCCTCGGAGCTGCTCTAATATACACCACTTGAGATGGCTCCTGAGTCTTTTTTACACAGCAATTCCCAGGGCACTTCCTCAGCACTAATTCTTGAGAACTTCCTAGAAAATACAGAATTGCCCAGTGTCTCGACCATCATCAGGTTGATGATATTTTTCTCCCACCCTTACAAGCTATCAAATAAAGACAAGTTTGTAATGCTACCAGTTTGCATAAAGGTTGTAAAAAATAACAGACATTAAAAGAACAAGCAGGTGTGGGTCTAGTGAGGGAGCTCAAAGGGTGGTTAGCTCCACGCTCCTCTAGCAGCATGCACATACCACTTCAGCAGCAGCTAAACAGAGCCCCATCCAGCTCATGGCGGCATCTGGCCCAGAACAGATAGCAGCTGTACAAAATTTGTGTGTATTTTTTGTACAGTTCCTTTGACCTCAATATTTTTCTCGGAGAATTTCAGACAGAATTGAAAACTGTTTTCGCTGTCAAGGTAGGCATACCACATGTAGCCGTGTACCTAATCCTGCATTCCTCCTGCATTCCAGGCACCCACAAAGTCAATGAGAATTTGAGATGCAGAGTGAATACAGGGCCAGGCACATCATTTGAATATTTTAAGGAATGTTCTTGGATTTTTACAGTTGATGTCATGTTTTCTACCCCATCAATATGGATTAACAATGGTCCAGAGCAGCAGGAACTCATTTCCTATTCATATATGCTAATTGCATGGTGCTGGATAGCAGGGATTTCTTCCTAAACTTAAAGTTTCTTTTTTTTTTTTTTTTTTGAGCAAATGGAAAATAGAAAGAATGTGGCTATGAAATATAGAAGTGAAGAGGATTTAACACAAACGCTGAAATATTCGGTATTTCTAAATATGTACTCCGTACTTAAAAGAAGCAAGATCTGCAGTTCCTTCTTACACATTTCACATTGATGAAATCCATCCTTCCTTAATCTGAACCCCAGTTGACTTTGAGGTAAGTCTGTTAATCCTATAATTTATTTTTTGTTATTGTTTCAATATGTTATTTCATTTTTTGAAATCTCTATAGAGGTAATTCGTTAATAGTTTCCTAGTTACATATCACTGCAGTATCTGGCATCTTAGAATAATGCATGAAGTAGTATAACAGCCACTTGCTGTATGAGACAGAAGTGTATACAAAGTGTGTCTTGTCTTGGTAATACCAATTCTAGATTTAATGTTTCATATTAAAACACATTTATTTTGCAGAAGACCTGGTCAAAATGTGTCCTATCTTTGCAGTGAAAAATGATAAAGTCTGAGATGCTGGTCCTTTATTTCTGCCAGTCTTGGCTTGCTTCTCATGTGCTAGGCAGGGTTGATTTCTGCTGGCTATGGTGCAAATTTTTTTGCTGATATTGTCTGTTGCTGAGGTGGGAGAGGGATTATTTCTGTCACCATAGGCCTTCAGCAGTGATGTTTTAAAAGGTTTGAAAAGAGGGTGGTCAAACACTGGAACAGGCTTCCTGGAGAGGTGGTCGATGCCCCAAGCCTGTCAATGTGTAAGAGGCATTTGGACAATGCCCTTAATAACATGCTTTCACTTTTGGTCAGCCCTGAAGTGGTCAGGCAGTTGGACTAGATGATCATTGTAGGTCTCTTCCAACTGAAATAGTCTAGTCCTATTCTATTCTATTTTGTTCTATGTTTTATAATGCCTTTTTATTTCCTAGTTTAATATCTCCATCCAACCCATCTGCAGACTTAACAACTGGAACTCCAGTGTTCTGTGGACAGATCAGCATATAACTATGTTATTTACATTTTCAGATAATGCACACAATAAAACCTGTTTTCCTCTCCTAGTTACCGATGCCAGCTAGGARCATCTATCATCATTTTATAGGTCATCACATCATGATATGGATATAGAATCTGTTTTTCACAAGCTCTTTGATTAGATTACTAGTATTAGATTATGGGGGCTTTGCTGATGCTAAAAGCCTATTTACTTATAATTATGAAAATAGTGCCAGCTAGCTACTACCTCTCTCCACTCTTTCTCTGCACGCTCTGAATTCAGGACACATTCTAGTTATCTGTTCTTTCATATGATGTCTATCACCTTGGTGTCATTCACAGAAGACACTGGAAATTTGGCAGTGGCTGTGGCCTATGTGCATCCCACATTTGAAATAGAGCTTAAGGGGATGGCAACTGCATTCGGCTTCAAAATCCACAATGTCCTGGTTTCGGCTGGGATAGAGTTAATTTTCTTCCTAGTAGCTGGTATAGTGCTGTGTTTTGGATTTAGTACGAGAATAATGTTGATAACACAGTGATGTTTTAGTTGTTGCTGAGCAGTGCTTACACTAAGTCAACGACTTTCCAGCTTCTCATACTTCTCTGCCAGCAAGGAGGCTGGAGGTGCACAAGAAGCTGGGCGGTGACTCAACGAGGACAGCTGACCCAAACTGGCCAAAGGGATATTCCATACCATATGACATCATGCTGAACAAAAAACTGAGGGGAAGTTGGCCAGTGGGGCATGGCCGCTGCTTGGGAACTGGCTGGATCAGTCAGCAGGTGGTGAGCAATTGCATTGTGCATCACTTGTTTTGTATATTCTTTTATCTTTATTATTTTCCCTTCCTTTTCTGTTTTATTAAATTGTCTTTATCTCAACCCACGAGTTTTACCTTTTTCCCAATTCTCTCCCCATCCCACTGCGGGGGAGTAAGCGAATGGCTGTGTGGTGTTTAGCTGCCTGACGGGTTAAACCACAACACCCAATGTATTTAAGGGCAAGCAGCAGGCTTTGTTTTGAAGACMTGGTGAGACCAGATGGTCTGGGAAGAAATCTAACCTCCTGCTTCCCCATAGCTCCGGCATACTGCAGCTCACCCGAGCGGTGGCTGGGTCACCCCGGCCCCTCTGCCACGTCCTGCTCCCACGCTGAAGGCAGCAGGGGCAGCGAGACGGGCGCTGGCCAGGCTCCTTCAGCGCACTTGGGAAATCTGCATGCTGGAAAGATCCCCAGCAGGAAACTGCCATGTATTTTCCGCTCGTGCAGTGTATGATGTGATGTTGGCATAGGAATAAAATCAGGGTAGAAGGTCTGTCACAATACGTGATTTTTAAACTAGAGGAATTAGGGGACAAACACCTTTTTAATATATGTTTTGGCTTATAGACGGAGACAAAGAGAAGGGGAGAAGACAGTGTTTAAAAAGAAGGAAATGTGTTTGTCTCCCGCATAAGAAATATCTCTTAGTATAGCAACATGGAGAACAATATTACTTTTGTGCTCTGCTAAATAATCAGAACAACAATTGCAAGCACAATTGGACTTTGAAGCAAGAATGAGATAAGAATGCCAAATCTACCACAGCAGCTCAATAGCACCAGCGCCTGGTAACGGCTGTCTCGGTCTGTTTGCAAATGAGCGTTTGTGTCTATCTGCATGTACAGCATTTATATCTAATCCTGTCAATTTGTATTGCAGATACTGCATTTCCCTAGATTTAAAGTAACTTCTCTTACAACTTCTGAGAGATTATTAGGTGTGATTTTCAAAAAACATCAAGCTTTTATAGTATAACTCCTTTTGACTTGACTGAGAGCAATACTAGCTGGGGATCAGGCACATCTGAAAATCATATCCAGGAATAACAGCACCTTTTTGAAGGTGCAAAGTGTATTTTTTATTGACATAATAGTGCTTCTCATTCTAAGTTCTTCACAAACACTTGGTAGATAAGTTTCATATCATGCCTAAGATGTACATATTTAGCGCATTCAAGCTGCAGAATGGTAATCCAGAGAAAACCAAATGTGTTTTTCCTTCTCCAACTCCTTGTTTTCCTTTGCATTTACTCCGTTTGATCAGCTCCAATCTTATGGCCAATGACCTCTCCTGCATCAAATATCTGTAGCTTCCACTCCCTCCTTAGTGATCATTGGACTTATTTTGATACCACCAGACCCATCTGCTAAAAGCCTTGTCCACAGCTCTGCTTTCCTCTGGTTCTCCATGCAGAGACTCCTCTGGGTCTCCATTCAGATCGTGCAGCTCTTTCCGCTCCCCATGGCAGAGTTTGCAGTCCTCTTTCAGGATCCATATGAAAATATTGCTCTCATTCTCCAGATCCATTTCAATGAATGCAGTGCTCTCTAAACACAGCATTGTTAGATAAATGTTTGTGTATCTGGAGTGTAAATCCTCCAACTTAAAATTAGAAAAAGCCCACATGAATTTTTGGGAAAAGGGTATGAACTGCATTGCTTATTTCAGTTGCAAACATTTCAAATCAAAACATTGATATACAAAATATCATCATTTTGGTCACATTGCA
The DNA here is from genome assembly GCA_035582835.1 of Phoebastria nigripes. Lineage (NCBI taxonomy): Eukaryota > Metazoa > Chordata > Aves > Procellariiformes > Diomedeidae > Phoebastria > Phoebastria nigripes. The sequence continues at coordinate 1,394,212 of JAYKAV010002910.1, read as the reverse complement.
TTCAAAGGCACCTAAATCTTCCTGGAAGTCTGGGAGACTCAGAGACATATGTCTTTTCCATTCCTTGCCCAGATATCTTTGAGTGTTTTACATTTTGGAGGAAATAAAAGACATTCCCAGGTCTATTATAAGAACATTTTGGCAGAGGATTTTTTTCCATTTTTCCCATGGAATTTTGAAGTTGGGGGTGGGTAAGATTATATTTAAGATTTAGTTGGTCTTTAGCAACTCAAAGTTATCAGCTGCACACAGACATTCCTCATGGTGGATCCCACAGGCTTACCTGGTATCACTCTTTGGGTCAAGAGGTTCCTCTGGAGCCAACCCTGAGCACTCCTGTGCTCCTCCATTTAGGGGACAGAGTCCTTTCTATCACTTGTGGCAGGAGGACAGTGTTGCTCTGCTTCTGGCTCACCACAGATTTTTGTAAATGTTCGTGAAAGGTTTGTGTTTCTGCTGCATGGGCTTGAAGGTCATACACTCTGGCCCTACTGAAAAGCATGGCCTTGCAAGAGACCTCTTCTGCTTCTATGCTTTCTGGAGGGAAACTTTCCTCTGCTGCTATTTCTTACGAATCCAAAGGCTTTGAGGGTATTTCCTAGGAGGAGATACCCAGAGACTGAAAATTAAATATGCTAAATCCATATCCTCATCTTCTCTGACTCTCTTTACATCGTTTAAAGCCAGTGGCTGCAAACCGTATTAACAACTACTGAAGAATGGTTGGGATGGACTGGGATGACTCCCTGCTGTTCTCTCTGGAGAGTTTTTTCTTGGGTCTTCACAGAGTTGGTGGATATGTCCCACATCACTGAACAGTGTACCTTTCCCTAGCTCCAGCAATGAGTGCCCGCTCCCCACTTTGGGCTGGCTCAGGTGCCAAGGGTGTGGGGCACTGGTAGGACAACTTCCCCCTCCCCAGAAAAGGGCCAGTAAGACGTATCAGGTACCATGGTCTGACGTGCACTGCTGTTGCATTTCTGATGGTCGCTGCTGCCTCCCGCTGCCTGTGCCATTTATTCTTTTTTGTGGCATGGGACTTTTCACGTGGTGGCCACTGCCAGCCCAGGGGGTGCCACAGCAACATCAGGCTGTACTCTGCAAGCCAGCACAAGGGAGATGCGGTTCAGCCTCCCAGTGCTCAGGAACCATGCCCTGAGCTGTTTGTAATAAAGAAGGTCTGGCTACTTCTCTGCTCCTGAAGGGCCAATGTGCCCAGATAGAGCAATCAGTTCCCATTCCTCTGTCACTTACGATGTTTTCATCACTTTGTAGTTCAGTTCTCCCCATCGGCGTTTGTTGCACTGTGAGGTACTTCTGGTTAAGATTAAATTTAGACCAGTGAAATGTGCATGAAATGGTTCATCCTCACTTCTCAGGTAGGGTGGGAAGACCAGGGAACGTGACTGATTCTTATAAGTAAACGCCTACACACCTGAAGCACTTCAGCTCAGTGGTGCTATTCCTACAACAGCCTTTCCATTCAGCATTTGGTATCTCAGGGACGAATGCCTCTCGGTGGCCTCCTGAATTACAGCAAACTCTGACCTTTTGAAAATAAAACAGCTTCATGAAGCAGAGAGGAGTTTGGAGCCTCCAACTTTGGAGGCTGAGCTGTGGCAAGGTGACACCCCAACCCATGGTGGGGGCGATGGACATGACATATCCCTCTGAAGCTGCTCGTGGTAGTGAGAAGAGGAGGAGGAGGAGAACCTCTAGTTCTCCTCGGGAGGATCAGTGTGTGGAAAATGGTCTTTCTGGAAGTCTGAATCTGTCAGATAAGGAATTGGTGATGACCTTCAGTTTCTGAAAGATCCTCAGGCACCTTTTATTCCTTGGAAACAACCGCTCCACCCACCCATTTCAGAGAAAATTAGAAATTATTTTTGGAGACAGAGATGCTTGCTTAACTCTTCCCTCCGTTAAAGAGAGAGTTTAGAGATACCCTAGAAAGAGGTAGTAGCACCAGGAGAAGCTTGCTGCTTCTGCTGTGTTAAGTTCTCATTCATTTATCTGACAACAAAAAGCCTAAAGAATTTCAGTAGAAATAGCTTTTCTTATAAAAATGTCCCATTTTCCCAAAAGGACATTTACACAGGCCAGTCAGGCAGCCCGGAATATAATTTTGGCAAATTGTTACACTTACCTCTATTTTTAGACACAAATCCTTTGATGAACTCAGTGGGGTTCTACACGAAGGAAAGGGCCCATTCACAGGAGACTAATTGTAAGAAAAGAGCCCTAAAGCGAAAACACCGCACCTGCCATCTGAGTACACTGTTGAATAGTTGATAAAGTTTTCAAAGCAAAGTTTTGCGGAACAGCAGGACTAGATTTTCAGGTAATGGTTCTCCATCTCCAACATCAGCTGGAGTTGCATGTTCTTGAGACTTCTGGAAAGTAGGGCTTTCATACTTTGCTTTACACATCACACATTTAAGAATTGTTTCTGGGGAGGCTGCATGTTTTCTATAAAATAGAAAAAACTCTGAAGCAATTTTTATTTTACTTCAATATCTGTCAAAAAAGCTGTGTTAGGTCTTTCCTCTCCAAATAACCAAGTTAACGCTTGCAGCCAAAGTTTGGCATCTTGAGTTTAATGTAGTCAAAGTGCACGAGAAAACTTGCACATAATTTAGTAGTCTAATGCACTAGTTTAGAAAGGAAGAGCAGGTTTAATTGAGCATACAACCATGTCAACTTGTCACTCCTGGAGCAGGTAGTGTCTGCAGACTGGGGTTGATAAATGTTGCTGTAGCTGTCTGAATAAATCCTGAATTTTCAGGGGAAAGGGACCGATCCAGCAGTTTTCTGACACCTAAAGATCCAATGGATAATGGAAGACATTTGGGATGTCAAATGGATTCAAGCCTGGGGAGGTGGTGGTGGGGAAATAGTAAAGCTTTACCCCTTTGATTTCTTAATACTGGAAGTTATCGGCTTATTAGGATATAGGGAAGAGAAAGGAGACCAGCCYGACTCATTATTTCAGCTTTGGCCCAGATGATGCAATTGGCTTTCTGTAGGTTGACTCCTGGTGGGGTCATAGTTAACCTGAAGGCAACAGTTTCCACAGGGCTGCAGAAATCCAACCAAGCAGGACTGGCTGCAAATATCAGAGCCGCAGTTGTTAAAAACTGAGGATCAGGAACACTCATCAGACAAAGCACAGCTTTTGGGTGAAGAAAGAGAGGATACTGGATTTGGTGATAATAGAGCTGAATATCTAAAACAGTGCAATATACTTGTCAACATAATTGCAGTTGTTTGTCTGATGATCCTATTAAGTGTTACAATTTCTTTTTCCCCATTTTTTTTGTTTTAGGTAATTTTGGAGTGTGTTTTTTAAGCAGTTATATATGAATTATAAAGGAAATAATAGGTAAGAAAAATTATAATCTAAATACTATTTTGAACTGGCTTTTTAGGCTGTAAGCAGCTATGATAGCCTTACACCTTCCTTCTACCTGTTTATAAACACCAAGGCTTCATACTGTTAATGGCAAAAGGAAGAGAGCTACATGGTCTCAAGAAAACTACATGCATTTCTCAGAAAATCATGTAATAGAGACTGTTGTCGATAGCACAATAGCTGTTGGATCTAAAAAAACTGGGGCCCCGTGGTCTACCTGTAGTGAAAGACTAGCTAGACAAAACCGGCAGGGGAAAGGGGCATGAAGAGTCACGGAGAGGTGGGGTGGTTTTCTCAGGTTGCTCAGTATAAGTCAGTAGCAGAGCTGGAAAGAGAACCAGAGTATTTTGACAGCAGTACCTCATCTAGCGGGCTGCTGCCCTCCCTGTCTGCTTCCTTGTCGACATATTTCTAGCGTGCTTATGAACGTGGCACCCTGGTGCCAGCCACAAACCAAACATCTGTATTTTGTCCAGGAGGTGCCCTATTCTCCAGCTCTGTGGCAGCGGCATGGGCTCACCAGACATCCCAGCCCTGAGCTCCAGCATCCCTAGGGACAGCAGCAGCCTTGCAGATGGTGGGTGTAGAGGCAGTTCCATGGACCTGCCCCTGCTCCCTGCCTCCGGGAGGGCTGGAGCTGCAGTCCTGGTGCTGCGAAGGGCCCTACCGGGAGCAGGAGCTCGGGCTGCATCCTGCAGGATCCTCCTCGAAAGAGCTGGGAAGGAGCATCCTTCTGCTGCCGTAGAGACCCAAGGCGCTCGGGGTCTGGCAATGCTTCATGCCCAGAAGCATCCGACTTTGATATCACCAAACAGCAAATCATTAAGAGATTCGTGTGTCAGATTGAATGCTTGAGTGGTATATTGCAAATACACAGGATATTACACATCATCAGCAAAAATCAGTTAACTTGGAAATCCTATCTAGACTGGGCTTTTTTTTTGGCTCTATTAAGGCATTTGCATATTTTTAAATACAATCACAAAATAGCACACTAGTAGTTTTACTGTCAAATAAATACCTGTAAGTACAAGGATTTCTTTCCCCCCACCATCACTACTCCATTTATCTTTTGCTTAAATCCTTCCTCTCCAGAAATAATACAAATCAAGCCTCTGGGGCCTGTTTATATAATGGGGATTTATGTCATTTCAAGACAAATGGCATTTGCTAAGTTTCAGGGAAGCACCTGTATTAATTGTATTTCCTGCTCATGTGTTGCTTTTGTTTGCAATAAAAGAATTCATCTCAGGTGAGTTAACCTTGCTTTTAGAGAGGGCACCTGCAGTTATCTTAGTGCTTATTGTAAATCAAAACATGTTGAGCCTTTAAAGCAGTGAAATAAAGAGGTGCTGACAAGAGGGTATGCCAATAGGATTAGGAGCTTTTCTCACCGCTTGTATTATCAGGATGGAGAATTGAGTCACGTTAAATTACAGGGGGAAGAGATATTCCCAGAAATTCCACAGATCGGAGATTGACTTGCTCCTTCAGTAAGCCTATGGATAGGAGGGGCATTCTGTGTTTGGCAAAATTAAGAAAAAAAAAAAAAAAAGAAAAGAAAAAGACACCTCCCTTTTAGCCTTAGGCATCTATAATTGACCAAGATTTTTCTGCTTGTGATTTGATCCATCCAAACCCTGTTAGAGGCACTTGCCCCCAACTGAGACCAAGGCTGAGGTGAATAAGAATTAGGTGACTCACTCATACGTACTATACATGCATTCACATCTATTAGGATAAATGACATGTCATTCAATTTAAGCACAGGCAACTGGAGATTGTCATATTTTGAAAATGACAACTGTTATTTATTTATTGAGAATATTTATACAGGTTCTTCCTAGGTACAGAGAATGYATTTTTCAGCAGCTCCCACGACACTGGTGAATCAGGCGATTACACAAAGACCAGAAAGGCAATTCCACAAATGGAGGAACAAAGCTGGCAGGCTACTGGCCACCAGGTCTGGGCCAGCAGAGCTAAAATGGTGCAAAACACCACCAAAGTCATTAACCTAGCAGTTTTCTGTGGTCATTTTTAAAAGTGCTTATCATGATGCTCTCATCCTTGCTATAGTAATAAAGTGCTGCAGAAAGCAATGTTARGTGGCAGTTGGCAATGAGATTTAGCCCAGTTTTTAAGAATGGGAAAATTAAGAAAAAAACAGTCAGATGCTGGTATCCTGGATTTGGGGGCAGGGAGGAGATGGGAAGGAGAGGCTTGCCTTCCCCTGTCCTCACCCCCGTGCATCCTTCTCCCTCCAGCAAGGCTGGTGTGGTGCATCCCAGGTCACATGCTGTAGTCTGGGGGTTTTGTCCTCCCTATCCCTGTTTAGATCAGGGCTTTCTGTGTCTACATCTATTGCCAGGCTGTGAGCCACTTTTTTTAAAAAAGATATCATTGTTGGTGCTGTTCAAATAAGCACTGATCGAAATTATTCCATCAATGTCCTATCTTTTTACTAAGTACAGATTTTTCATTAAATAGGTAGGTAGGTAGCTAGATAAACAGATAGATAGATAAATAGATTGATAGATTAAAAAGAAAAATCCACGTGGTCATAGAGAGACAACATTTACAAAGTGGTTATGAGTTTCCTACTCTTATATCAGTACAAAGTAGGACTATCTTTTATGTCCATGTCCAATCTTCAGGTTGGACCCAGCTCTAAAGAATCACTGCGGCTTGGTGGGACTCCCTCCAGAGTGGACACAAGAAGCTCAGTTTAGTATTGCATTTTTTTTTCTGGATGTCTTTATTCGTTTTCTAACACATTTAACTTTCTTCAGAGAATCTAATCAGTAAAAAGATCATATTTCTGAATCTCAGAGTTCTTGTCTTCTTCATTTGATGTTATTTCGAAATCTTTCTTTTCTTTGCATAATTATGGATTCTTACCTGTGCACATTAAATGGGAAGCTAAAGCTCACCGTATCTTTTATAAGTACAGCTACTACGYAGTTTTGTGTCTGATGGTTCAATTACACAGTGATATGATTTGTTCCACATTAAAAGTCCACATTCACTACAACCTTCGTCTTGTTTGGTCTTCTTAGCACTATACACTTTAAAAACACTTGAGAGAAAGGCACCATAGTGGTGTGAATCACCGAGTGCCCTCAAACCAGAGCCAAGGCCCTTCAGCCGTTTGGAGGAGAAATTGAGCATTTACCTTGTAGCATAAAACACGTTCTCTCCACTGAAAAGGCGGCCATCAGAGCACCAAGACCAACATTTTCAGCTGTGTGTTGGCTGAAGTTAGTGACCCAAATATCCTATGTTTCTGCAACTCTTGTTAAATCAAAGATGCAGCCCCTCTGAAAACTAGTTATGAGTTGGAATAAATGTAACCGAAAGTGCCTCTCGAGACACTGCCCAGTTTTGAAACATTGGCCTGTCTGTTTTAATGGTTTACATATTACTGATTTTCCTGAGGATGTACTTTGCAGGGTCTGGCAACCAAAACAGATAAGAAGAACAAACTGAAGACAGGGGACTGATTGAACTTCAGCAGACCTGTTTTGTTTTCCCATGTGTTCTTCCAGACAAGTACTTGTGAGAAGGATCAAAGGAAGGGTGAGAAAACAAGACATTGGATGATCGAATTTTATTTCTAAAGAGGAGAAAGCCTCAGGTACCGACAAGGCAAATCTGCTCCAGCTCACCAGGCATGGGAAGAGGCTCATGAAGAGGTTTGGCCGTGCGGTTGACCATGCGTTGAGGAGGCCAGGGCTGTGGGCCAGCACAGCCTCTCCCRCGTCAGGTCCCACAACACGCGCTCCATGCAGCACAGTACGAAATGGGGATACACGTCCCTCCTCTCACCCACACGCCAGGATGCACAAATAACAGGCTCTGCCGGCTAGAGGCAGGATTTGCAGAATTCTTTAAATTCCTTCTTTTTTTCACGTTAGCTTCAACAGGAAAGATGTAATTGAGATCCAGATAGTTTCAGTCCACCCAAAGTGAGGTGTTTCTGAAGCCCTGGGCAGGTATTTTTATCTCTATGAGAAAAAATAGTGATTTACATTAATTAAACATTCAAAGTTACGCTTTACTTCAGAAAGTCAAAGGATTTTATAGAGGGAAAGTCCCATCGGGTTTGGCTTTTCTGAATTGTTCCCCCCCTGCATTATGGCCATGTGTGGGGCTGAAATTTCCCCTTGAATTCATCTGGAGTTTACAAAGACCATCCATTTCTCATGGACCTTGGCAGCGCACAAGCCATCTACTTGGTTTGACATGAGGAGTTACACGGTACATTTAAATTGTATTCAYAGTTCAGACCCACGGCTAATGTCTCTCCCTCGAAACATGCCACGAGGTACCAAGTTGCAGCAGCAGAGAATACGCCCTGGTAAATGCAGTCCTTGATAGATGTAGGGAGAGAGCAGACTCACTCAGGCACAAGAGTAGCAAAAATGGGAGGAAAATGGAGCAAGACCCGTTGTCCATGCCCCTTTGGCCCACCAGAGAAATTCAGGGAGGCTGCATGCATGTGCACTCTGGGAAAACTGTGGCAGAAAAAAGCTTTTCCTGCTGTTTCCAAGGTTTTAGCAAGGATACTGCAATTTGTTAACAGAGTTAATATGAAAATATTAGAAATGAACCAATAAATGCTACCGCAGAGATTGCCTAGTTAATTGTGGGGCTGGCAGAAGTTATGCAGACAGTTAAAAAGATAGTTCAATTACTTGGAACATTTATTGAAGCTCAGTAGCCTTAAATTACAAATAATYAGCTCACTCAGAAACACCAACTGCAACAACAAAAGTGTTTCAGTTGATACAGGAGCCTCATCCAGTGAGTGTATGTTTGTAAAAGCCACTTACTATGCGAACTGAACTGCAGTTCCCTGCCCCATCCTTCATGTTTTGCTTATTTATGACACCTGATTGTTGCCTTTTTTCCAGGTATGTGTTCTCTGCCAGCAGAGGAATGGATACCATTTCACCAGCTGATGGAAAAGTGCATACATCATTTATAAGGTCCAAAATGATGGACAGTGTCTGTCTCAGACCTCATGCTTCAGGAAAAAGCTAAATTTGTCGAAACTTTTGCAAGATTGGGTGTTTAAATCTTCTGTGCAACTCTTGGACAATAATTGATGAAGTGACCTTTAATGAGAAGGGAATGCCTCAGGAAGCAGTACAAATTTAGCATCCTTTTGGGAAGCATTTTTGCCTACCAGGAGGTTTTGAGGAATATAAATTTGTTAGTATCCTGGAATCACTCTTATTATTTTATTCTATTATGAGCAGTGCTTGAACAAAAACATACTTTTTAATATTATTAGTTTCTCAATAATTCACAACATCTGCTGTCCAGGCCATAAACTGCATTCCATCCCCAAACTCACAGAATCCTTAAAAATTAGTCATCCTCTTACCATTGGCATAGTTGCCTGGGTATTAAATTCTGCCGTTCCTACTTGCGGCTTCATGATGTGATTACCTTAGTATCACCCAATTGTGATAATATCATGTGTCAGTGATATTTTGTGATAATATCATGTGGCAAYGATATTTAATCATCAGAGAAGATAGACAAACTTTTTGGTTTTATACACATCATCTATGTAAACAAAAAGGTGGAACAATCAGGAAAAACTGATATAAAAACATATGTACTAAAGCATTCCTTAACAGAAAATTACTTGTATGAGATTCACAGCTTCTTTAGAAAGCCTTGCGGTGGTCTTTCTGCAGATCCTGTAGTAAAATCTATAACACAGCTAATTAAAGTGTTTACCAGAAGCATCCTAGCTGGGAGTCCTTCAAAGCACAGCTGATCTTAAAAACTCCTGTTTGGCACAAAGCAACCACCTGTCAATATTTCAATTACTGCCCTCCCTGCCTGATCACACTTCAATTGTTTTCCAACAATTATTATAATCATCCACTGCAAGGGCAACTAGTTGTTTCAGGGTTTTAGGTGAGAGGCAAAGAATTGAAAAAAAAAAAAAAAAAAAAAAAAAAAAAAAAAAAAAA
>JAYKAV010002910.1:1289869-1384791 GCA_035582835.1 Phoebastria nigripes | reverse complement strand
AAAAAAAAAAAAAAAAAAAAAACGCCCAGTCATTTGTACAGATCTTTCCTTGGGGCAGCTCCTTATTTAAACAGCTGCTGGTGAGGCACAAATCAGCCTCAGAACTGAGCCAAGCCTGGATAGTCTGATGCATCCTGATTTCTGGGGGTTTTTTTGTTGTTGGTGGTCCTAATTTTAGTTCTGCACATGACCAGCCACTTTCCCTACTGGAAATAATTTCTCTAAATTAAAGGTTGCTGCAGTGTTTCAAGCCTGTCAAAGATCTCTCGTTGGACAGGCTCCTTCAAAAAAATGAGCCAGTGTCTCAAATCTTAGCCTCAAGAGCCAGGTTTTGCTTGATGAAAAGACTGAAAAATCATTTGCCAGTCAGGATATTTTTCTCTGTTAGATTTCGTGGGAAGAAAAGACTTCAGTTTTGTTTTTATTTTACTGGAATAAATGGCTTGGATCTATTGTTATTTATGTGGCTTTATTCTCAGGAGGAAAAAAAAAAAAAACAACAGAAAATCATGACCCACCCTACTAACACTGCAAAACATCTGAAAACGTTCTAGTTGCGATGGAAGCTAGTGCAAGGTAACCTAGAAACGCTATTTCTGACCCAGTCTCTTACTATTTTGCACTGATTTCATGCCAGTGTAAGTTCGTTTGAATGAGCAGAACTTCACTGAATGTATTTCTTTGAGCTGTTGTGAGTTTTGAAGTGATGTTATAAATATTACTAGGGACAAAATCCTGAAAATCTGTTGAAATCTATTAGGATTTCAATGGAGCCAGGAATTCACATTTGAGGATAAAAATCCTGTGGGGCAACATGTTGGACACTATTATGCCGCTCAACCCTGGTAATAATAATAATGTTATGCATGGGGAAGTCAGTGAGATTGTGATGCTAGTAATAAATAATATTGCTTTACAACAGAGAAGCAAAATAACACACACTGGGATGGGCGGAAGGCAGAAATAGTGACTCTTACATCCTACAGTGTTTGCACCGAATCTAGCAACTGGAGAAAGGGAGACGGGCACCGTTACCCACAGCTCGGGGAAGACTTCAGCCTAATGTGCAGCTACAGCCCAAAAGCAAATAACCGCTTTGCTGTGTAAGGAACAGCATGCTCAGTCAGATGGAGGATGCTGCAGAGCCTTTGTAAAAAGCAGTAGAGAGCCCCGTCTGCAAAGATGGGCAGAGCTCTGCTTCYTCCCGCCTCAGAGAAGAAGGGCATCCTGCCGGCTGAGAGACGCCTGCTGAGCCAGGCTGGCAAAACTCTCCTCTGAAAAGGGAATGAAAAAACGAGGTCAGTTTTCAATAAGAGACAAAAAGAGGAGCCACGAGAAAAGTAGGTAATAGAAGAATGAATGCATGAGAGAAATTACAGTGGGAAAGTCTGTTTTCTCCATCTCATAATAACTCAGAAAAAGAAAACTTCCAATTTTGTTAATAAGGGAGAGTATTGAACCAGAAAACGCGGAAATGCCTATGCTACACAACGTGCAGTCAGTCTGCAGAGCTCCCTGCCATCGCCAGGTGCCAGGGATGTTATGATACTTTGATTTTTATGGATGTAAAACACATCCAGAATCACCAGAAGAGAGGACGATAAAAATAGAGAACACATCTCTTGGAGGAGAATCCAGGCCAACAGTTAATTAGCAGAGCAGAGGAGGAGGCTTAATGCAAAGGAGTTCTTCCCAGAAGCCTGTGGAAGGCAATCCCCAGCCTGGCAGAGGAGCAGCTCTCCTGCCCGGGCAGAGCTGCCAATCCCCTTAGGCTGGAGGGTGCCCGGGGTCCATGCCCAGGGGCAGAGGCACCCTCTTGCCGCTAACCTTTCCTCCAGCTCCCAAATCCCACCCTCTTCCTCCTGGCCCTCCAGAGCATTTCCACGCTGAAATACTTGTGCTGTCTTCATCATCTCTTCCCACCTCCACCTCCGCTGTCCCAGTGAAGGAGCACCTTCCCTGCTGATGAGATTTAGGATAAGCTTGGTGCTTTGGCTGGAGTTCTCTCATATGACAACCTTTTCTCTTTGCCACACATACTTTGCCCTGAGATGTAGTAGTAAAACTCTTCAATTAGTCTTTCTCACCCTTACCCAGAGCTCAGCCTATTTCTTTAGCTTGAATATCGGCAACATAAAAGTCTTTCCCCACTTTTTCTCTTCCACTACTTGCATCACATCCTTCTGCTACAGAAGCCCATAACCTGATTGTGTTTTGTTGTTTGACTCCTGCCCTTCATGTGTCACTGGTATTTAAAATCTGTTGTTCTCTCCTTGATTTTTGGGAGATCAGTTGCAAGACCTGATGGTTAGATGTGTGTATCACCCATCAAGGTCAAGGGAGAAATGGTTGTCCCAGATTTCTGAGAACTCTGAGCCCAAACCAATGAATCCATTGACCACAAGCAGTACTTTTTGGAAATTCATTGCCTCATTGTATAGAGGATGGCTGGGAGCAGACCACCACTGACAGCATTTTTAAAGCACGCCACCACTTGAAGTAGTCCTGTGCATATCAGCTGCTAGTGTATGACTGGCTCCTGGCTTTTACCAAATGCTCTGCTTTGTTTCTTTTGTGGGATTAGGCAAAAAACCTTGGCAGTAGTGACAGGATATTTTTGAAAGAAACTATGCATAAATACCTATCCAGAAACATATGTAATTGTTGAGGTCAGGAGCTCTGTGGTGGCAGACCTTTGCAGAGCTGGCTATAGGAAAAACACTTTCAATCCAAGTTCTGTGGCAGTGCACAAACAGCACATGATAGTCTATATACTTTTCTTTTGCTCAATTTATGTGGGTTTTTTTTAATGCATATCTTCGAAAAAATACAATTATATCAATATTGTATTTATATCAGTTGACATGTGAAAACTGGGTTTCCTTACATAAATTGTGTAATTTTGTGAAGTGGTGCATTTAGCAGAAGTTGTTTAAGGTTATACCATTAATTCATGAAGTTAAAGTGCATCACATGGTAAATAGGTTCCAAGTTGATTTGCAGCCTACAAATAGGCCATCGAGAAGATTTACTGTAATCCATTTGTCATTTATCATAATAGCTCATAATTCGCTCCTATTGCTGCCACCTTCCTCCTCTGCCATGTTACACTTCTTCACCTGACCTCTGCTCGCCTACTTGGTGTCTACTCTGAGCCATTTTAAAGTTTCCCCCTGCTTTTCTTCCGCTCGTTGGAGCTCCTGCTAAGTGACACTGCTCTGTTGAGCCATCCTTAGATTGTTCCTTCTTTGATCACTTCAAATTGTCTCATACTTTGCGCTAGTTCTGGTTTAAAATTAGKCAGCTACTTAAGTGCTTTGCTGAACTTGGGTGTCCTTCGTGTAATTCGGTTTAATCTTTTCCCAGCCTCGCGGACTCCCCTCACTGCCTTGCAGTGATTAGTACCATTCTCCTCTGGTATAGGCTCTTCCAGCAATGTCAATTTTGCAGTTACTTTTCTTGTTGAACTGGTAGGAAAAGGACATTAACTTGTTGTGCGCAGTCTATTCCTGGTTGCAATGAACTGTTCCCCACAAACCAAGGGTCAAGAGTTGCCCTAATGTACAGCTGATAAGCCCCTGCTCCAGTAGCTGCAATCTCCCCACTTGTACCACACTATCAAGTATAAATGTACACCCGGCAGCGGGATAATGACACGGAGCCACCACCGCAGCTTCCATCGAGATGAGGTTTCAAGGACTGAAACTAATAGCTATTGCAAAAGCTATCAAAATTATATTAAAAAACACAGTATTGCTCTTTCTASTTAGATCTTTCATCCAAGGATCCCAGTGCACATTAAAAACACCAAGCTGGGCACTTTCCACTAATGCTGCTTCACTCTCCAAGGTTTCCACCTTTAATGCCACCCACCTCTCCTACAGCTTTGATTTCTTTTCTCACCTTTTCCACTACTCCGTTTTTTCCAGAGCTTACATACACTTTCTCTATTCCTGCTCCCTTTGCAATAAAAGTCCTGATTTCTGTCGCTATCTCTTGGCTTCTTCTCATCCTCCCTCTCCACCACAGGCCCTCCACCGCTGGCCATTTACTTCAGCAGCCCTCTGACCACCGCAGCTGCTGTTTGCAGATGCAGAGAGTGCATCGCTCTTTCCACCTCCTGCCCTGTCGGGCGAGGGAGCCCCTTGCCCTGCTGCAGGCGCTGGTGGTCCCCACTGTGCCGGCCGAGGAGCTCCCGTCCCGCCGGGGGTGAGCAGGGGCCCAATGTCTACACTTGCGGGTAAACCACTTCGCCCGCTATTAAGGGTGAACAAATTTCCTTGTATAGTGGAGGCGCCGAGATGCTCCGTAAGTGGTTCCTATAGCAACTGTATCCAGGTGAAAACTCCTGCTAGAGCTCCCCTTCCCCCTTCCCTCTCCCCACCTCTCCTTTCTTTGCAATGGTTTTTCGTGGCGGCGGGTGAGCAAAAGGGATGCTAACCAGCGATTTAACTGCTGCAGGGTGCCCACACGAAACACGTGTTAAGTGCTGTGGCTGGGAAGCGGCGCCACGTGCCCACACAATCTGTTGGGCGGCTCGTTGGCCAGCCAGGGATCAGTGAGCACGAATGATCAATACGTATGGACTGAGGAAACACCTTCCTTTTGTGGAAGGASAATATCAACTGATTTTTAAGGCTTTGCAAAGGTGTTTATCTGCCACCTTCGTTCTATTGTACTTATCATCCAGGCCCTGCCCTGTGCCCAACAGCCCTGACACAGAAATCGCCACCTCCTTCCACAGCAAAATTATAACGGAGTGCTAAGCAAGGCAGTTAAAAAGGTCTCCTGGGCTCAAGAAAGGAAATTCTCCAGAATAAGTTGCTACAGCATCCAAGAGGGGAAAATACAGACATCGCCTCCCTGCTGTGAAGGGAGGACAAGACCGTGCCTGTGTGGAGAGCTTCACCTGGGACGTCCATTCAGCCTAAACAATGGGTGCAATGATCACACACTGAGGTCCCCTTTCAGGTCTGCTGTGCCTGTCCTACCATGKGCGGGTGGAAGGGACTCTGAGTTATCCTGAGTTCAACCAGCAAAGCTGACTGGGAAAGTGTAGATCAGCATCCTCAGCCCTTTATCTAAGCTAGCTAGCTTTGCCAGAGAGACACTTAAGGAGTGCCCAAGCCCTCTCTTCGGCAGCGCAGTTGGAGGATAACATTCAGCGATGCGGTATGGTAACAAACAGCTCTTGGGATGGGGGCACCATCAACAGAAAAACTGATTTCACAGCCACATTCAACGTTCGGAGAAAGTCCTCTAGGTGATAACATATCTTAGGAAGTACTGAGTTCAGCTTGGCCAAAATTAGAAGCAAGAAGGAGATAACCCACAGGTTATGACACATCTCATTTGCCAGGGTCTTTGCACAAGTTATTGGACCTCAAGCTTTTTTCTCCAGCCATAAGGGCTATAAATGTACTCCTCATTCAAATGAGAAGTTAAAGTTATGAAATAGCAAGAGCAGTAGGAGCTGTAAGTAGAATGAATACTCGAATACTGTGTTCAGTTTTGGGCCCCTCACTACAGGAAGGACATTGAGGTGCTGGAGCGTGTCCAGAGGAGGGCAACGAAGCTGGTGAAGGGTCTGGAGAACAAGTCTTATGAGGGGCAGCTGAGGGAACTGGGACTGTTTAGCCTGGAGAAGAAGAGGCTGAGGGGAGACCTTATCGTGCTCTACAACTACCTGAAAGGAGGTTGTAGTGAGGTGGGTGTCGGTCTCTTCTCCCAAGTAACTAGTGATAGGACGAGAGGAAATGGCCTCAAGTTGCGCCAGGGGAGGTTTAGATTGGACATTAGGAAAAATTTCTTTACTGAAAGAGTGGTTAAACATTGGAACAGGCTGCCCAGGGAAGTGGTGGAGTCACCATCCCTGGAAGTATTTAAAAGAAAGACGTCTAGATGAGGCGCTCAGGGACATGGTTGGCAAACTTTGGCAACACTGAATTTGTTTACATATCTAATCACCTCCTGATGGAATCAATAAGAATCATCCTATTGGTATCAGGGAGTTGCCCATGAGTCCAGAAGTTGCTATTTCTGCTAGCAATCGTACCAGCTATGTGGCAGTTGCAATATAGGAGTGAGAAATCACAAGAAGCTGCAAAAAACACCAATTTCAGTGTCATGTCCCATATTCAGATCTGAAGCCTCTCAGTGTTTAGATCTCCATCATCCTTGGTACATGCTGCTCACAGTAGCTATTTGATGTTGGCAAATTACTGACGCAGTCATATCCTCTGAGTAGTTGCTGATAACAGTGAGCAGCCCCACAGCCAACGTTCAGGGTCAGATTCCCCTTTCCCTGCCCCACCAGCCTGTTAGGACACAAACACAGCTATGCAAGGCCTTATCCTGACCCACCAGATGCAGAGACCTGAGTTTCTCACTCCTTGCTATCAGCCTACACCTGCTCACGCAGGCACCCGGGGTGCCCAAAGTGTGCCTGTGCCAGAAGGTGCTAGGACAAAGGTGCCAGCAGATATCCAGAGCGGTGGTGATTAACCCTAGAAGGGCTCCAACTCTTTTGCAGTGCCGCACTGTGAGATATCATTTACAGCCAGAGGAGGGTCTTCCTAAACTACGTGCCAATGCTGTGTGCCCAAACCATACAGCCAGGCTATGGATTAAGCTGACTAATCCAGCATGGAGAGAAAGAGAGTCTGTGCCAACACACTTATCACTTACCTCTCATTGGGAGAGGGATGTTTTTCTCCTCAGGGTTCCCTCCTTAGGTCTCGGTGAAGAACCTCCTCTAAATTCTTGCAACTTTAGGTAGACCATACCATACCGACCTGACTCACTGTATGGGATCACAGGATCATTCAGGCTGGGAGAGATCTCAGGAGGTCTCGATCCAACCTCCAGCTCACAGCAGGGTCATCTCTGAGATCAGATGAGGTTGCTCAGAGCTTTATCCAGCCAGATCTTGAACCCCGCCAGGATGGAGACTGCACAGACTCCCTGGGCAACCTGCTCCAATGCTCGATTGAATCTCCTTGTCAAGGACTGAGAAGGGCCAATCCATTGAAATTTTAGGGACTCCGGAGGCTTCACAATCTGTGGTGGAGTATGTCTAGTGAAAGAAAATGTCTGACAGGATTCACTGGCCCCGGGTTGCTATTAGGACATAGGCAGAAAGGTGTGACTGCCACTGAGGGAAGGGAAGATGTGGAAGGAGGAGACCAACGAGAGACCGAGGAGACCATGCCTAAAACTAGCTCAAAATCATTGGCAGTGGCTCTAATCTCTTTGAATCTGAAAAAAGACCGGATACCTTTCCTTTGGACTCCTAATTCTGAAGTCTGGTGCTCTAAATTCATAGCTTGCCATTGCATCTCCGAAGTGCAGAGTCCTCTTGCTCTTGCTTGCGAGAGGAAACAGGGAGTGATTTTTGCTCTTGACTTAGAAAACTGCAGGAGGAAAAATCTTGATCAGAATCTGTAGAATATGTAAGGGAATTACTGAATGATCTTTAAAACTACCTGAAAATAACTTGAAGTCTCTGCTGATCTGAACTGTGCTGTCAGCTCTCCCCAGGGACTGCCACCCTTGGGGTAATTGCGATATATCACACATTGCTTGACATGCCGTGGAACAGGAGGAGCAGCGCAGCTGCCAGAGGCTGAGAAGCAGAAGCCCCAGACAAGGAAAAGGCAGGGTCCTGAGGCTTTTTCAAGGATCCCAAAAATAAAAGCCAGAAAAATTATTCTGAAAATACCTGAAGAGCTGTGGTCTAGCATCTCCAGCCTTTCTCCTGCCATGGTCAGCTCTCTGCTCTGCTTCATTGTACCCCACTGACAACGTGGCTGCTGCCAGCCTCATTGCTTCAAATTTATTTTTAATGCAAAAGATGCTGCAGCAATGGAGACACTGCGATGAATCCATTGCTGTAACAAAGTGAGGGACAGCTTTCCAACTAAGTATGGTTTTACAAGCCATACTTAGTAGACTCATACTATGGCTGAGTAGTAGAGTTAGTAGAGCCATACTGYGGCTGTAGAGTCCTGACACCAGTTATGATCCGAGAAAAACCAAGAAGCAGGTTGGTGCAGGTGCAGCAGGAAAAATGAGACAGCAGTAAGCGGATGGTCTGGGAATCTTAGTTTGTTATAACCATTGAATATCCCAGACATGTGCTGACCTTCATGTGAGCTAAATGCACTGTGACTGGTGTGCCCCAAAAGGAGCCAGCACAACCTTGTCCTCCGTGTCACCAGACTCTGCCCAGCRACTCTTGCCAAAATCGGGGCCTTGAGAAGGCAAAGCAAAAGAGAAGCATCCTTTTTTGTGCAGGTTTTTGGCTAAGACAGGAAATAGAGACAGCAATCATATGCCCTTGGGAAGAAATGCCGTTCTGGCAATGATGTAGCTATATAGACTCCCTAGCTCTCAGCCGAGGTAGGACTACATGGCTGCACGTGGTGATTGACAGGCAGGGAAGGTTACAAGCTCTCTGCTTTTTCTACCTAGAAAAATATGCCAGCACCATTTTCTATTTGTGTGGGACTAGCAAAGGGAGGGCTGGTGAGAGGGGAGAAGGGGGCTCTCGGGAAATGGAAAACAGCAGGAGAGCTGGATTTTCTTTGCTACGCTATGCAAATAAAGCAAGCGAACATGACTCTGAAACTGAGCTGATAAATCTGATTCTCATTTCTCAAGAAGGCTCCTTTCTACCGACCTGACAATATATACATGCATTACAGTGGAGACAAAGTACTCTCTGCAAATTAGAATCTTGCCAATACATTTTTATAACTTACCTGCCTCCTCACCACCAACACGTTTGTTTGACAATTGAATAATGCTTAGAGATGTGCAAATAAATGCAAATAAAAAATGTCAAAACTCCCAAAATTGAGGGATCAGCATTTTTTTTTTCACAAGCAGCAGCCAAGCTGGTGCCACCAGGTTCATTCTACACAGCTGTGGTCAGTAACAAACATTGCATTGCAAGGAGAAGAAATAACCCGAGCCTTGGATGAGATGTACCATGCACATTTACTATGCGAACAAACTATGTGCCTGTGAGAGGAGCAACATTTGGATTCAGCTACGCTGGAAGCCTGCCACAGCTTAGGGAAAATGTGTGTGAAATGGCTAGAATCAAAAAAGAGCCTTTAATGTACCTCGGCTTTTCAACACATGTTTTTGGCTTTGGAGCTGAGTAACTTTATCGACTCTGAAGAATATACATAATCATTTTGACGCAGAGGGAACAGAGAGTGAGAAATTGCCGTAAGTGCAGCCAAATATTTGCTATTTCTGAGCGGTTAGCCCTGAACTCCCCCTAAGCTGCTGGGAACTGGTCGGGGAGATGTTTTCTGTACAGCATAGACCCCGTGTAGGTGTTTGCCCGGTGGGAGCAAAAGTCTCGCTGGCTTTCCAGCCACGGTGCTGGAGATTCCTGCACCGCCACAAGAACACCTCGGGTTCGCGGAGGGCACATCGTCACCATTTCTTACTGCGCTGTTGTAATTGCTGGCCCTCCCTCAGTACTGGTAGATCAGCAATGTTTTTTAAGCTTCTGTGTGTCTTTTAACGTTGCTGTAATCTTCCTTATTCAGTTCTCTTTCATCAAATCTACCTCCTCTGGATGGAAGATTTTTCTTCTGCCGCACACCCGTGCAACAACACCTGCTGCTGCCGGGAAAACCGGAGGGGCTGGGGCTGAAACAGCTGCCCAGGCCATCAGCCATCGCTCCTGACTCATGGGCGAGCGCTGAGCGATGACTCAAAATTTCTCTTTGATTTCCCTTCCCACCAGGGAAAACCGCTGTTGCCTCAACTGCAGAAGGCAGCTTTCCATCGGGCCTGGCTCTCAGCCAGTGCCACGGCCATGTCCCCGGGGGAGCGATGCCTTGCCTGCCTGGGGATGCTGGCGGCATGCGCCCTGGCCTCGTGCTGGCGGCAGGGCCTGTCACAGCAGCTCCTCAGAGGAGGGGTTGGCTCAGCAGCACAGCACGACCTTCACGGGAGATGGTGGGACATGCAGTTGGGAAGATGCACGGCTCGGTGAAGGACGCGCCGGCTCGGAGCCAAACGCTCTGTCTGTGACCACATCAGCTCAGAGCTCAAGGTGATCCACATTGCCTCTGACCGGACTTCGCTCTAGGGTGTTTGTGTGATTTTTGGTTGTTTCGGCAAATACCTCAGCAGTGGCTGCCATATTTTTCAGCTGATATTAGAGAATTGAGGAGCTAAAATGAAAGATGTCTAAAATTTAACCTTATTTTTCAAGTTGCACGTGGCACCTTAATTTCCACTTGCCTTTTCTTTCCTTAGTTTATTCTGGCATTAGCAGCAGAAATGCCAAACATCACAAGACAAATTGTTCTCCTGGTAGTTCAAGCCCAGAGGGCAAGACAAAATGCTGGAAATATGGCAAGGAAGTCTGCACTATGTCATATTCACAAATTAAGCATCCCCCATTGAAAGGACTGCTTTCCCTCTGCCATAGAAAAGTCCGTATTTTCCAGGGTCAGTTGTCCTGACTACAAGTTTTGACCTGGATCCAACACATCAAGTCTACGGAAAAAAACACACAATTCTTTATATCCAGTTCCAAGGTACTCTGCATCACATACAAATCAATTGCAAATTAGTGACAATTTGGCATGGACCTTTAATTATTTTAAGGGAAAATTTGCTTGATTTAAACAATTTAAAGGGCATGGGAACAATTTAGATGTTTTTAGGAAGCATGGATATTTGGGGAGATTACCTAATACAAGGTAGTCTCAAAGGTTTCTGAATTCTCACTCATGTTGAGAAACCATGGTTCCTTCTCACAAAAGTTTGTAAGTACAATTACTAACAAAAAACAATGATAAAACAACAATATTCTTGGTGGAAAGTAGTAAAAACCAAAATGGTGTTTATGCTCTGCAGTTATCCATGTTCATGGACTAGGTTTCTACAAACTGTAAGGACAGTCCTTGGCTCAGATAAAATAYTTATTAGTAATAAATAATTGTTGTAGAGCTTCAAACCCCCCCACTGAGCCTGGACTCCATTGCACAAAGCTTACTGGGCCTTTCCTTTACCCTCCTCTGTAATTCAGGTTTGCATTTGTGGAAATCAGGTTTTCTTTGTAAAAACATGGCTGTTGTACAGACAAATACACTTTATAGGGAGTCACCCTTCACCTGTCAGATTAAACAGCAGTTCTGTTTCATGAAGTACACTCTGTAAATGTCTTTACATATGGAAAAATAATTGCCTGTGTCTATAAAAAACTCCAATGTGACAGGAGACTCAGACTACAGAAGGCAGTACCAGTCCTAGGATTAAGGATATCTGACTACAGATAGTCAGCTTTTTGTTGAATGATATCCAAAACACCCTATAGTCGCAATTGTATTTAGCAAGCAGACTAGACAAAGCTTTAATCTTTCAAAATAATTTTAATGGAAATTATTTCAATTCTTCAAGAAATTAAAAGCGATAGAAATTGAATTTTTCCCCACTGAGCCCATGGATCATACAAAGTTACGTGATTGTGGTTTTGATAAATAATCATAGTAATGCAGTATGTTGTAGTATCTTTGAAACTACCTGGCATATATGGTATTGCAAGTATTTGGTAAGTACAGCACAAAGGACATATTCTCTGCTCTTCATCTGGAATAGGAAAGCTATTTAGTACTTTGTAAAACATGTTAAATGAAGTTTTCTCTGTCTTGGAGATAGCTTTTTTTTCTTCGTTCTGTGCAGGTAGAATGTTTGAAAATTGCACGAGACAGGCAATTTTGGCACTTCAGCTTGGAGTACCAAATGTCAGCAAATCATCCTGAATGGATCTGAAGTTTAAGGCTGCAGTGTTATTCTGTGTGACAGTGGATGCATTTTCATTTTCACCTATTTACATATTCACCATCAGAAATGCATGGTAGTTACTGTGTAAAAGGGACCTATTTAGGAAGAAAAAGCAGATACCATTTTTAAAAGTTGTTAGTCAAAGAGCATATATGCACCATGAAGTGTATAATAAAGCTTTACCCAGAACTGTTTATARCAGGAAGAGAAGCTGGACAGGGGCAAAGACCCAAAACAGAAAAAAAAGAGATGGTCAGGTCTTCACGGGGGATGCCGAGCTCCTGCGGGTCATGATGCAGTAGAAAACCACCCGCCATGTAGAAAGTGAAATAGCTCAGCTCTATTTCTCAACAAGTCCACACTGCATTTACTCAGGAAAGTAATAACCCAGCTCGGTGAGCACAAAACATCCCATCTGGGGCTCCCTTTCTGTCCCTTCCCCAACTCTGTGAAGACCTCAGACCTGGGAAGGAGTTAGAGGTGCCATGATACTACAATTCGTGCAACTGAGATGCTATTTCAGGCGGAGGGTTGTGACTGTCATTATTTCATTCTCACTGGTGTTTCTGCTCCTGGTTTCCCCACACAACCAGCTCTGCTGCTTTTGGGAACTCCCTGGTGCACGTCTGAGTGAAATGTCCAAGTATTGCTGAAGGAGCGTGCGAGGAGGGCTGGTCTCCCCAGCTTGGTGGCTCAGGCACGAAACAGAAAGTGGATTGTGGGTACAAAGTGACAGGGAGGGATGAAAGTTGTTTAGCTAGGTGCTTTAATGGGGGATTTTTTTTAAATATAGGTTTCACTTTGCTACCAGTAAATTACAGTGATGATGGCAGGAACCGCTCAACCACCCAAGAGCACTGCATCTCCACATTGACTCCGAGCTACAGCTCACCCACCTCAGCACCCAGTGGAGTGCGCTACGAACCCAGCCTCTGCGTGGGGACCCCTCCTGTAGATACCACGATGGCACCAAGACCACAGCAGCTACTCCAGGGTGACAGAAGCAGCAACAAAAATGGTACCACAGCTTCGAGGTCAAAAATCTTATTTTAAAGGAGTCAAGAAATACTTTTGATGGAGGCAGGTGGTGTATTTTCCCATTACCAGCTACTTAGATCTCTAATAAAAGGTCTAGTAAGGATCGCTCCCAGAAGCAAACACAGTTATCTGTGTGTAAGACATCATCAGGCAGCAGGAATGATTCACTTGCCTAATTAACCCAACACTGCTGTTGTTGGCCTGTGTAGGGTAATATTTCATTTCCCTGTGGGAAAGGCTTGCTGCGTTTCCTCTAGCAGCGTTGCTTGTAGACCTTCTTCCTTCTAGCATCCAAGCAAGCACAGCTCGCCATCCAGGCTGAAGCCACAGACCGTTGGCTCTTCTGCTTAAAAAGTGATCTTGCTTCAGCAAAGTCCCAAGTGTTCTCTCTGAAGACTATACTTAATATCCAGAGCATTAAACAAATTGTTGTGTGTGAGCTTTGGAAGAAAAGGCATTTGAGTTTGAACGCAAAGGCCAGTCCTTGGTAAAACCGGGGTCTCCACTCATACAGAGCCACATCTGTGATAATCAGAGCTGAAAGGGAAGCTTTAACCTCTGGGGCTGATGGAGACCAAAATGATGAAAGGATTTTTTAGATGTGAAAAGACGGATCAAGAGTTTTGCTAAATCCTGGGTCGGAGGGAAGGTTGAAAATTGCCTTTGCTCTGAACCTGGGACATTTCAGGCTGAAGCAGGTGTGCCTTACATCTTGAACATTTCATGTGTTTCCATTTCATTCCCTCTATTTTCAATTCCCATTCCCTCAGATTTTATTTACTTGTTTCTTCCAACAGTATGATAGCAAAAAACAGCCAAGCTGCAAAGCTTCTCTCTAAATGCCTGATTTAAATAATGCATCCATTAATTTTTGCACCAATAGTGGTACAACATAAAATAGTACATTATTTTTCAGAATCTGATTCTGCAAACATTAGACCATTTGACTAAAATATTCCTAATGTATAAATAAAGTTACTCTTGTGCATTAGTGTTTTCAGGCTCAAAGCTTTAATGCGATATTTTAAAATACAAATATTTTCCAAGATGCAAAATATAAATGCAACTATATTTAAGTCTTCACTGAAATGAAGCATGAAAAAAATCGTGATGAAGGCTTTTCTTCCTGCTGCTGAAGTAGAGGACTTTTACCAATTTTAACAGAACATCCTTAATATATACCTAGAATATTATGCGTATAGTAGGTTGTTACTCTGTAACTGGTTTAGCTGATCACAATGATTACACTAAGTTGGCACAACAGTATAGTTACCTGGTGAAAGTACTTCTCTACAGCCGGCAGAAATCTGCTCACTGGAACCCATATTGTGTGTTTGGAGATCAGAAATTCTGATTTACAAGCAGCTTTTTAACATTGGTTACATTTAATTTAAAAATAAAGCTCAGTATTTTCCAAGTGCTCCTTAAAGTAAATTGAAAACCCTTTCCTGTGGACTGAAATATTCCATCTTAATTTTGTCAAATTTTAAGAGATTGTCTTATCTCTTGTATGGGCTAAATCCAAGAAAGGTTATTTCAAAACACACTAAAGTAACGCTTTGCTCTTTACATGTAAAATGGGAAGCGTTTAACACCACTGAACTTGTCTGTGATCTGGATAGGGCATTGCAATGGTGATCCCCTTTGCCGGAGCTGTGTTCTTCCATGGAGAGGTTTTGCTGCCCGGCTTTAGGTATGCACTTAGGCAAGCGTCACTGGGAGGAAGCAGCAAGAGCTGAGTTCACACTGATGGCACCTGCCACCCATGCAAGGAGCAAAGCTGGGCACCTCTGCCCTYGGACATCTTCTTTCTTATACATAGATGCAAACACCTGTACACAGCTGAACGTCGCCAACGTGGGGCTGGACTGGCTTTGCAGGCTCAACCTCTCCCACCTCSCTTGCAAGCGGGGCAGTGGGTCCCCAGCGGGTGCAGGGGCTGAAGGGTCCCAGCAGTGCGCGTGGCTGAGGACAGAAGTCGGGTCTTCCTTGTGACCCCTTGTGCAGGGCTGGGGGGTGGATGGGGCAGCTGTCGGCCTCAGAGGGGAGGATTTAATCGGCAATTCTGCATTTCAGCAAGTTGAATAACAAAGTCCCAACGTCTCAGCTCTTCGCACAAAGAAGAAAGCAACGCCACACAACACCACTTCCCGACGCCCATCCCTCCCTGGCATCAGTGCAGCTCGTTAATGGCTGGCGAAGCTGCCGTGAAAGACCTGCCGTTCTCCCGGCGGGGCTCCCTCCGCGCGTCGGGGCATTGCACCCCTTTGTAGGAGCTGAATGGCGGGCAGCACGGAGCTGCCAGCCACCATGCTCCCCGGCCGCATGCTGGTGATGGCTTTCTGTCAGCGAGGGGGAGAAACGCCCTTGCTCCATTGCAGGGAGTAGTAAATGCTTTTAGCAAGCAATGACCACCCTTAATGATTTCCAAGAGAGGAAATGAACCTCCAATCAATTATGACACTTGATTAGGTTACTTAAATTGCTGGATCTCCAGCAAAATCAGCAGTGCCAACTCCCCGACACCATGTGTGTGATTCGATGGCCCTTATAGTAATGTGGCTCTGCACACCTCCTGTTTTATGTATGTTCCCTTTGCTGTTACTCAACTTCCATCTCATTACCGGGAGCGCGGATTTCCACCTCGTCACTTCACAACCTTATTTGAGCATCACTCTGGTGATCGCCCGGTGATTTTTAGGCAGATTTTTTTTCCTTGAAATGCTAATGCATTCCTTATGAAAAAAAACACAGGCCTGTAATTGTAATATTGCCTTTCCTCAGTTTTATTTCAAATGAAACAGAAATGCAACTTCAAAGCCGTCGAAGCAATGGGTGACTATCAAAGAGAGCATTGGCCTCTGATAACATGAAAGACCACCTTAATAGGAAAGTCTTATAGGAATTTCTAGTGATCATTAATAGCATGTAATTCACTTATTTGCTAATTATAAGAGTGGCAGTGGTAGTAGTTAAGTGGAATATTGAAAACAGCATACTGTTTTATCACAGCGCTGACCCCGCTGAGAAAGCAACATCCGCTCTTCTTCCCACCCCACTGCCTTTGCCCCCCCGAGGTGGCAGCTGAGAGGAGCCTGCGGTTCCTCTCTGCTGTTTGGTGTCCTGGAGCTCTGTGCCCCTTCCTCTGGCCCGATACCATGTCATTTGTCCCATTTATTAGCGAGGGGGAGTTTTTAACCCCGCACACTAAAAGTGAAAAATCTGTGGGTGACAACATTTACTAAATCCCCAGACCAAGGTGGAAGGACAGATGGCAGATTGGAGGATGCAGGGTCCATGGGAGGTGTAACAAAATACAGACCCATCTGGGTCGAGACCCAGGGAGGGTAGGGGTTGTACTGAGGTCAAGGCTCTCCTGCGGTCTGTAAGCCTGTTAAAAGGCAGCTCTGGCAACCTGAGCAAGACTGTTTTGGCAGGGGAAAGCAGAAAATGAGGTATCTTTTATGAGAAGATATAAATTTCACATACCTAACTGTTGGGTGATTGAAAATAGTGAGAACTACACTGCAAGAAATTCAGCAAACTTTACCAGATAAAAGTGACCAACAGGGTCTTAGACTGTGAATTCTTTAAAATAGCAGAAATATTCCTGAATAGGCGGTGTGGGATTCCCAAAAAAATGGAATTTTCATTTATTACCTTCTCCTCAGCACAGACCCAGGAGCTGCTGAAACTCTGCACAACAAGTGATGGAGTGAAAGACCCTGCCTGGCAAATCACCGGTGGGTCTGGCTGCCACCTCTACACCCGGGGCACAGCTCCTCCAGTGGTGGGTGGCAGGTAAAGGTGCAGAAGGGGACCTCTGCCCACCCAGCCGCTCCCCGCCCTGGGATAAGGAGTTGCCAGTAGCCCTCGTACAGTCTCCCGCTCTCCTCTGTGTTTATCCTGATCTCAGATCTGAAACCTGTAGCTCAACGTGATACATTCCCACAGAGACTCTCGGCTTCAGGAACTAAATATTTTCTGAAAAATAAAAATTTCTGTCCAGAGACATTCTGGCTAATGCCACAGGGTGTGCCCAGGTGGGGACATGCGACGGCTTGCACGAAGAGGTGTCCTTGGAAAACCAGCAGCTACTTCCAACATTTCAAAGTAAGCAAAACCAGAACACCCTCCTGCAGGAGGAGTATCTACCCAGGGGAAGGTTTCTCCTCAGAGGACATCTACCTGGGAGCTTGCCATCACTTTGTAAAACAGATATGTTGACATAGAGACAGAGAGGCACAGCCCAGGCCCTGGTGCCACTCTGCATACCGGACACTGGCGAAACACCTACAGCACTCAGGCATGGGGATCAGGCACAAGCGTTCATCCTGATGCAACACATACCGCCCTGAGGAATGCCGGATCCTTTGCCTCTGGGGTGGTCCCAGCCCGAATTCAACGTTTCTTACCTTCTTCAGCTCAGTGGCTGTTGTGGCTTTTACCTCTTTTGTATTTCCACATCTCTCTTGCTATCTCTACAATTACATTTTTTCTTTCCTCATATGTTTTTCCAAACCTACTAACGCAATATTTGACTTGCCCTATCCCTTCCTAAACTAACCATATATTTGTTTTCAAGATTTTCCAGCAGTAAGTTGAAGAGGTTCAACTCCTTTAGTGAACGTCAGGCAGTTTCTCCAATCACTTGAAGTCTCAGTAAGAGCAATCAGTGATGACGATTAACGGTGCTCACTACAGAGCTGATGCTGAAGTGCCTCAGACGATCACTGTTGCTCGTCGCTCATCGTAGCTATAAAAGTCACCAGCTTGCTCCATGGAGACATCCTCCCGTGAAGGCAAAAATGCTCTTCCATGACCATTTCCCCACTCAAAACAGGACACCCTTGTCTACCTGCCAGCAGCGCTAGTGGCACGTCTCTGATGGGAAGCTTTGGCTGTAGGGATGCTCCTCCCAGCCAGGCTCTCCCAGCAGCTGACCCCTCTGGGCACAGAGCCTCTGGTCTGACCTCTTACAGCTGCTCTTCAGACACGCGGAACCTTCACTGTATTAAGGTGTTTTTGTACTGTGACACTTACCTCTGAGCTACCTTGTCAATACGCAGAATATTTACATTTCTTGCTATGGGGAATCTTCTCTTGAGTCAGTTCTGTGGTTCTTCCCTGMCCCCTTCTCCCATTTTCAAAACCTTTCTGGAAATGGCAAAGGTGAGACCAGCATGAGACTCTTCCACCTACTGGAACTGGCTTCAGTAAAGCCGAGGCAGAAGCTCCATGAGTGCTCTTGCTAATATGACTTCCTAGGGGAAAAATCACTTCTATGTTCCCAATTTACAGAGCTGAAGCTCACAACATGGTTCCAACAGGATGGACTCCAGTCACTGGACTCCAACCAGTGCCCCTTAGAAACATCAAATATTTGAGAATTTGTACACCTTGCTCAATATTTTGAAAGTTTGTAAAGAGTTTGAATGTAGTTAAGATGTTGTATTTAAATCCCTGCTTCTGCAGTCTTCTGAAGGAGGAGTGAAAGGAGACCTGTGCCCCTTACACACAGAAGGACCCCGCAGGACTCCCCCAGTGGTGCCCGGGGAGCCACTCCATACGCTCCACAAACAACCCTGTGGTGCTTCCTCGAGTCCATGGCTGCAGACCAATTTTACTCCATGTTCTCAGGCTCCAGGTTCTGATCCCACGCCAATGTGAAATTGATGAACACCCTTTGACATCAATGAAGCTAAAGCAGGAGGAGATAAGGATCTGGGAGGCAGACTGCCTGATTTAGTGCCTTCTGTCATGGAAGAGGTTAGAGATGGTACAATACAAATTCACGTTGCATACCATTAAGGCACAGCAAAAATCACTGCAGCGCTGAGCAGGAGAACAGGAAAGCTATGGTGAGAAAGGACTGAAATGCTCATCTGCACTTATCCCCTTTAACACGTCCATATTTCCATACTGCCATTCCTGCATCACACYGACACCCTCTTGCTCAGCCATCACAAAGCATCAAGAAGCAGCCTAATCTGGATTACCAGCTCCATGGTGGACAGACCACTACATCTGAGGGASAAAAATCTTTCAACAGCTCAATTCAGAACCTGCTGTAAAAATGTACAGCCTGAATTTGTCTAACTTGAGCTTCCAATCTCTCAGTCTTACTCTGCCTTTATTGTGATGTTAAAAAGCCATCTCCTTATGGGACAATTTTCTTCTCCATAAAGGAACTTGAGAACTACGATCAGATCACCACTCAACTGTCTCCTAGATGAAACAAATTGACCAAGTTCCCTATGCCTTTCAGGTATGCTGTTCTTCAAGCTAGGAAGAGAGCTCATTTCGTATCAGCCTTTTCCATCCAGAAGAAACCTGGATCCAGTCCATTTTATCCACTGAAGCTGAACCAGGGGATCCCTTGCTTCATCCTAACCTCTTCACTCAGGAGACTCTTCTTTCCTTTCTTCTGCCTGCCCCCGAACATCCATTATTTGTGCTGTTTTACCAACGGCCATCACAACCCACTCCATCCTCTCTCACAGCATATCCTGTGCATTGTTTCTGTCTCACTGAGAGTGTCAGGGCAGGGGGGCCATGTCTGATGCTGTGTTTGTAAAAGCATCATGCATGCCTGGTGTGACAGAAAGCTACTGCTAAAGTGTATGTTTTCTCAATAAACAATGTAACCTGCAAGCCCCAGATATCTGTTAACATCAAAGTTATTTTTAAAAAGAACAGCAATTTCTAAATATGTCACTGCRACCGCAAAAAAGGAGCCTATTTATAACTGCAATATATATATTCTATTTAAGATGAGTCACACAGTTTCTGTAGCTCCATCAAGTTGCAATCAAATCTCTGCCCATTGGTTTTATAATTAGTCTTTTAACTGCTGTAATACCTATAAGGCTTACCCCATGCCAGACCTTCTTTGTGGTACAGGCAGCAAGCACCTACAAAGGGGAATAGACAGTCTCTAATGAGGCAAGCTTCAGCCTAGTAATGCCTAGAAATGACATCCTGTGAAAGATGTACAGTACCAATGTAATCTTACCCATGCTCACAGGCAATGAAACAGTATTTTGCTCTCTCTTCTAATGGACATTGATCATAGAGTAGCTGAGCAAGGAACAGAATCCAATGCACATTTTTACAAAATCCCTTAAATTTCTTAGCACTTAATGCTTCATCTGTGAAATGTCAAGTCAGAGGCTGGGGGAAAGTCACGTTCCTAGGCTGAAGCCGAGGCTCCCAGTAGGCAACACGCAGTAGCACCCGTCTTGCTGCCACATCCGCACAGCCCATTTCTCTTCTGCGGTACCAGGATCAGCTGCAGCCAGAACCTGGCTCTGAACAGACCAAAGAACCACACCTGCTTGCAGCGCTGAGCGCTCAGGAGATGGGCCCTGCAGCAGGAGAGCCAGAGAACTGAGCTCATACCTCTGGGATGAGGTCTGCTTTGTCCTGCACCCTCTGCATTTTTAATATGCCCCAGAAAAAAAAAAAAAATTAATATGCCCTAAAAAGCCACTGAAGAAATAGTATTGTAATGGATCCATCTACACTACTRATTACATTAGAGGTCTTGCCATTTCACGTGTATAATTTGGAGTGAATCCCTCTTTACAGTGATTCAACAGTAGTGCCACGTGATGTGCTCACATATCCKCTCAGATGCTGCTTTCTGCTTAGGAGTGATTTTCACCCTTTCCCATTTTAACCTTCAGGTAGAAAARGGGGTTTTTATATCTGGCCTCTTGCTGCCATGGTTTCCTGTTTGCCCTGACGTCCTGCTGGGATACTCCTCCATGACGAACTGCCAGCCAAGAAGAAAACATGCTTGGGTCTCAGCTCTGCCAGTTTAAGCACCAGCTCACGCTCACCTGCACAGAGGGCACAACAGACAGTTTGGGAAGGGAGGAGGAAAGCTAACGTTTTAAACACTTCAGAGTCAGATTGACCAAACTCTTCTGCTAGAGCTTACGCCTCTTTGTGCATTTCTRACCTGAACTGGTTCTCTTTGGCATAAGAAAACGCTACTGAGCTGAGCACAAACAGAATCGTTACACCATTGTTTTCTGGATTTGGTGGTACCACCCAGCCACCCCAATGCTTTTCCCGAGGGAGAAATGACTGTATAGCATCAGTTCATTACCCAAGTCTTGAAAAACAAGGTCCCGACATTACTGCCAGCTTGACAGTAGCACTGAACAGCCCTGTGACTGGGACAATTCGTCCTTTTAATCTTTACGGATGTTAGAGGCTTGTGTTGTATAGTTCCACCGCATCCTATTTGCACACTGCAAACCAATACCACAAGAAAGGGAAACACAGCCCACCAGCCCCCTCCCCAGCTGCCCTATCTTGCCTTTTACATCTCGCAGACTACCATCTCCCTCGGGAAGGAAGTGCTTTTATTTTGCTCATGGCAGGAGGAACCCAAGGCCGGTGGCTGGGGTATTGGCAGGGCTGGTTTCACATCCTGGGTGAGTCACCGAGCTGCCGTGCCTCCATCAGGTGCAATGTAAACCCAGACCAGTGCCTGTTCCTCTTCATTAAGAGCCTTGAGCTCACTGCGGAAAAGATGAAAAGGGCTGGTCATTATCCATTACATGTGACCCATTCACTTGCTGATGGGCTGGTTTTCATCTCCCTGCCCTGCCCGTAGGCAAGCATCCCCCAATGCCCTAATCTGTTTTTTTTATTCTCCACCATTCATTTTCCTGGGGGCCTTGTCAATGGTGGCTCCGTTCCTTCCCCATGCCTCCCAGCGCTGCAGATTCAGAAGCATTAAAAGGTTCCAGCTCGCGCTAACAAATTCCAGAAAGTCTGATCGTTTATTATGAAGCCAACGTAGGAAGGATTTGAGAAAAGCACGATGTAATGAGAGAGCCGGGGAGATGCTGAGCACGGCCACATCCTGGAAACGAGCAAAGGTGAACGGGAAGGGGAGGCGGGGAGCATTTGGAAGCTCATTAAATGAGGGCTTATCATCCGATTTATGTAAATCACTTCAAATGCCTTCATTTATTAAAAGTATTAAGCTGCATTACTGTTTGCCTTTGGTCTCCTAATTTGGTTGCTAATGTCTAAGACAACTGTTGAAATTAATTTGAAATTAATGTTTCTATATAATTACTTAATGAATCTCACATTCACTGCCCTTAGCTCTCAGTTGACAAAGGATCTCACCCACCGCATGTAAGAGGTTGGAATACTGACTGTGATTTTAAAATGGTTGCTAAATTATAGTTTGCAAATATTTTACATTTATATCACACACTTCATCTTGAAGGATCTCAGTGTGTTTGAAATGTTACATAACATTCATTCTTTAGTAAAATTCCATCACAAAAACTTTCTGGGCATCAATCTTCTTACTTCCCTGCATGCCTTGGAATTAAATCAAATTTAGCTGTATTATTATGCAAACACAAAATCATACCTGCATTAAAAGGTTATTATTAGGGCTGTAAAGTCAGACACTGAAAAGATAGGAGATGCTGGAACTGTAAATCAGTGCAATATAAATTCCTTTTTCCATACATATGTATTCTCATAGTCTTTAATTTTATGATCATATATTTTCCTATACTCACCCCCTCCCTCAGGGGACTTATTAGTCCTTGTTAGTGTTCAAGAAAAAACAGGATAGGAAAAAATAAGGTTCAAGAAAAAGCTAGCAGGGGAAGGTAGCGACTTGTGGAGTCCTTGCCTCATTCCTTACGAAAGCTGCAAAGGTTGTAATGCGTGTTCCTCCTTTTCTGGGTGGCTGACTTGATACCCCATAAATCCTGATCAGCAGAAATGCTGAACATGCACGGCAGTAACTGAAGCTAAAGAAACATTCAAATGTGGAGAGCGTTTTACATACTACTGAATCCAGTGAAACATGAGGTCCTGGGGTCTCACACCGAGCACTTAAAATTAGCGTACACTTCAAAGAGGGGAAAGCACTTATCTGTCTCCCAGGAACGGTGGAAAATGTGTTAGAGCATTTGCAAAGCACACAGACTGCTGTGATATGGAGACCCAAACTTACTCACTCATTCTGTACAGCACAGTGTGGACACTGTGCAATAGGTGGGGAACAGAAGACACTGTGATCCAGGAGCAGAAAGCACCTAGGGAAGCGGTTCGTGCTGTTGTGCAAGCTAGCAGAGGGAGGCAGGGACCCGATGGGAAAACAGCAAGGGCTTTTCTGAGACAAAAGAGCTGCATTGAAGGCTTTCCTGATGGCCTTAATTCAGACTGCCCACCATTTCGCGTGCTTATCTGTGACTTTGCATTTCTTCTTATGTGTGTATAGTTTCTTAAGGGTCAAGGTAAAGCGAGAGCGCCAAACTCATTAGCAATGAGGGACCCTTCAGAGCTCTCCTCTGAGTTAGCCGAACAGTGCTTTGCCTTGGGACATCCTCAGCATCAAGACCAGAGCGAGTCAACCTTCCCCACACTGCAAAACACCACCTCAATCTTCACGTAGAGGAGAGCTGTAGACACATGTCGCACACCCCGGCATGGCTCAGACTAATGACACTGTGTCCAGGAGTCTCAGGGTTCAGCTGACAGACGGGCTGGTGCGGTTAGGTCCCCAAACACAGGGTGATGTCAACCTCTTTGTCACCTRAATCTCCTTCCCACACGGCAAACAGAGACTACCCAGCAGCCCACACCCAAACAATCGCCACACGCACACCTCCACGTGTTGTCCTACTTTCTTAACTAGAAAGCCCAACCTCTCCTGCACTCGGATCTTTGCCAAACCTCCCTCTCTCCACCACATTCCCACCCTTGCCAGGCTGCAGATCCTCCTTCCCAAATCCCTGTCTTCTCTCAGCACGTCCTCCCTCATGCCCCCAAAGCATTCCTATCTCCCACACTTCATGCATTCCTCAGCTAGCAGGCATCACTAGAACATCTCCAGGAAAGACCTCCAGAGAAAACCTCTCCCAGCATTGCCAATCTAAAAAACTCAAGCCTCAAAGCATATGGAAAGATTAGTTCCTTTTAAAGTTGTATAGCAGGTAAATTAGGGTGAATTGCTGCGGTGACATCCTGGACAACCACCTCAGCATCCCTCTAGAACACCAAACCTGTCAAAGATGAAAAAAAATGGGCAACAAAAGCCTTTAGCTTTAGTCTCAAACCAGCTGGGTTTTAAAATTTTTAGAAAGAAATAAAACAGCCAATCTGAAGTGGAAAGGTTCCCAAGTCATTTTTATACTAGAAAGCTTAAAATAAGAGGAACCATATGACCACACAATAAGCTTGAGGGCAAAAAAATTAAGAATAGAGTGGTAATTATACAGGCCATCAGCCTCCACGAAGTGCTTTATTTTGCAATAAGCTAATTCTCATACCACTTTGCACGTGACTTCTTGTTTATTCCTTCGCAACAAATTCTCTTATGCAGACAGCATTACATAGACCATATCATCAAACCGACCTTCAAAGCAGAGTGCTTTTTTTTTTTTTCCAGCTGGGGGTTTCAGGTCATGTGCCAGCAGCTGAAGGTTATTACTGCAAGAGTGCAGAGCCATCAGGCTACCTCAACCTAGGCTTCCCTTCCAATTCTGCTTTTGTGAAGAAAGCAGAAAAAGATACTAACACAAGACAACTGTGGCTCAGCAAAAACCAAGAAAGATTTCTCGAGGCAAAGATGCTTTTCTGCCTCAGCAGCTTCCTCCTGCTGCTAGCAATTGATGGGACAGGGCTGCTTTAGCAAGGTTTCCAGAATCCTGTAATAGAAAGCAGCTGTCCCTACCCGAAGATTGCACCAGAGGTTTCCATAATTTTTCTGTCATCTTCTTTTGGTCAGTCTCATTACTCAACTTCCCAATATTGATGTGTTAATAACACCAGCAATTCCAGAGTTGTACTGAAAGTACTTTTTTCTTAAACTCCCAATACTAACTTGAGGATGTTTGCAATGCTATTTGCTGCTCAATACACAGACACTTCACTTGTTATTTGTCAAAATATGAACTCCAGGACTTTGTATTCTACTGAATTGGGCTGTGTGAGCCACACATTTCAATCTGAACAAGTCACTTACTTGACCATAGGGCAAGTCTACTCAAAAGGGCCTCCCTTTCTTTCCCCAAGCAGCATAGAACCGGAGAAACTGAAGGCATCCAACACCATCTGAAACACTTAGTTTTGCAGAAACATTCAGATGGCAAGGGAAGGTCTCAGTCTTTACAGAGCTATCTTCAGAAAGCAGTAAGGGTCACAGCGAATCTTGCCTCCACCATAAATACAGCACCACCTAAATAATTTGGAGAGAGGGAAGCTTCCTAGCATTTTGCATTAATAAATGCAATTACAACATAAGATACTCAGTTATTTAGTTAACAAGGTTAAAGCATTTAATACCATTACTGCACGTCCATCAACTAATACCTTTATTCTGAAAGCATACTTTAAAAAACAATTACGT
The DNA here is from genome assembly GCA_035582835.1 of Phoebastria nigripes. NCBI lineage: Eukaryota > Metazoa > Chordata > Aves > Procellariiformes > Diomedeidae > Phoebastria > Phoebastria nigripes. Next base: position 1,359,536 of record JAYKAV010002910.1, on the reverse strand, counting down.
CTCGGTTTCTCTAAAGTGAACTGCCAAAAAAGCAAGCAGCTAATTCAAATTCCATGAGTACATAGCTACATTTGCCCCTTTATTAAAAAAAATTTTTTTTTTTTTTTAATTTGTAATCATGGCCTACACTTCCAGGATTGCCACATCTCCCTATATCTTTGTGTATACCAGCTTTAACAGCTCCTTTGGGGAGGATTCATGGAATTGGTAATAGGTTTTGTAATTTCCACCTTCTGTTTTCTAGTTGAGAGTAATCGAATCCAGTCACTAGTGCTGTATCTATCTGGCAACTGTTTGTTGGTCTCCATGAAATGAGTTGGAAGTTTGATTTCCGTTCTCAGCAGGCATGTTTGTGTGATACAGATGAACTGCTGTAACTGGCAAATTGGAGGCAATTTCAGCAGAGATTCCTAGGCTTAAATAAGCATGAGAACAGAACTTTCACCTCCAGAGAGGTCTCCTCTTCAACAGGCTTAAGAAATGACAGGACAAGATTGGAGAGTTTGGATTTCTGCTGTTGTAAGATGCACTTTAAAGTGGGTTTTATCTTTTGAGGCTAYCAAACTGGCACCCACATGAAATTACTAACAAAAATAAAACAAGTCATTATGAAATAAAATCTTGAGGCAAAATAAGCTTTATCGCTCCCCAAAACTCCTTTCTACCTCTGCTGCATTTTAATTGGAATACATGAATATTTTATTTCTTTTTGACATCTCCACATCACCTATGACAGAAACATTCACTAGTCTTCATTCTGGTAATGCTTACTTGGTTCCCCATGATGGGAGCTGGTGCAACAGCATCAGCCACTGAAAGATAGATAGTAGCATTTTAGCTAAGTCCATGAATTCTGTCACACAAGGCATTTCAGAACCAAAATACAAGTTACCAGTTTAGTAGAGGCTGAATGTATGACTAGGCTAAGATTAAAAACTTTATTTTTTATACAAAACAATAATAAATCCAAGCAGATAATGAACTAAGTGTCTTCTCATTTTCCACCTTTTCTTCTTTTCTCAATATAGTCTATCCACAGTTCAATGTTAAACCACTCCATATTCAGCAAAAACTATGAGGTTTCCATCTTGTATCCATGTTTTTCTAATTCGGCTCTGTATAGAAAAAAGACAGGTATATTAAAACATACAAATAAAATACTGTCAGGCATTCAAATTTTTAAAAATTAAATATACTGCATAATATACAATCATTTTAGAATATGAACATGTCATACTGCTTTTTGGTTCATACCAATAACCTTAACCTCACTTACTCTATAGTTCTTCAACTTCAGCTTAATATCTTAGATCACTAGAAGTGGCTAGAAGTGAAAAATTCAAATACTTGTTTTCATCACAGTTACTGCCTTCTGACCCACCATGGCCGGAGTACAACTATATGGCGCAAAGCAGCACCTGTGAGCCTGCAACAACTCCAGACACATTAGAAGAAAAAAAGTATTATCTTATACCAGTTATTCTCAAGATTTCCTTAAACCAAATGAGCTCACTAATCTGAGCGATTTAAATGCACGTACTTCCAAAATAATTTCAGCTTTTTCTTTGTTTTAAATAAAGATACCAGAGTGCACTATTTTTAAATCTTTGTGCAATACACCTTCCAGTGAACAATTCCGAGGGAAAAGGATTGCTTTGTTCCCCTTACTTGTGGCCAGGACAGCAAGTCAGCAACCACAAATGTTATCGCTCCTGCCCTGTCCCCACTTTGCTTCTCACCTGCCTCCAAACACACCAGCCAGAATTGCAACCTGTTTTATCTCCTAGTCTTAGCATTTGTGTATCTAGATACAGTAGTCCAAATCTCTAAAAATATTTCAGATTAGTTTACATACTTAGTAGTGGAATTTTAGAAGTGGAGGACTGCAGCATTTTCTTTCTAAAGATGAAATAAAAACATGCTGCAACCAAGCAACATTGCAAACTATCATTTTAACACTAGTATACGGTCACCAATACTACAGGCTGCAATTAAGGCACAGTTACTGAAGGTTTGTCGAGATCAACTGTGTTTATCAAGAATTACGCTATCCCTCGAAAAGTCTGTTTCACTACATATCAACTTGTTTTCCAATATTACAGTTTAACTGCCTTTCAACCTTATAAGAAACAATTATACCAAAGACTATTTTTGTATCTTCTACATAAAGGATCGCTTTCACTGGAGTACAACAAGGGAGATCAACCCAGGAACTGCTTAATCAGGCAGTATTACAGATAGTTTGCTCCTCATGCAACATACYGAGGGATTAATTATAAAATGTGAGTTTGTATTGACACTTGAAACAATTTAAATTATAATTGTGCATCAGTAAAGGATTAACTGAAACTACAAGTGACAAAGAGGATTAAACAACTGGATTAGAGGTATCCAAATTGTGATCACTTTTTTTAAAGCATGTTATGAACAATTACTTTGCTATTGTTGCCCATAAGCAGCATGCTCATCACACACAAGAAGGGAACCTTAACGTTAATATAGTAACTGATCTCTGGAAAATTTGTCCATTTGGACAAAGAACAGCAATGCTATTTGAAGGCATAAAAAAAAATTTATAACAACACGTTTTGCATACCACATAGCATAGAAGAGATAATCTTGGATCTCTTGCCATTAACCTTTGCAGTATAATTCAGAATTTTCACACACATGTAGAAGAGTCCTTAGAAAATTACTTATTCGTGTTAAATTGAAAAAGCGTCAACTGTATCACAATTTGCAGAGATCTTTGTACTAAGTTGCGTAACACCACAAAAGCCTGAACACGTCAATGACATTACGCACCTTTCAGGGCTCACAGTACAATTATTAAAAGATGAAATGCTGATCAGTACTTCAAACTATGCTGTAATCCCTTAAGTCTGGTTCTGAAAGGCTTTAGATAGAAAAGCACAAAGCAGAGCTTTCATTTATCTCAGTTTCAGGTCTCTATTTTTTAAAATAAGCAGATTTCAAACTTTCAGATATTAACTATAAACAATGCCATTTTAAACATTTTACCCATCTTGTAGAACAGTAAGTTAAAAATAAAGTTACCTTAACTGATTGGAGAAATCATCTTCGACATTGTCATCATCCCAATTGTCTTCCCAGACATGAGCATCTTCATCTTCATCTAAACCAGTCCAATCTAAAGACAGGAAAAGAGGCCTAAATATTCTATGCTGCGTTGCTTTGGTACCATGTCTTATTGACAGATTAGCTCAGCCTCTGGGTAAGGTAGACTTCAGCTGGTAAGAAATTTCTCTCTTTAACAGAAAAGTCTGGATCATATTCAAGTGTTTATGAGATCAAAAAGCACAGAAAGATCTAAAAAACCCCACAATTTCTTGTATTATAATAAAAATGCAACTTGGTAAAAAAAAAAATCATTACATACTTCACATCATGGCTTGCAAGATTACACATTCTTAAGGGACATTCTGCATACAAATGGACAAGCTGTAGCACCATTGTAAAAAGAAAGCAATACTGAGTACTTGACTCCTAAAAGCTCAACAAAAAGTGTACAATTCCAGGTTTGTATTTAAGTACTTTTTTTCTGATTAAAAAAGTAAATACATATCAAATGCTTTTGCCAAAACACATACACACAGATCCTCAGTTCACTCAGATCAGATGCTGACAGTCTATGGATAAAGGCCAAAAACGTATCTGTGATGCAGAAGCAAAGGCAAATTGAAAGAGGCATCTGCAAACAGCAGTTGCTACCCGTAACCAGCTACTTCTGGGTTCCCAAAGCAGCAGAAGCTGTTTCCTAACAGAGGCAAGACACTAAATGTCCATTTGCTAACTTAAGTTCTATTTTTCTTATAATCTGGCACATCACCCTTGACAAATTACTGATCATCCACTTAATGCTTCATTATAAATAAAAAAATTACAATCAAACTAGTTAGTTTAGAAAAATAACAAAAACGAAAAATCAGGAATTCTCAGAATCGCTATGTAAATACAAGTCAGTTTACTTCACCAAGGAACACAGTTTCTCAGTTTTCGTTTACTGACAGACACCAAGTTTTTTCTAACAGACATCAAGTTTTTTCTAACATTACCAAAATAAGAAGCACCCCAATTTTGACACTTGTGACCTTGTTTTTCCTCAAAATCTGTTAGTGTGTTTAAAGAGATAACACTGTTCTTCCCCTTACAATTCAGTAAGCCATCTGCTGCCCATCCAGACTAAGGCCCAAAGTAACATTAAACACTGATGGAGATATGGGAAAAAAAAGCTAGTAGGATAAAAGATTAAAAACTAATTCCCTGTGAACAACTAACTTTATAAGAATGAGGGTCCGTCCTTGCATTTTCTCCTCCTTCTTCTAACATTGACAGGCAACAAAATTAATATTTGAGATTCACCAGGACAAGAAAATCCATTTGTAACTGATTAAAGACACACACATGTAGAAGGCATTACAATTAAACTTCCCTACTCAAATAAATTACATAAAGGGAATAGATGAAGGAGCATAGAAATCCTACTGGTCCTAAGGACAGCAAAAGAAGGAACTGGGAAGAAAAGGTGAAGAAAAAATGCAGTATAAAAAAAATGCATTATTTTAATTTAGTTGTACTGCTAGTTGCTCAAAGGGAAGGATTTTTATTTTAGAACTATCTGCAATAAGCTTTGCCTATTTATATGCAATGGATTTTTTTTCTTGTCAAAATAAAAAAGCTTTATCATTCATCACTTATCTGGATTTCAAAGATACAAAAAACAAAGCTCAAAATAGTTTAAAACGAACACAAAGTCAAACTCTTCTACCTACTAACATACAAGCAGCTCAGACAGATCTACAAATTTGAAAAAAAAAAAAAATCCTAGTAACTAGTATCCAGCACAACAAACAGCAGCTTCAATCATAAAAGGTCAGCTGGGGAGACTGTGAAAACATGCTCCAAATCACACAGAGAAGAAGAGTCAAAAAGGCCCATGTCATCTTCCACACTGCGGGGCGGGGGGGGAGGAAGAGTGAAAGTAAAGCCTAAATTATATTCTCATCACTGTAGCTACAAGATTCTACAGTATCTGTATGTTGACACTACACCCCAGCATTGCATACTAAAGTTATTATTCCCAGCTACATTATATGCCTGTGACTAAACAAAAGTAAAAAATGATATAGCATTATCTGGGATTGAAAGTATTAAAGAGCATTTGAGAGCCTGCAACCATTAAGTATTACTAATATACACCAAAATTACAAAATCAATTTTTATAAACTTGTCATGGCTGGACTCCTTTAAAAAATACTTTAATATACTGATCAGATTGTCATATTTTGCACTTGGGAAAGGAAAACAAAAAACAGTTTTTAGAGTAGAGGATAAAAAACCTAAAATCCTGTCACTTTACACGCTACATTTTACATTCTGAAAAGCACTGTACAAAAAGTTCTTAAGTGACCAATTCACATACACTTGAATCTATCATGCTATACTTCAAATAAAGTGTCCTATAACCTGCTTTTGACACATAAACTTGATCTGATAAATTGTTTGAAGAAAAATTTTAAGTCGGAATAAAAGAAATTCCCAAAAAGCCAGTGTTTTTATCCCTTAACATAAGTTTGCATTATCTAATTTCCTTTGGACAAAAGCTGGGTAATAGAACACAAAGTTTTTCTGCCGCATAGAAAGTGTTTTTTTAATTTGAAAGAACAACAATTTGGCATGGGTTTGAGCACATATTTATCATGATTCTTTCCTAAGCACTGAAGATAACATTCAAAGTGGTCTGAACATTCTTTATAACCTCTCAACACTATTATCTCACTTGAAGATTTAAATGGGCCTCTTTAGAGGTTCTTATTTTTTGCAAGATAGATCAGCAAGAAGCCTGATTGTGGTCACTCTTTAATAAATCTCTGTTCTACCCAGGAAGTTTGCACCGTACTTGGTTTTAGTAGCACAGCTAGATTCAAGTAGAATTAATTTCACCTTCTGTAACAGCAATTCAGTGCTCTGACCAATCCAAGGGTCAGAAGCATGCTTCAAAGACTTCCTTCATCCCTACTGCCAATACTTAATTTACATTAAATAAGATAAACATTTTTTGGCTGTTTAGAGAACGCATATGGAAAAGAAGGGCTAGTCTTCTCAGTTTAGTTTTGCTATCATCTCAACTACGTTAATAACTTTTTCCGTCAGTTAGTGCAAAAATATTATTTTTACTGGTACTGAAGGATTTAGAACACCTAAGGCTTGTAAGGCCACAAAAAAAAAAAATCACATATAACGAAGACATTACAGAAAAAAAACCCTGACATTTCATCCATCATGTTTTATATCATTTCTCATTATCCACAGCTTGAGACCAGAATTAAGGACACAGAGAAAACAATTATGCCCTAATGGGGATCTTTTCAAGATTGTATCTGTAAAAGGACACCAAATTGTTTTATTGAAGTCCAGATTTAATTTCCTCATGCCATCTATTTGTACCTATGAAAAGCAAACCAACACATAAATATTTGTGCTTCAAAAGGTAAAGAGGTTCAGAACAACTACAGCGCACATTATTTCCTTTTCACGCTTTCCTCCACCTTACACCCCGTTTCCACCCCTCACCCCTCCTCTCCCCCCTCCTCTCCCTAGCGACTCTCATCTCCAGATGAGTTTCTCCCGCACTTGTTCCCAGCTCTCTCGCACAATGACACAGCACTTCGAGTGCGATGTGCCCAGCACCGTGAAACCAGCACGGCTGGGCACAGCTGGGCACAGGCACTCGACCCCGACTCTGACGGGGCTGCAGCCTCTGACCGGGGCGGGGGGGGCAGGAACTCGCGGGGCACCGGAAAGCTGCTTCCGTATCGCTGAAGCGGTGCCTGCGGAGACGCGTCACACCGCCGTGGAGACCCTGAGGGCTGCTCGGCGGGCAGGGACCCYCTGACAAACCGCGCCCCGGCCCCGCCGCCCCGCTGCTGCTCCCGCCCGCCGGAGGCCGCGCGCTCCTTCCCCGCCTCAGCCCACCGGCCCGGCCCAGGCCGCGGCCTACAGGCGGAACCGCCGCCACCCCCGCCACCTCTCTTCCCGTCCCCACCCGGCACCTTCGGCCGGGAACTCCTCAAACTCGTCGTCCTCCTCCAGGAGCCCCAGGTCCACCGGCTGCTTCTTCTCCGACATGCTCGGCCTGCCGCGCCAGCACCGCGTCCCGCCGCCCGCGGAGACTGATGGGATACCGGCGGCCGCCACCGCGCCTGCGCCCTGGCGGCAGACGGCTCCCGGCCTCCCGCCTCGCTCCGCCTCCTCCCGGCGCCCCGCCCGCCCTGGTCCCGCCCCGCCCCCGCCCCCCCCCCCCCCCCCCCGCCCCGCGTCCCTCCCGCCCCGCCCCCGCCCCCACCGCCCTTCGCCTCCCCTGAGAGGGCCGCCTCACCGCGCTCCCCCCCTGCTCCCCGCCTCCCCCGGGCTTCCCGCCGGCACGGCACGGCCCGGCACGGCCCGGCTCGCCCTGCCCCGCGCTGCCTCCCGCTGCCTCCCGCCTCTCGCTGGGGTTCCCTCAGGGCGGCCTCCCTGGCGCCGGCCGCCCGCCGGCCCTGGCTCCCTGCCGGCACCCACGCTACTCCAGATCCCGGCCGCACCGGCCGCCGGCTGCCGGCTCCGGCGCCGCTGGGCAGCTCCGGCTGCAGCCGTGCCGCGGCCCCCCTTGACCCACGGGGCGCGGTAAGGGAGCAGGTGCCCGCGGGCTGGGAAGAGAAGAGGCCATAAGCCGGGATATGCGCCCGCCGCCGCCTGTACGTGCTCCCACCCTCCGCAACGGCTCCTGCGGCCGCCAAACCGGAGGGTCACCGGTCGGGTCTGGTGGCAGTGAGATTGATCGCTCCGGAACGAACTCGGGCTCCCCGGAGCTGGCTGACGTACCGCACGGACCGAAGCTGAGAAAAGATACCCTGTGTGGAAAGTGTCAAATGTATTTCAATACTGTGGGCAGAATAAATCTGTCCGCTGCAACATTAGACGAAATTACATGAGCCACTGCCGCTACTGAACACATCTGTTCTCTTTATAGTCTTTCATTATTGATTTATATTCAGGCAAAACCTATCAAGTATCAGCCTTCTGTCCTTCTAATCTATAACCTGTGGGTTTTTTTTTTTTCCTTCTGGCATTTTAACATACTGTTTCAAAACCTACATCCAATTTACTATCTTTTAAAATCCGTGTCCATCCCATCAGAGAAACTAGGAAGCAGCTTGAAGGAGAGATTATGACTATTCAATAAGAGTTAGAATGTCACATGAAAAATAGAAATGCCTTGGTTTTAAATATTCCAAAGTGAATTCATTCCCCTTAATTCTGGATTCTGTTGATGATTTAAACAAAGGCAAAGTTCAACGCTTACTAGCCTGAACAAGTTTGTGTGTGTGGCAGCTCCAATGGCTTCTCTCTAGGCAATCACCTTATAACAGTACTGCCAGTTTGTTGGAGGGGTTGTTTTTTTCCCTTGCTCTGTTAGAAGCTGATTCACGAGACAATGACTTGCACAGCTGGGTTATACCATGTCCGAGATTTAAAGTCAGGGAAACAATGAACAAAAAAACAGTGTGGGAATTCATATATAGTTCAGTTTCAACCCAGTATATGCATGTTCTGGCATGTGGCCACAGTTAAGGCAAGGTGGGAAATGAGCCCTTCTGCCAGATGAAAGGTCTAACTGAGCGGTCACTTTCTATTTTTGTGTGACAGAAGGACTGACTGACACTAATGATTGTGAAAATTATGAAAACTCCGGTTTAATAAATCAATATGTGGACTCTAGTTATGACTTGGCTGGGATTTTTAGCAAGCCATGCATTCTGGAATAATAGATACCCTGCTCTATCCAGAGAGTACAAGATAAAATCACAAAGTGAATAGGGGTCTGTCATATCAGAAGCTTGCAAAGATCTGTGATCATTCAGTTACTAAGGCCCATATTCAAACCCTCAAGTTTTTGCCTTACCTAGAACTAAACTATGGAGTTTGCAGCACATTGGGGAATATCAAGATGCTCAACTGCACCTAGATTATCTAAGAAAAAAAATGTAAATTGGAAACTTCTATGGACAAGTAGCTTCAAGTAGCTCTGGATCAGGAAGCAGCTTGAACTTGTTTTGGCGACTTTCCCTACATATCTGCTGTGGAGAAAATATACAGCAGTCCTTTCTACCCCCTTTTCTCCTCCTTCTCTGCTGAACTGCTGGTTAGGAAGCTCCGGAGTGCCAGCGGAGAGAAGAATCTGTACTTCCCTAGGGGATACGGCCGGCCACTGCACAGGGAAACAAGGAAAATCAAGGACTCCTGAAGCAGTGTCTTACTTATGTAGGGACTGACCACAGTCAGTCTCGGATCTGAGTCCTCCTTTGCTTTTCCTATCTGTGGAGCTGAGTATTCCCGTATCACCAGTAAGCCAAATTTAATCTTATGTGGTCACAAAAATCTGTAGTGTCAAATTCTCCTCCTTTTATTATAAACATCAAAATTCTTGATGATTCTTTTAAATTTGTGGTTTCTGGAGTTTTGTGGTTAAATAAGGAGCTTAGCTCTTGTTTAAAAAGGAGAAAAATAAGTTTCTAGCCCAAGCAATTCAAAATGAGCTTGAAAATATGAACAAAAAGTATTTCAGATTTACCTGTTTTACTTGTAAGATGGCTTTAAAATAATGGATTTAAAAATAAACAACTTAAATCCATTGTTTTAAATCCAATACCACAGGTTTTGGAAGCCTGGAATTTACATTACCTTATCTAGCCTTTCTAGCAGATGAATGCATGGGTGCAGACCTCACTGTAATTCCCCAAACCCTTTCTCTCTCTGCTGGTAAGGTCTCCAAGGGCATAGGTATCTGCCATGCCATGTTTCTCTCATCAAGGTGTGCCCATCCTACGTTGCCTGAAGGACCTGATCTGTGAGCCATTCTCCAAGCCAGCCCAGTAGACCTTGCAGGAAGAGGTGCCCGGTGGGCAAGGCGACAGGCTTGCCTTCAAATCTCCATTGTGTCCAAGTTGGATTTCACCTGATGTCACGGCCAAGTGCCACAACCACCAGGCTGTTTGCTGGTTATATTTTCTCTCTTCCGAAGTATATTCAGGTATTTTCATTCATGGTGGAGCAGATTTGATGAGTAAATAACTCGGTTTGCAACACCAAATAGCCTACCAAAGAGAAATTCTCCTGGGAGTTGGTTGATGTGGGTGACATACCATATCCCAGATGTACACTCTTAACCACCAGACTATACAGTAAACAAGTAGAAAGAATTTATCCTCCTGCAGGTAGTTGTCAGAAAACACTGATTTTAGTGCCAGTCTTGTGACTGTGATTTCTTAGCAGAGGCACAGTCTTAAATCATATTTTCTTAAGGTTTCTTACTGGCATTCTTAGGTAGCTCCTCAGTCTGTAGGCTTTGTATATCCCATACCTTACTGTCCCCAGGAAGCATGTAAGGAACTTACTTTTCTCCACTGAGAAAAGACATCTTCGAATTCCACAAAGCATCACAGCATCTAAAAATTTGGTGATGCAGTTTATAATACTGAAGCCTTTTGGTGGACCTAGTCCGATTGACTAGTCTTAATTCTTTAGAGAAAAGAGCATAAGGATTCAGCTGTCCAAAATAGATTTTCCAGTGTGAAAAGATATTTGAAAGGTTACAGGAAAGTGCCCAAGCCCCATGTATGATTGGAGTTTGATTGTTTCTAGATGGACCACCAAGAATAAGAGTTGCCTTTCAGCATCTACCCTATGCAGTCAGAGTGAGAAAAGGCACTGGTATCTAATCAGAACATACTGCCATTGATTTTTGTTTTATCCTTCCCCTGCTGCAGTCCCAAGACCGGTGGCAATCTTTACAGTCACCAAGCCTGTATCTCACATGGACAGAGGACACACAGAGCAAGGAATAGTTTTGATCAAATTAGACAAGGCACTTCCTACATTCCCAAAACAGCATAAGAGATCTGCTTGCTTGGAGCTGCAGCCCCTGCACAGTACAGCAGCTACATGCTGAATAGATTGGTCTTCCAGGACCAACAGCCTGACAGTATTGGGTGCTTCAGCAGAGAGGTCTACATGCCTGTTCCGTGGAAATTAAAAGAARAATTACCTATAGATTTCAGTGGTTCAGGGTATGACCGTCTCTGTTAAAACGTTAACTTAAGTATACCCTTAACTGGTAGCATGTTTGAAATAATTGAACAAGACAATCCTGAGTAACTCATCAGTCCCTCTATTATTCTTTCCAGAGCTGCACAGCAGCTATTTACTTAATATGATTTGTTTTAATTTTTTTACTCAGCATGTTTTATGCATTAGTATCAGAAAAGCCTGTCTTTCTCTTGGCAAATGTTACTGCAAGTTGTCTGGCAGGGAGGTGAGATTATGTAGATTTATTTATTCAGAGTGTAATTTGCATAAATGAAAAATGGAAATAGACCATTTTTTCTGAATTAGAGCCTTTTTTTTTTCTTCAAGGTGAAACAAAAATGTGTGTAGTACACTAGTTTGGATTTCCAGATTTTTTTTAGGGGGACTATCAGTCATTTCGATGCCTGGGCCCATTTTCTTCAACTTGGACACTTTAATGGCTGAAAGCATATTCTGAGGAAAAGGTTAAGAAGAGGAAAGAGAACAGATTGGAAATGAATTTGCTTATAAGCAGTTAAAGGTGTCCTGTTGAAAAAAAATCTCAGAGCCATGTTAAGGATTTTAGACACCCTGGCTAAACTGTTGGTTTGGAGGTCTGCATGGTCCCAGGCTACCAAACAGTGCCTATTCAGAGAAACCCTATACTGCAAAGAAAATTGGCATTGTGTGTATTTGATCCAGCTGGTCTCATCAACATAATGTGAAATCCGTGTGCACGGGTGCTACATCTAATGGACCACCAGCTTGGACACATCTGGCTCAGACCAGCGGTGCCCACACAGTTTGTCGGGGGTGAGAGGGACTGTCTTACAGTCCAGGCTGTTAGATATCCAGGAAAGCACCTAGTTCCTGAAAAAAAATACAGGAAAGCTTATTACTGTTGTTATGATCCAGAATGCAAGAAGTAACTGTGCAGTGCAGAATATCTATCCTGCATTATGTAGCATATCTGGTAGTCCAAGCACTGGTTAATGCATGCTGGGAATCCCTTCAGAGTTGGTGTTCTGTGTCTCAGGATAGTGCTGCATTTCTTGCTGTAGTTTTTTGGATTAAATTGTAGAAAAAAGCATATCCTACATTCAGTGCATCTGGACGTTAGGAATGGATTGCCCCGCTGCTTTCAATAGCTCTGTGCAGCTCTGGACCTGTGGCATTATTCCTGAGGTCAGTGCCTTTGGTTTGCCACTATTTATTTTTTCATGTCTGCAGAGGTCCTCTTTTTCTCTCCAGCTGCTCCATCATTCACCAGCACCTCCTGGTAGCCCACCCTGCTCCCACAGCCCATCCCTTCTCACAGCTGACCCTCACTGAGGTCAGGATGCGATTAGGTGGCTGGAGATCATAAGGAATATTAATCACAAGGAACACTTAGATGTTGCTTTACAGACTTCCTTATGTGAAATACACTGTGGCAAGCTATCGGGTTACCAGTGGCTGAAAAAGAAACAGTTCTCTCTTTACCCTTGACAGTCAAAAGAAAGTTTGATTTATTTTCTCATTTTCAGTTAGTCTAAAGGCAGCTGGGCAGTATTGCTACAAAGTCCTAGCTGATTGTCATTGTAATAGGGGCAATATGTTTGTTCACTTCTGCTCTCTTCCTCTGTCTAATTGTTCTATTGTCTTTCTGTTTTCTCTCCACATTTGGGCTGACAAAATGTCTCCTCGCGTTTAGCCCTCTAGCCAAAACTTAACGGGCTCCTAATCAAGAACTAACACCACCAGCAGGCTATTTCCTGTCTTTGTTTACCATTCCCTGTATCATCTTTCTTCTCCTCTCAGTCCATCATAGCAAATTTTCACCATTATTTTCCTTTGACTCTTCCTCCGTACAGGGTGGGGGAAGCTTCCTATATATTGTTCCCCTTTCATTTTCTGGCCACTTGATTTCTGGCCTCCCAGTTCTGGAAGAGTAGCAGATGCATCCAGAACCAGATTTCAAAAAGCCGAGTAATCCTGGGATAGCCATATATTCCATGTGGCTATATCAGCAGAATGTGTATTACCGAGCCTCAATGCAAATTGTATTGATGTTTTGAACGTATAAGAGGTAATCACAATGTGATTAGTTACTAGGCGCTGTTCATCACGACTTGCATTTCCATGCAAATATCAAGACTGTCAGGGTACAATTCAGTTGCCTAAACAAAGGTTTCCAACGTTGCTTGAGATGCCCTAAAACACAGGTCTGCCTGGTGTAATCTGGGAGACCTTGGCCTTTCCCAATGGCAGTTGGAGATGAGGCAAAATACCCCAGGGCTTCAAAAATGGCACCAGCTGCCTATGTTTAAGCAACCAAATTGCACTCCTACCATACGTGGGAATAACTGCTATTGGTGGTTAAGTGTCTTTTTCATGTTATTGCACAACTGCCTTTGTTTATTTCTACCAAGTCTATCCTGAGAATACTACACTGTGATAACCTCAGCATGAGATATTCACTAGATAGGTTAGTATGAATCATTAGGAATCAGGTGAACACAGTAGGCCTTTTTTTCCATTTAAAACATCCTTCTACCTTTACATATCTTCATAGTGGCTAAGGCGTGGCCAGGATGAAGTTCAACCCAAATAAAATCAAATATTGTAGCCTGGGAAGAATTACCAAGCATTATTTCTGATGTTTTGATAGGTAAGCAGGGCTACTCCTCATTAGCAGCCCTGGCAAGCTGAACGACTTGTTGATACCTAGACCATTTCATGGGCAAGAATCAGGCCACCGAACTTCAGGCCACCCTCACCTTAGGGAGCTTACTCAGCCAGACAGCCCCTCTGTACTCTCAGTTCAGAAAACAGAGAGAAATGGGTTCTTCCAGGTGGAGATTCAGAGCACCTGGGTTAAGTATCAGCCCTGAAATGTAATTTGAAGGGACCTGTCTCATCTCTGGCTATATTAGGAGCCTAGGAAGACTTGCCCCATAATTATGTGCTGAAAGTCAGGGGACGTAAATAACCTCTTACAAGTTCGGGTAACAGCAGTCACCCTCGCTGGCCACATTTTTTCCTCTGGCAAAGTTCCTCCAGGGCATTTTTAGCCCCAAATGTATCTGTTTAGCTTGCTTATCAGCTCAGCATTCCCCCCAGGAGTTTCACCAGTGTGTCTGGTGGGAGCTGGCAGTGGCAGTTACGTGTCACTCAGAGCTTGCTGCTGTGTGTTGGCTTTTCCATGCTGGTAGGCAGAGCATACTCGCTGCCCTTCCATCCCCCTGGGGCCTGCTTTTCACCAGCCCTGGCTGTCGTTCAGCTGTTCTGCAGTGTCACAGGCAACACAGTTGCAGCTCAGCGAATTTCACTTAATTTATTGCCAGTTAACACAAACTTTTAATTACTGATTTGGGTATTGAGGGAAAAAAAGAAACCATATACTATTGAACAAACACTCAGGGAAACACCTTTCCTCGCCTTTCCTCAGGCTCAACTTCAGACAAACACCTCCCCTCCCTCCTTCCTCACCTCAACTCCCCTTGTTTTCACCGCTGGTTCCCACTTGCTCTCCCTCCCAGTCCCTTCAGTGATGTGATGGGCAACGCAGGCGGTTGGGGTCAAGGCATGGTGGTTTCTGTCTGCTGCCCCTTGTGGATCACTTCTTGTCCTCCACTGCTCCTCTGCCCCGGCATGGGTCACCCATGGCCTGTGAAGAAGTGTTTGCAGTTGGTGGCTTACTTCCTAAGCTTGCATACACATCGTCATTGCAAACACACCAGGAAAGAGAGATGGATGTATTTTATCATGTAGACTTATGCAGTAAATGAAGGTTAGGTATCCAAGGTATGTTTTGATGCTGAAGCCATGGGTGTAGCTCCTGGGAGATACGGCACAGGTGCCAGCAGCTCAGGGCCAGCGCAGCACGTGAGCAGGACCACCACGCTGGCCACCCCAGCTCCTGTGCTGCCAGCTGCCACGCAGGCAGAGGGGCTGCAAGGCCACCCCAGCTGGAAAAGCAGATCGTGGCACCTGTGGCGTGACCCAAAGCATTACTTTTTATATGCAGAAACCCACAGAGCCCCAAAGCTCTTCCTCATCCATCCTGCAAAGCAGAGGATACCTTCTTCCTCAGACCTCCTGTTAACCTGTCATGCCTCCTTCAGCGCGTGCAGAGGTTTTGATGAACCATCTAGTGGTTTTCCACAGAAATGAATGAAGAAATGCTATGCCACTAGCAGAGGCATCAATTAATTTCTTTTTAAATGAGGACACTCTTGAGAGCTTAATCAAAGTCTGCTCTTTATCTTAGATTACCAAGTGAAGTTGATGCAGTATGTCCAATCATAACCACGAGGAGCTATTGGTTCAAGTCCTGATCTTAATCCGGCTCTTCCAACCCTTCCACACGAGTGCAGCAGCCCAGGGCAGACTCTGGGCTGTTGTACATACAACCAAAATGCAAAACTGATAGTCCTTTTTGTTTCTGTTAGATAGTAGTTTATTCTGAATGGTATTTTAAAGAAACCCCTAGAAAACAGACACTCTCTGTTCCTGACTTGCTTTCCAAAGCACATAAATCTTTTGTAACTTTAATTCTTAGCCCCATAGCAAATACGATAGCACCAGTGACAGCTGGAATGCTTATAAAAACAGCATCAGAGTAAACGGTGAGCATAAGTCAAACCGATCTACAAAACCAATGGTTTTACAGAGTCTATATATAAAATCCTTTTGTCTACATTGTATATGTATTTATGTGTACAGTACTTATTAAACTACAACAGGTAAACTATACAATTAAGCAAGCTCATATGATAGTACAGTGGTGCTAATTATTATTCTGACGTACAGAGTAAATTAAAAGTAGGTTGGATTACCTGCAGCAGTACATTACAGCAAAAAAAGTTAGATTTGAGTACATTGTTACTGAGGTTGGCTGAGAAAGTAAAAGATCTGAACTGATTGTCATGTGAAGGACTGCATTAGGAAACAGCTCTCTCAGTTTTACTGTTTCTAGCTGTATCTTTTGTAATACACAATAGGGGAGTCTTTTCTCTGATTTGCTTTTAAGACTTTAGCACAATCAAAAGCTGGAGGTATTGTAAAGAAAATCTGCAAATAGCATGAAAATGTCTTGTGGTGACATTCTTATTCAGGCTCTGGGCCTGATTTTGAAAGATCCCGAACACCCAGAGATGCCAATGGTAAGCACTTCTGCAGATCAGATCTTTGAGGTCTGAAAGATTGTTTTATAATCTTGTTTTCATGCTCTTGCAAACCTACATTTTTTTCCCATGTAGTAGCACAGATTTTATTAAAACCATTCAGAACAGATATCTATGTTTTAAGGCAACAGTTTTGTGCTGACTGGTAAGATATATAACTTTAGTCAGTAGAACAATTTCCCTCCTTTCAGGAAACTGATAATATGTTTAAAGTTAAGACAACATTAATTATTTTAAAAAACAAAGTCTCTGCAATGCTGGGACTTTTAGATCCTCTCCATTGCATCATTCCGCCTGGATGTGGCACCGTATTCACAAAAGTTCTCGCACATTAATGGCAAATGATTTATAGGCCATATAAAAAGTCAGCGCCTCAAAAAAAAAAAGATTTCTGTTCTTTGTCTTTCATTGCCTTGTCATCTGCAGGGAAAAGTCCATATTTGCCACTGTGCCTTCCCTCAGAAGTGGTTTGAGGTGGCTGCAGTCTGAAGTATAACATAAGGTTTGAAATTGTATGTTCAGTGTTTATGCAGGCTGTATGTAAGCCACAAGGAAAAATAAATTTAAATAATCATCACATGCACATCGGAGAGATGCAACTGAAGCAATGGCTCCTCAATTCCCATAAATATGACTAAATTTAGAATTTGATTTCCCAACCAGCTATCACACGCATGGTTTATTGGCACAGTGTAACTGAATACATCCAAATGCCTAGCTCTCGATTTGTATGAGTTTAAACCCAAAGCTAAAAGAGAATTTAAAAAATGGGTATGCTTTTTAATGCTGAAAGAAAAAGAGTGAGGTCGACAGATCTCACCTATGCTGTCAGATATTCAGAATTCCTAACTAAGATATACAAGACTATTTAGAAACATCATATTTTTTCATACTGTTAATGACCTTAAGGATCTCCAAATATTCACCAAGGACTGGTGACAGCTGCCTTTTGGGTATGACGGAAAACCATCTTCTCTTAAAAGCACAAAGCAAGTAGCAATTGGCCTCTAGTTCTGCGTGCAGCCAAACCTTGCGTACCGAAGTCCAAATTCTTTGAGATATTACAAAGTGGGTTTCAGCTATCTGGTGTTCACAGAACAACTCCAGGTTCCTCAAAATTTGGCCCACAGTACTGACAATCCTTTAACAATTCTGGTTTTACACGTCTTCTTAAGGTGATTCCACCTTCTCTGCATTTTCAATGACTTTCAGAAATGCCCCTAAAATACAGTTATTTTTCTTCAACATATAAAATGCTGATTTGATTCACAGAATCGTATAACCTACCTTATTTATTTTAAGCAAAAGGAAAATCCAATCTATTTGAGGCATACGTAAGAACAAAAAAAAAAACTATGAGTACAAATTTGCTAAAGCCATGTGGCTGGTAATCTTCATAGTAAAATTTAATCCCTTTTTTTTTTATTCACACAGGTAGTTGTGTATGTTATATACATATATACTATGCTATATACATGCTGCAGATGGTCCTTTGCAGTTTTGTGTAAACTTACTTAACAAGCACATTTGAAACACTTATTGCATAGAAATCTTGAATTGTACATTATAAATAATGATTTTCAAATGATAAATTGTAATTTTCTTTTATGGCTGTTACAAATTTATATTAAAGCTTCACTGAATTGGACAATTTTTCAGTAGAGTTTACTTAATGTTAATCTATTCATTTGGGGGTAAATGAAGAGTTTAATGGTGAGGTGATATAACTAGAATATAGTCTCAAGTGGTGTGTTAGGTTTATCAATCAGTGAAAATTGTGCACTTGAGTATAAGAGCACATGTCTATCCATATGATTCTTGCTGCCTCAGTTAATTGAAACCCTTTTTCCACTCTATTATCAATACTTGAAAAATAGCTCCAACCACATCTATTAACCAGTGTCTTAATAGAGGCCTTATCAGCTCCATATAAATTGCACGTATTTTGCTAGAAAGCAGTTTCACTAATATGAGGGTCAGTTCTATGGTTCACTGGAGATGTTCACTCAGGGGGTGTTGGGGCATGACTGGATGGATCACTAGAGATGGATAGAGCTGTGGGCCTGGTCTTCAATCCACTGAAACACTGTACAAGGTTGGAGGTCCAATCTGATTGACACTCTTAGTCCTCATTGATTTTAACAAAAGCAAAGTATTCTCATGATGAAAATTAGTTAGACACCACCACTTCCACTGGGAAATCTAAATCAGAATAGAAATATGTATTTTTAAATTTCCTATAAAATGTWAAAAAAAATCTAGTTTAGACTCAGGACGGCACAATTATGCACTGATACTGAGATGTCCTAAACAACTCTGAAATGAAAAGTTCTTCCTTCCAAAGCAACTTCTCCAAAGTTTTCATTGATATTGACACATTTTCTCTCTCCCCTAGATACTTGATTTGAATGAAAAATAAACACAGATTTTCTGAGCAGCTGGGCTCGGTGTCTCCTGAGATCATGGACAATTCAGCTGTGCTTTACTGTGCCTTAAATAAAACCTAGGTACTTACATCTCAACAGCCCAACATACAAAACATGTTTCTGAGCATGTCCCAACCTAATTTTGCTGATGGAAACTTCTTCCACTTTCCAGTCCTTCTACTTTCCACTCCTTCCTTGCCCTTCACATGCCCTTTCTGGTTCTCTCCTTTCTTGTTGATTTTCATGCCTGCTTTGCCTTTCTTGGCCAATTGTCAACCTCGTGAATCAACAGTCGAAGGAAAATGAAAGCGTCTGCAAAACAGGAAGAGAAAGAGGGATTTGAGATGCTCAGCAGTGTCTAATCTGGTACCACCTAAAACTCTCTAAAGGCTTCTCTAATCCTTAAAGGCATTTTGGACCCTTGAACGCACGGGGTTTTGCCTCTACTCAGAGATTACCCACATACAACAGATTCTGCTTTCCTTTCTGTGGCCATGTTGTTTAATCAATCCCATCAGATGTGAGGAGACAAGGTGAAGGGCAATTTTGCTAGGTAATGCTTCTCCATCTCGGAAGGGGCCAAATGAGAGGCTTACACTAGGGCAGCATCAGTATCTTCCGTTAACTTTACCATTATCTGGCAAAGGTGGAAGGTGGGTTGCTAGTAGTTGTTCTCTCAAGAAGGGGAATTTGTGGAAACAATCCTCGACAGAGAAAGGATGTTGTTAGTGCGTTGTCTGCATGCCTCCCCCCACCCTTCTGCTCAGTTTTGGGGACATTCTTTCTCATGGTTACTTTGACTCCCAGTTCCTCGGAGTAGCTTGTTGCCATCACACAGAACAGAGCTTTGCAGTGTTGAAGGGGGTCCGCTAGACAGCATGAATATCTTTTTGGTTACTGTTTGTTCTTTGTGTAGATCTGTCCCTATGTTCTCCATCCATGATCAGTGGGCAAACCAGTGGAGCTACGAGAATTAACATAATAAGGATCTATACCCAGTTGTATGTAGAGGTAAAATACTGGAAGAATTTGCATTACAAGTGAGTAAATAGCTTTCCTTTTAGTCTTAAAGCACAGTTTTAAGGGACTATATGTTCCGTAGGAAAGCAGAGCTGAAACTGGTACTACATTTATCAGGGCATGCATAGTTTAGTGCTTGTGGCACAACTGTTCATAGGCAGGAAAAAAAGAGCCCCTATCACAGCCATCAGATCCAAGCTATAGATCTGCAAACTGACCAAGGCCAGCTTAGAGCTCAGTGCAATACTAACAAACCTAGTTTGTATCCAGGAAATTAAGGCTTGAAGTTGCAAAAAAGGGTACAACAAAGATCAGTGCTTTACCATATTTGAAAACATATTGTTTTCATTGTCAAGACTTAAAAAAATTATAGTACAGTGGGCAGACAGGGCAAAACCATAGCTGAAAGCTAACAGAAATCCTGTTATGCAATGAAGAACTTCCTTTTACAGTGCGGTATTTCTTCACTGAAAGCAGATCATTGCTATAAAGAGCAGGTATTTATCAATTTTCAAAGGTCTTGGCCCATCAAAGCTAGTGTTAGATTTGGAATTTCGCTTTTGTTGCCAAGGTGACAAACACTTATAAATATACCACATCTTCTAATGTGCTTTTAACTTAGTATTTTTATGGCTTTTAAATCAGATACCATTAGCAAATATATTAGGTAATTTAGCTGAAAGACCATTTTCTACTAACACTTTTTGTTACATTTCCCCAGGTACTTCAGTAAATGTCTGTTGTGACATTGCAGTCCTGCCAGGCTTCTAGCATATAAGGATACATACAGTACATCTGGTAAGAATTAACATATTACCTTAGGGTTTTCTATTTTTTTGTATTGATAATTACGAATTGTATAAAAGAAGACAAATATTAAGGGTTGGATCCTACAGTCCATCGCCTTCAGTAGGAACTCTGCGGAGGTAATGACTCTGGGATTGGCCAGAGGCCGTACTGTGCGTTGCTGTTCTTGGCTCCCGTCTCCCCTTTTTATAGCACAGTGACGAGGCTGAAAGCACAGGGGAGACCATAACCAGGGCTCCATAGCAGGGCCCTTCCCTCTGCAAAGGGGAAGCAAACAAACAAACAAAACCTGCCTGGGTGTTTTCTTCTTTTTCATAGACTCGGAGGCCAGAGGAGACCTTTGCCATCACCTGGTGTGATGCCCTGCAGGTCGCCCAGCCAGGAGCTTTCCTGCCAGGAAACCGGCTTGGTGGCCGGGCAGGCCGTGTCTCAGCCGGAGCACGGCTCCAGGAAGGCTGGCTTGGAAACTGGTGCTGGCAGACGGGGGGTGGCGGCGGGCGCAGGAGCTGCGTGGCCACGGGGAGCGGCTGCACCCTCAGGAGGCTCCCAGGCCGCAGAAGAGTGATCTCACTGCGGGCAGGTGCTGCGAGCACCGGTGGTGGAGCCATGAGAGAGCCGGGTGGCAGGGGTGGGGGTGGCTCAGCAAGCAAAGGCGGCCATGGCCCCTGTCAGCCTCTGACTGCAGAGAACCGCAGGCGTGGAAGTTGTGCTTTCCCTGCTATCCCGAAACCACATCTGGGGGCAGCGGCTGGGCTCTGCTCCCAGGACCTCCATCGCGCAGCAGGAGCCCCATCCTGCACCGAGGGGCATCCTGGTTGGGGTGCGACCCTGTGAGCAGGCAGGGCTGGAGGGGTGGGGTGCTGACAGAAAGGAGCAATCATTTCAAAATACATTTTTTTTTAAATTTTGACAAAGCTTGCCATCACTGAGGATTAAGCACAGTTCATAAACCAGTGAATAACTTCCTACAATAGCAGCGTGTTAGATTGGGTGGAAAGGTCTAATAGAGAAGCATCCAGGAAACATCTTTCATGCCTGCATATTAAATTTAATCTGCCACCCCTGTCTTTTAAAACTCGGCATCCATCTGCTGAAAAAAAGATGTTGATCTGAAAGAAAAAGAGGGGGAAAAAAAACCCCAGTCTGCTATAACAGTTTGCTTGGCAAAGTGGGAGAGTCTTATGGAGAAATTCATTGTGTGTGAGTTACAAAGAGCTGCCCCGCGCTGCAGACACAGGGCCTGTATATGTTGCTCTCGCCCCCAACCCAGCACTGTCCCATTGGCCTCTTCATTCAGCACAGCTATCTGTCATGAAGAATTTAAGTTTCATATTTTCGTCTGTCAGTTGCGAAAAGGCCTGTCAGCTGAAGCTTACGCTACCGTTTGCCAAAAGGCCTATAGCCCACGCTGACAATACACTCTTATATTTGTGCTTCCAGGCTCCAGATAATCCCCTCACTTTCCTCCTCAGCAGTCCAGTTATGATGAGGCTTAAATTGCATATTTTGGGGGTTTTTAAATCCAGATTTTGCTGATAAATGCTATCAGCGGGAATGAAATGAAATACAGCACAGTTTAGCTCTTATTACCAGCGTAAAGCCTACTATGGGCATTTTGTGAAGGCTATAGAGACGGTATTCATATTAAACAGGTTAATGTCTATAATGTCTATAGTCATAGGAACTAAACGTAGGAATGCTAATATCAGCTTTTATCTATTTTGTCTGTTTGCCGTCCCTGGAAAAAAACACCCATCCTTCAAAAAGGACATTTCCCAGTTTGTTTCTTTAATTTGATTTACAAAGGGAAATAAGATAACAAGCTCATTACAAATCCACAGACGATTATTTTTATGCTCTGAGATGCCACAGAACTACTTGTATAATGCCACAGAAGGAAGAAAGTGTCTAAATCCCCAAAGTACACTTGCAAACCCCAACACTTTTCCTGTAAGACAGTTGAAAAAAGTACTACAATAAAAGAGCTATAGTAAAATAATGGTCACGAACCCATCTCAATCTGATATCAGTTTATGAGAGTAAGGAAGGATACAAGGAGTTAATCCTCACACCTGTAACTTTAGGACTGCACAGCTTTGATGCTCACACCTAAACAACACCACAGCGAAAAGTAAAACTGCTTCAAAAACTCAATCTCATCTGAGGATTGTGGGGGGACACCGCACAGTAACCCAGGTTAAGTGTTTGCTGTCTTGTCTCTAAGAAATCGATTTTCCAACCGTAATGCAACCACAGAGAAATCACATCTTTAACTCATTAAAGGCTTTTAAATTGTCTAATCGATTACGACTCAATTACATTTTTCTGAAGTCAATATTAGATTATGTCCCTATGAAACAACTTTACCGTTTTCTTCTTTGGTGAAACATCATTTTTCCCTGTGGTTCTGAAATATTCTAATATAATATACTAGTGCCAGAGGGATTTCTGTTTCATTACTTTCTATTGTCATTTGGAAACTAACTTCAGAAAAATGTCTCAAAACCCATGGTCTGAGACAGTCTGGAAGGAGAAAAGAGGGGGACTACTGTAAGGAATTCTACAAAAAGCCCTATGAAAAGCAACCTCATTGTTAGCAGGTTTCAGYGTGATCCACTTTTCCCCTGGAAAGTGTTTTCAGATTTGCACATTAAAAAAAAAAAAGATTGTTACTGCCTTGGAGTATCTTTTCCATGAGAAGCAAGGTGGGAAGTTGCTTACTCTCAGCTGACTCATGTTCAGAAAATGAGGGCAGCAGCAAGGCAGTGGATAAAGTGATCCCTCTCTGGAAACATTTCTGCACGTGCTTCACACCGTATTCCYGTGATTGAAACAACTTGTGTGTGCAGATTTGAGCCAGGAAGTGTCCTCCAGATCAGAAACTAATGCAGTCATAACGCTACTGAAAAAGGTTGAAATAAAGGACTGGCATGATTGTCCAAGCTTTTGGGGTCCAGTTTTCTTCTACAACAGCCAGCTGTGGCAACTAATTCTCCCAATGGGATCAAGTTCCAACCTGTAAAACATTTGGATTTTTTGCCCCTGCTACATCCTTTGGCTGTGTCCCACCAGTAGGTACAGAGCAACCAAGAGAAATGAAGCTGGAAGGGAATGCTGTATCGCAATTTGCATTTTTACTTTTATTGATTTACATATGTTAAGATTTGCATAGGGTTGTGTAAATAGATAACAATACTGACAAAAAAAGTAGTATTATTAATGCCAGCAATAATTATTAGACATCCAATAAATCTATTTTTTTCAGTAATGATAGTGAAATATTGCCAAGATAACAGCAATGGGACATTGTCTGTTCAATCCCTGGTTCAAAGCAGCATGTACATCCTGCCCCAGAATATTCCCGCACAATGACTTTTAGAAAAGAAGGGTGGGAATTAAGATAAATAGGGATCACTCTGAAAGGCAGGGAAAAAGGAAATGGTAAAAGCTGGTGTAGTGTATAAATCGGCTCTTGGTGCATGGAGTAGTTGGAGGTGTCTGTGAAGCTAATCAGTGCTAAAGGATAGTGATTTGTGTCAGCTATTTTTTTTGTCCAAAAGATTGAAATATCTGAGGGACAGAGGTTTTGTGTTCCTCTATGTTACCACCTGGAGTATTTTGGATATCACTATATTCTTACTGTTGTTACAAACAAGAATTCCCTTAGCATTGCATGTGTGTTGACTACCTTGACTTTTTTTTAAAAATAGAAGTGAAAAGACTAAAATGTATTTTGTTTCAGGAATAAATTACTCCAGGTGCTGTAGCAAGTTATTTGATTCCCTAAGCAATACAGACTTTTAATGTCCAAGTTGCACTGTCTTGGGGTAAAAATTCAGAAAATAGTTTCACCTCACTGAGAAGCAGGATTTTGCTCCTGAATTCCTGGGAAGTTCCCACCTAAGCTAAGTGCCTTCTGTTTTCCTGCCTCCCGGTTCTTTTGTCTCTGGAGTTACTCATTAGGAGCAGGCTCACTGCCTCATTTAAAGAACAACAAACGAAGGAGGCAGATCAACATTTCTTTCTGCATTTTGTTTTACCTACAGTTTGAGAACAGCTTCRGTTAAATCCAGGTTACCCTTCTCCACAGGCATGTACAAATCACTATGTGGGTGTCCGGTATATCTGTAGATGAAGAAAGGAGGGAAAATTGCTCTGATATAATACATTCTCTTTGCAAGTTAGAAATACTGGCCTTTTTTACTAGGTTAGGTTAAGCAGCTCCCTCCTCCAAGTGCTGGTTTTTAGGACTCTTATTCTTAGACGCTGAGCAGCTAATTTTAATTGCTTTAATTTTTCTGGGAAACTAAGCCCTTACCCTCTGTATGGACCCTCAGCACCTAACTCGGGGTAATAAACTCATGCAGGCAGCAGGATGCTTAACTGCCAGGCATGGCAAATACTCACCTCCCAAGTCTCTTTCAGAGATCCCAGCCAAACCTTTCTTCCCTTTTCTGTTATTCCTATTCCCATTATTCCTTCTTCCTGCCCTCCAATCTCTTTGAAAGGATTTGTTTGATTATTAGCTACGTTTTTCTACTTTAAGCAGCGGGGTTTGACTAAACACACAGGTAGGTGCCAGGAAAAATCACTTCTGCTGGGTGCAGCGCTCAAGGTAGTGACAGGAGATCTCATCTCCAGTCAGCACGGTAATCCACTGGCACCGGCACAGGAGCCACCGAGATGAAAGGCCCCGCACCCATCTCCTTGAAGTCAGTGGCCATGGTCCAGTCCTCTTGGTGGGAAGCATTGGGTGCAGCTCTCCAGGACTTCTTGGAGGAAGCTGATAGGACTCTGCATCTTTGCTTAATTGGTCCCGGGATAAAAACAACTACATCTCATCCTGCCCTAATGCAGACACAGCCTGCTTCCACTGGAGTTGTTGGTAAAAGTCCTAAGCTCTTCCCTAACTACTTCTTCAATCAAGATTCGTGTTTGGTTCTTTGAGTATTTTATTGACTTGTCGATAACATTCCCCAGAAACTTTAGGCTCCTTTATTTTTATTTTCTTGTTTGCTTCACTAGGGGATAAGAAAGCCAGAGGCTAGGCATTTAGGTTGGGATTATACTGTTCAATCTTTCTGTGGTGTGATAAAGTTGTCACGGCCAGCTCTGGGGAGTCATTGCCCTTCTGACCATCAGGGTTAACAGTGGTTTTGATCTGGCATTGCAGTAGTGAATTTTTTTTATTTCCTTTATCGGCAGGATGGCACGTGCCTCCAGAGACGGAAAGACCCGCAGATGAGAGACGCAGAGGCCACCAGTAGGACCTGTGTGGGAAGTAAGAACATTTGCCAGCCACATTTTATCCCGCTACCTGCCCTCACGCTTTCCCCAGCAGTCGTGTGGCTCAGGGCAGGCCAGGCTGCAGAAAAATAGTAAGAAAAAACACAGTAGCGTTTCCTTTTTGAGTTACAGTGTAATAAAATCAACAGCATGGAGCGACTTGTCCCACTCTGAGAAACAAATAGATGGACTAAGGACAAATAACTCCGGTCCCCAATTTTTCATCTTCAATTAGTCCTGGATATTAAACGGGATGGAAAGGTAAACTGGGTATTTTTTTCAGTCGTGTGCAGCTGACAGACCGTAACGTAGGTGTAAGTACATGAGTGCTGTGGAGCCAGAAGATTTCCGTGCTACCATACTATACACCCACAGTCATCTACTTCAAATTACTCACTTTGTGAGATGTACCGAGGTGGAGGAATTCAGAGACTCCAGCTGACAAAAAGTGAAGGAATGGGTTCATTTCTCCCTCAGACAGAATGTTTATTATGTTCCTCTCGCTTTGTTCTTTGAATCAGTATTTATTCACAGTTTTTAAACTACACATCTTTGTAAAAATCACAGCTTCCCACAATGTTATTAATTTCAGTTCGAGAGGATTGAAAGAGCAAGGGCACAATTAATTACACAGTATGAAATAGTTAGATTTAACAGGAAACTGTAAAGCTTTATTTTTTTTTTTTAATGTTTCTCAACTCCAGCACTAAGTGAAAGTGTAAAGCAAAAGATGCTGGATTTTTTAAATGTCAAAGTAATTTTGGCCTATCTCTGGCCTTTCCATTTGCCACATTAAAGCAGCCCTGTTATTCTGTAAACTTCATAGTCTCAGTGGGAATACAACACAGCATTTGCCAGGGCCAGTTTTAAGGATAGGCAAAGTAGGCAGCTGCCTACCCTAACAAGGAGCTAGGTGCAGCAAAAAAAAAAAAGCAAATTCACAAATATAAAACATTATTATTTGCCAGCAGTAAGTGTTTCCTGTTCAAATTGGCCAGAGAGAGTAATATAATTCTTCTGGTATTTTATCAGGGAGTGAAGAAACCCATGGGGGAAGGACATGGAAAAGTCTTCCTGACATAAAAAGGGTGAAGGCTGGCACTGTCTCCTGCTGCTCCGCTATTTGAGGTGGCCTTTGGCAGCCGGTGGGTGAGGAGGCTGGTTGGAGCAGATCTGTTAACCCYGCAGAGGGCAACACACCTAAACATGCTCGCTGCTACGGGAAGGCCTTGCCTCTACAAGCAAGTACTTTTGGAATAACTTTAGAGGGTTTTTGTTCAAAATAAACTGCCTTGCAGCCATATGCAAAAGTTGGGTTTTTTTTTTTTTTGTTCTTGCTTTTAAACAGCCTGGTGTTTCATTCCACGTCACCTGCAAAATGGGCTAAAGCAACTGTTCTGGGTTTTTTAACTGATTTCTTTTATCTTTGCTGTTACTACACTAGAGAGAAGCACTGGCATTTTAGGTTTCCAGCACCTGAAAACTGCAATCTTGCAAGCTGGAGTCCTTTAAATGGAAAGCAAGAGAGAAATGACAGTGGTTCACAGTGAAAGAATGACTTCTGGGACCAGATATTCGAGCCTCTTAGTTCTGGATCAACCAAGCAAATTAAGGTAAAACCCAGAGGGACAAATATACYGCACAGATCAGCCTGGGAAGCATCCTTTTATAGAAACAAACGGGGAAGTAAAACACGGTGCTTTAAAAGTGCATTARGTATACTTTATTCCTCAGCTCAGAGTTAATTCAAGCAATAAACTCACAGATTTCACACAACCTAAATCTTCCTACAAATCTCACAGCCAACTTCCCTACCAAACCTCAGGGGAACCTTTTATAATGATAACTCCCTTCCCCCACCTCCAAGCTGACCTGGAAATGCTTAGAGAATAGTGCTTAGCAACACTCTTGTCCTAAGTCTTTTTTATTATTATTGTTATTACCTGTGTTTTTCTCTGAACCATGTATATAAAAGAGAGGGGATTTCCCCTTGCACCAATTAAAACCCAAATCTCACCTCTCCTTTCTTCCCCCTCAACAAGAAGTTAACCCCTGCTGAGCTCTTTCCCCCAAGGCATCTATAAAGCCTCACAGGTGAGCTTGCTGCAGCGTAATGAGAATGAATCAGCACTGATCTTCCAACAGATAAACACCAATCTTTTATTCTAGCCACCTGGCTCTGGACTTATCAGACAAGAAAATGGCTATGGTTTGAGTTAGGTGGATTTTTTTCTCTTTTGCAATATTTTTCCTTTTGTATTTTCCTTCCTTTACCAAGTGCTCTTGGGAGCAAAGGTGCTTTGGAACATCTTCAAGCTGGGATTTTTCTTCCCTAAAATCCATGTTCTGACACTTTTTGTTGGAGGAAATTACCTTGTTTTGTGTATGCTCAGTCTCTTAAGGTCTTTCTGTTGTGTCAGGACTCTTCTTTAACCAAGTCCTTGAAATACAGATGAGTTTGTTACACCTGGGCAGAAGTAATATGGAAATATTTTCATTTCAGTAGAGGTTTAATTATAATTAAACCTGGTTGCTATACCTTGGGGAAAATGAAAAGATTTGTGTGGTTATATAGGTAAATTTGTCTTGTCTCCCTGTGGTTTTGACCATAAGAATGTAGAGTCAAGAATTGTAATAGTTCACTAAAATATTTTCTGTCCTAGATGTGCATGAATCATATAATTGTTTGCCTAATGAAGCTCTTAAGAATAACTAGAAGAAATGAAATGCATTAAGGAGTCTAACAGAAGAACGGGCCATAGTGCCAAATTACTTTGAATTTTTATGATTGTTCTCAAGTAGGGAGTAAAGTGGGAGGATGAGAAGACAATTCTCCAGTTCAATTTCTAGCTCTTCACTCATTTCATATTATAAATAAGTGGTTTATAGGACTGCTTTCAATTTATTCTCTAGTCCTGGGAGATGGGCGCTGTTCTGTTGCCTTTAAATTTCACCTTTCCCTCTTTATCTCATACGCTTTGAGGAGAACATCACCAAATAATGCTGGGTCCTGTTTTCTTGAGTACTTTTTAAAAGTATTTCTGAGCAAATACCCTTATTTAAAATTTGTAATATGAATTTTCGGCTCTGCTGCTACCCACAATTTTTTCTAAGCCTATCGCAGGGTAAAGAATAAGGACTCCATGTTCTAAGACTTTTAAATGTGTACCTTTTGTTTGCTGCGTTTTTACTTTGCCCACACTAAAGGGAACAGTCTTTCTGCAAAAAAAACCCCATAAAAACATTTATCATCAGTCTTGTGTGCAGTGGGGTTATTTGTACCAGATAGCAGCACAGATATATTGGCTAGAGTTCGTCTTGGGTTAAATTCTGGGAGAGCCACAGGAGAACAAGCCCTCTATTTAACTGGCATTTTGTATCTACAAGGGAGGTTGTGTTGCTAAAACCCAGGCAGGGTAAATATCCCTTATGTTTAGACGACCACAATATTAACAGATCTGCTGCTGAATTTATAATGACTATCAGTGATTTAATGGTTTTTGTTGCATCCCTTACCCGCTGTGATGTACTTAGGTACATTTCTATACATGTTTGTTGAAATCTTCCTTCTCAAGAGCTGCATTTTTGTTCAGTCACTGCCCGTGGATTATTCCCTGGAAATGGAATGTTAATTGTGTTGGGGAGAGTAGATGCCAATATTTATTTACATAAATAAACATTATTATTTTATGCATAAAGCATTTTTTGTTAAAGCAATTTTCTTTCTTGTGGATTTGAAGAGAAATATAGTCTCATTTTCTCACTTGGTGACTTAGATAAGAGTAAATAATTTTTCTACACTGCACTTTGTGTGGAAAGAGAAAGATRGGCAGAGAAATAGCCATGTTATTTATAATAAATGAGAATTAAAAGTAATTAGTGGAACAGCACAACTCAGAGGATTGGTAATAGAATCCAGAGCCTTTTCTCTTCCAGGTGTTGAGATGCTGGGTAATGAACATGTCATAAATATCTCCATAGCGAGGTCACCAGTTTAAATGAGGTTTGTGTAAAGAGTGGCAGGAAGGCATTAATGCATGAGCATCAGTCACCAGGAGAACATACACCGCTTCTGTCTGTCACAGAGTGGTGAAGACCGGGCTGTGTTGTTTGGGTCCACACCAGCCCCATCACCAAGGGACCCTCTGCCAGGAGAGGCTGTCGCCGTATACCCTGCCATAGGCTGCAACTGTTTGTGGTAGCTGTCCTGGGAGGACCTCATGGACCATAGCACTTGCTGTGTTTGCTGTGTGACTTCTGCTGGGTTTTCTTTGCCTCATGTGGCTGTGTACGAATACAATGGCAAAAGGYCCCTAACAGGCTTACATGCTGGAAGCAGCAAATTATGGCTTATTTTATGCAGGAGATGTAAACTAGATGACTGTGCTAACTCTGGCCTCACACTGTAGTTCTCACAATCTGTTTCCATGTAAAAATCATTACTTAAAGGAAATGCCAAACTCGCTAACCTCAATCCATACTCTTCCTGACCTGTAGAGGAGCAGGGCTGGATCCTGGGTGTGCCTTTTCTGTTTGAAGGCAAAGCTGCTCACAGTCTTTCTTAGAACAAGGACCAAATCTTTATTTAGCTGAAAGTTTGTATTAACATCATTAGAAGTTTAGCTGTTGTTTTGAGCCTTTTCTCTTGAAGGCAGCAAACAACTTGGTCAGAGGGCCATGTCATTCCAGCACTAAAGAGAATGAATTCCTTTTTTTATATATGGAAAATACAGTCTGTGCAGTTTCTTAGCTCTACTCAGAGCTGTGAAGAGACCCTAACGCTTGGAGCTTAGCTGGATATACCTTTAAGTATTTCTAATTGAAAAACACAAAGCATTGTTTTCTCTTGGAGAATCAGTTCCCACTTTGGATTTAGGAAAGAATGCAACACTGAGATAATCTCACTTTTCCCATCATCATCTTTTCATTCTTCTTCTTCACTCCCCCCTCCCCAGACACAAGGTGACATATCCAAGTACTTGTCCTTCAACAGATTCTTCAGCAAGCAACAGAGCAGAAAGCCCTAATATCTATTCATTTGTAATCTGTCATTCTTAAAGTATTAAGGACAATTGACTTCACATGTCTCAGGTAATTAGAATAGTCATCCTTTGCTCCAGATTTTTAAAGTAAGTGTCTCAAACTCTTAATCAGTACATTTATTGATGTCTTTCAACATATCTGTTTCTTGTCAAGTGTGTGTTAGATTTGAAAAAAATCTTGCATACTGAATTGTGCATAAGAATTATATTAAAAACCTTTTTCTATTGCTTTTGTAATCAAATAAAATATATTAGTGACAACGTGGTATTTTCCACATTCAGAGTAATCAATCTCTTTTTTTAATATGGAAAACTGCTCAAAAGCAAATTAATAAATATAAATGTCAGGAGTTACATTTACACAAATGTTTTAGTACTTGTTTTCCCAAGTTTATATTTCCACATCAAGCAATATTAACTATGATAATAGCTAATACCATTTTACAAGCTCTAAGGGGCTCATAAAAAAAGGCTGTTGGATTTCTTCAGCTGTTACTGATCTTAGCAAGAAAAAGCAGCCATTCCTCACCTCAGAAACCCAAGTCCTAACGTTGGCCACTAACACAAGTTTATGTGATTTTTGTTAGCTACAGATATGGGAGATCCCCAGGGACAGGTACACCTAAGTTGTGTGTCCTCAGTGCCCTCTTGGAGCACGAGCACTCTCAACAGATAGCGCTCTCCTGGTCTGGTAGATCTGCGTTTGTGAGAAGAGCAATCTTTAGGGCTTGCTAGGGTATTGCCATTATTCTATAGCTAGGACTATAGGGGCTTATCCACAAATAGGTTTTTTTGGCTCACTGTCATGTTGCTCGTTTCAACTATCCTATTCAAGACACTCTTCCCTGGCATCTTTTTAGCAAGGAACAGGCAAGTGTCTCAACAGCTAGCACTATTCATTTGGTCCCTCGATGCTTTAGAGTAGTGGTTACTCAAACCATTCTGCAAAGGAGTCTCAGGCTGACTTCATGTGCTGGACAGAAGAAAAGAAACAATCTTCTGGAGTGGTTTTTATTGATTTGAAGGCAGAGTGGGGAAGCAGCTTGGGCAGCGGGAGATGCATGTCTCTGTCATTGCTGCAGTTTTCTCCTGTTAGCCACACCACATCAAAAAGCTGGAGAGTGTTTCTACAACAGGGATTTTGCATGGAGAACTGGAGCAATGAAGTCAGACCAGTGCAGAGAGCAAAGCTGGTCCCTCCATCCCTTTACCAGTGTTTGCCCTTGTGCACCCCACTCTCTAAGACTTTCTGCTTTGTAGGACGTGGTATATTTGCAGTCCCAGTCAGGGACTGTTTTGAACTCTTAAACTAAGAATCTCGTATTTGGGGGGCGTTTCAATATCTGGCAATAAATGATCAACAAAYGCTGGAGAGGAATATACTGTGGTAAAACAAAAGCTTAGGGATAACTTGGTGTTGTTACCATGTCCTAGCTGTCACACAGGATATCCCCCAGCCTCTCCTGGGGAATATACATTGTATACAGACTAGGAACCACATGTAGACACACACACTTCCTGAATGGATATTGTGGAGTCCTTCTGCATATCCAGCTCGTTGGAAGAAACAGGGATGAGCTCTGGTAGCTCTTTCTTTCACTGGCCCTCTCTCTCCTGTACATCCTCTTCTTCAACTGTGCAGGCTGTACCGACGACAACAACAAGAGAGAAACTCGAGCGGGTGGGGTGTAATCCAACCTGAGCCTTAGAGCAGCCCCTGGTCTCCCGGGAAAGCTGCTTGCTCATTATAAGAGACCTCTTTATGCCTAAGGGCTGTGTACATGGTTCACTGCAGGGAATACAAAGGAATATATTTGAGGTGTGCTTATCTGGAGTTGTCCCCTTTTCAGTTAATTTCTCCCTTCTTCTCTTCATATTTCTCTTTGGGATGGGTGAAAACAGGATCGTGAGGATGTGGAAAGAGAGAACTCCTTACTGAGGAAGAATCTTGCGAGTCTATGAACACTGTATATGCTAGTACATGACAGAATACCCTGCAGGCTTCAAATGAAACCCCAGTTTCACCAGAGAGTGGAAGACCCATGGGGTATAAGGCAGCTGGCAGTGTCATGAGTGCTGTGAGCACTTGCTCTTTCAAAACACGTGTGTGCTTTTGTGTCTCTCTCCGAGTTGAGCAGAATAATTCGATTACAGTCAGGGGGTTAGGTCTGTCCAAGTAACATAGCATTGCCTTTTTTTGTGGTAATGACAGCTGTACAGATCCAAGAAACAAAACTGATGTCTTCATGTGGATGGTTATCTCCATCAGCCAAGGAGATAGATCTCAGGGCTTCAGTATGTTGGGTACCAAAGTGATTCTGAACTGTAAACCTCCAATGGCGCTTTGTTCATAATGGATGAATTCTCTGATTTACCTTACTTCTCCTTTCCTTAAGAAATGAATTGGTTCTGCACATACATAATACTTGCTCCTTTTTGTAATATATTACTCAACATGGAACAATTAGGCATGCAAAGGTTGCACTGAGCAGCAGAAGGAGAATGCTTGCCTCCCACTGAATCATTTTTGTCTCTTTAAAGGATTCATTTCATGATTACTGAATTATTTTAAACATAATATTTAACCTTCACCTTCTTTACTTTGCATGCATATTAAATAAGCCTGATAATTAAGGACTGTTGCTGCATTTTGAAAATCTGGGGCCCCATTCTGAAAACCATTACTCTTACGAATTATCTCAGTGGAATAACTGATGTAAAAATAGCTGTGACTTTAATATGTAGACGATTGGATTTAGAATTTTGCCTTCATTCATTTCATTGGAAGGTACTTACCTGCATCCCTCTGACTGCTTTGAAATTATTTTATGTCGGTATCTAAACATGCACACAGTGATGTATTGCTATGTTTATCACTGGTTTAGTTCACCAAGAGCCACTTCAGCTGAGCTGCAAATTCAAAATCTTCCCATAGGAGAGGCTAATTGACTTGTGCTTTTGTGGTTTATGGTGTCACCAAACCCCTTGACACAATTCTAGCTCTCTGTTGAATGGATGCTAATCTATTCCTATTCTAGCTATTGACTTAAAGTTGATATAACATCTATTTATACTTCTCTTTCCCGAGAAGACACTTTATAATTCAGTTATGATGGTAAATATTGTATCAACTTGAGACATTGTGACTCCATGGAAAAGTAACGTTTTAGTGAAGTTTATATAGATTTTGGCTTTCTAAAACATATAATACTTTATCGAGAGGAAAAATATTGATATTGGCTCTGTTCAAACTTTTATTTCAGGATTGGGACAAAAGAAACTTGGTTTCATAAAAGTGTCCAGAGCAATTTTAGTGTTTATTAAAAGCCATAAAATATATCTAGATTTGCTGTTACCTTATAAATCATAGGCTTTTTCAAAACTAAGATTGCATAGACTGGATCTCTCTTTCTTCAGTTACATAGCCACAAAAATGAGTTATCCCATGCACTACGTTTTGTCAGAGTTCAGAAGGATATTGCCATGAATCCAAGAACTACAAATGGGCCAAAGTGGAAGCCAGGGATAGAGTCAGGGCTTAGCTTTATCCCAGTGTGACTCTGTTGACTTAAGAATAACAGCTCAAAGCTTTAGAGTATGAACTCCATCTCAGGTGGGAGCTTTTCCACATGGAATTTAGGAAGGAGATAGGATGGGAGTTTGAAACCTTCCTTCTTGGTTAGGGAACAGGATGCGTTTGAAGTGAAAAGGTGGGGTTGTTCTTCACTCCTGGTCTAGAGGGCTCAGATTCTCCTGAGTGGAGCTACTAGGGGTAAGATTTTAGCTCAAGGTGGCAGAAAGCCAGTGAGGGCAATTGCTATCCTAACTTCACTCCTCATCCCCTTTCAACTTGTGAGTATCTCTGAAGCACAGACTGGAAGAATTTAAAGTCCCAGGTCTGAATCTGAGCTTTATTTGACCCAGAACTTGTTTTTTAAGCTAAATTATAGTACTGTCCCTCTGGCCAACTACAGGTGGTGTGGTAAAAATGAGCAGCTTTATGGTATGTTACCATTCACGTTCTTGCTGGGGCAGATCCAGCTTGGATGTCTAGAAAGCACAAAGCACACTGGAGCTGTAGCCACAACAGATAACGAGTGAGTTGGTGTGAACRTTTTTATCTGCAGTATGTATTAATTGTTCTTCCTGACAGAAGATGAGCACAGCTGAAAAGAGAGGAATGTTAGGGTATGCCTGGGGAAATGTGGGAAGCTGAAAGGCAAGGCCTGGTGCTCTCAATAACCATTATAATAAATTAGCATATGATACAAATAATGCATCAGAAAAAGAAAAAAAAAAAGCTGTCTTGTAAAGCAGGACATAATTCTACGACATGTCTACTGTCTCTAGATAAAGGTTTGAATGGTTTTCCCAAGAAGAAGCTTTATGCAAATGCATACTGTCATGTGAATCAGACTAAGGGAAGAAAGATTATTTATGCATGAAATCCAAACATGCTTCTGGGGAAAGGAGAGGAGAAATAAGCCCTTTCTTTCACCTCAAATACAATATATGTGCAATGACTAAAAAGAAATGAATGTGTCACCTCTATTACTGACACTAAGTGATTTCCCACTAACAATTAGCATGAATCATATTGATAAAAATCTGAGATGGAAAAGACCTATTAGAACATCTAGTCCATCTCCCTGTAAATAAAGGAATCTCCCTGACGATTTCTATATGAAGCAGTTCACTGCTTGAGAGTTTGTGTTTTCATCAGTGCCACTTCACATGGGCATTTGCTAAGAAGTCTTTACAAGGACTACCACATCTGTTCTTCACACGGAAATAGAATTACATCAGTTCTGCTCTTCCAGATCGACGTCCTTCTGGAGAGACTTTTGGTCCTATGAGTACATGGAACATAAAATATATGTTGTTGCTTTACAACTTTAAAATCAATGGGTTGTCTTTGCTTTCACACATGACAGAAGATGTACAAACTGTTCATGTATTCAACAGCAGTACAGAAAGCAAGCAAAGGGAAATGCTTCATTACAGTGAAATAAAATAATGTAGCAGAAGCATTTTGGATGACACCAAACTGGACTCAGCTAAGTGGGGAAGGTGCATATGGGGGTGTTGGTGGCTGCCAGGTTTGGGGGCTTGTTCTGTGCCATCTTTACCCCAAAGGTAGGCTAGAACAACCTGAGGGTTGCTCAGACTCCTCCCATCTTGGAATGGCCCACAAAATAATTTGTTCCTGCTCCCTCTTCTCCCTCCACGTCCCTTCTGCTGGGCTGTGTGGGAGGTGATGGCATGTAGCTGGCTGTGCTGGCCCTGCTCCCACCAAGGGTCTCCCAAGCAGAGGGCAGCTCTCAGTCAGCAGCACAAAGCATCAGGGATGTAGATCACAGTCTGGCTCTTTGTAACCAATAGGCCAAGATTCAATGGGAATTTAGGATCAAGTTTGGCACTAATCCCTTTTTTAATAATAGAGATGTACTGCTAGAAACAGAATTGGTTGGGAATGCCTTTGAAGGTAGACAGTGTATGAAGCAAGCCTGGAAGTGAACTTGCATATGCAACTTGGCTTGAAAGTCGGGGCAAGTAGGTTCGTTTCACTGCAATCTAGGCATACCCAGGCTAACTGCTTATTTATCTGAATCTGTAGCTGTTTGCACCAGTGTGATGCTGTAGGCATATTCCATGCACTTGAAAACTGCCTGACCAGATTCTCAGTTGACATTGATTTTTCCCCACTAATTTCCATAGACAATAATTTCTCATCCTGAGTGTTTTGTATGAATCCAAGATGTGAGGCTAGGCATTTGGCTGATCACCCTCAGGATGCACATGTCATTACGGTCTGATTCAATTCCTACCAAAGTCGACTGGAAACTTTCCACTAAACTCAGGGGCTGCTGAGCAGATCCTGTGGAAGTAAAGGCTGCAAGTGAGTGCAGAGATATAGAGCCAAATGCTTTCATGGGAGTTTTTTTAAAAAATGGGTGTTTTGGGCGCATGGTGATTCTGTTTATAGCATCGTCCCGCATCCCTGCAGAGGTGGCAGCGGTCCTGTGCAGGAGTTGCTGCTGTCCCGGGGAGGGAGGAACGAACAAAACCCACCACATGGGTAACATCAGCTACAAGTTTTGCTTAGATGCCTGTGGCTGAACAGCGTTCATGTGTACGCAGCCTGGAACAAATCCAAAGGCAGATCAGATGATCCCAGGCGGAAAAATTTTTAAAGGATATTGTTCCTCTGAAATGCATCAATTTGCCCCACGTGAGCTAAAATAATTTAGATAAAATTGATCTGCTCATGATGCCTTTGTAATGTATTTATTTTTAAATGGATGAGGTTTTTCTGATTGCTTGTAATGATTTTTCTGAATTACAATGATCTTTAAATATTACTTGTAACAGCAGCTGTTACAAAATTTTCAGGCAGAAATCCAATTTTCTTTTTATTTAAAATAGATAATGGGCATTTAAAAATAAGAGTTCCCCAGTCCTGGCACAGACCCAGTCATGGGTGTCCTGATGTGTAACTCAGCACAGATCATTTTAAAARCAAGAAGTTTGCTGAACAAATACAAACTTCCCGCAGCCGAGCATGTCTGTCCCCGTGGACCAATGAACTTCCCTGTGACTCAAGATATTTTTAATTCTGCTCTGGACTTTCTCCAGGAAATCAGTAATAATTACTAATTGTATTTTTGTAAGCTAAATGAAAGGATGCATTCTTTCTTGAAATTCTCCCTTAGCTTTTGCAATTAATTATGTTGCTCTTTTGTGTGATTAATCCTTGTCTTTGTATCACAACTTCACTTAATCAAATAGTGCTGTGTAACATGCCAAGGGTTCTTAAGTGTAAGATATTTTCTCCTTTTTTATTGTCACTTTTTTCTTTTCTCTGCAACTCACATCTCTTCTAAACTTTTAGCAAAGCGATGTTTTACTAAAGAACTAAAGAGTTCTAAAATCATCAGGGGAAATTTGCATGAGACTATTGTAATTTTGCAAAGCCCCCCTGCCATGTGTGGAGCTACAGACTGATTTTTACCAGCTGAGGATATGTCCTTACATCACCAACACACACTAAGGCAGTCTTCTGATAAAACTATTTCAACAGAAGGTCAGTCAAAACCCCTAAATGACCTCAGGTTTTCTTTCTAAACCTTTACTGTATGAAATATAGTAAAACAGACTTACCTGACCACCTTAAATTATATATTAAAATTATCCTCTTGCAATATGCCCACACTGGAAATGTCAGGCAGAAAGGAGCTGGTTTCGAGTGGTTTAGAGAAAGTCTTAAACACTTAGGTTGCTGTGCAATTTTGTGGCAAATCTTACTTCTTCCTTTGCAGCCAGGGAAAGTTTTTTCCGTGGTGGAAGTGGAGCGTGTCTGTCATTCCAGCATAGCATGGCTGCAATATTGCCAGCATTAAATGTTCAAAAGTCAGGAGACTGGTTTACACAGAGCAAGGTCCTTACTTTAAAATAAATAATTTTATCTTCCAGTTTCTTATTTTTTAGGGTGCCCTTGGGTCATATTTCCAAGGGCCCTTCTGTATCTCAAAATGAATAAAAAAGCAGACAAAATCAAGTTCAGGAAAGGTGGCATCCTCATTGCTCCAGGACCTGGGGCTTTAAGAGCAAGATCTTACCAGCCTTGCAGTGGAAAAAGCAGAACTGGTTGGAGCTGCCAGGGAAATGTAGTCATTTTATCACCATAGAGGTGTCAGTGTGTCAAGGATGAGTCTGAATATCTATTACCGTGGAAACTCTCTCTCCCTTGAGCACGGCAGAGGATGGGCATTGCCCGTTCGAAGCTCCACCAAGGTGAGCTGGGCTGGAGCCCAGGACAACATCAGCTGTTAGTTAGGAAAGCACTGAGGAGGCTGCTTACCTTTCATTATGGAATCACTCTCACAGCTTAATAATGAAATAATAAGTGAAGGCAGTAACTGAAATGTTCTGTGCCAGTGTAAATATAAGTGGTTAGTGAATAGACAAGATGCTAAAAGACATTGTTAAAATACACAGTGCCATCACTGTAGGATGAGTCAAACTTCTTGCTGGTGAGTACCACAATGGATTCCTCTGTGAAGCTTTTTACACGGAGTTCCTAATTGCAAGGATAATAAGCAGCCAGAGGAAAAGAGTAAAAAAGTAGAATTAATATCTTCCATTAAGCGCTTAATAAATGCTGAAAAGTAGCTTTGAATATTCAGACAACTGACCTGCATCAGCAGAGCATGGAGGTGCATGCTCACCTTAAGCATAGTTGTAATCTCATGGAAATAAAATAAAATAAATAAAAAGTATTGTGGAGTTGTATGGCCCTGCTTGCATGAGTAATGCTAGGGATTTGCTTCTTGAACCGGGTCCTTTATGCAAATAATAAGTCACAAATGTGGTAAGGATTTATTTTATGTTCTTTCAAATGAAGATGGGTTGGCTGTATTCAGTATATTAAATCCTTCCTGCTGCTAAGCTTAAAGAAACTGATTCTCTTGTAACATATTTTGATTTGACTACTGTAGCTTCCAAGTGCTATAAAGCACTAGAGTAGTTTGCCTTGGCCTCACACCTAGTTACAGTAGTGCTAACTTTAAAATTGCTGAAGAAACCCACATCTGGAGTCAATTGAGTGAATTTTAACCAGCTTTGGTGGTAATATGCAAGTAATATTTCATCCTCGTGTGTATTTCACTCATCTTATAAAAAAGATGCCTCATTCCAAGACTCCTAGACATATTTCTTTGCTGTCTCATATATCAAGAGTATCAGACTAAGCAGACCGCTTAAAACTGGATATGTCCAAACACTCTCTTATCCTAAACAACGGCGAATATTTTTGCCAACACTTCCATTTCCTGCAGTGGAAAAAAAATATATAACCCCAAAGCCTTGGCCAGATCCTGCTTTCCTTGAAATGCATGGCAAATTTGTCAACAAAACACTCTCTGGCTTGGTAGTGGGGGGAGAAGTTTAACAGCTGGAATTAACCAGCAGGAATAATGTGAAGCAGGCTGAAGCTTCGGATTAGGTTTAGTCTAATGCTGAGGTTCAAGGCTGAGTTTGCGTTCCGATCYGCCTGTGCCAAAATCACGGAAGCGACATCCAAAACCAGAACCAGAGAGCAGGCCCTTTCAGCTCTGGATTTGGCCCAAAGCCAGACCAGGGCTGCGGGCATCGGTCCAGGAATCCAGCGCTGAGACACCCGCAGGCCCCAGATTCAACGGCTTGAAACTCCAGTTTTCTACCGTCAAAAATATTAGCCTGGTGCAAAGAAAGTACTTTTATTTACAAAAGTGTTGTAAGTGTAAGTAATTAATTCTCATTTGCATGGACTCTGTTTCTCTGACTGTTTGCAGGGGGATGACCAGCCATATGGGAGACAGGCATTAAACTAAACAAGACCCCAAATTGGTTTTATTCTTTTTTTTATCTGAAGGGACCACCACTGGTGCRAGGCACTTTCTTGTAGTGCCTCAAAAAGCTATTAAAGGCAATTGTCATGTTGGACAGACTGGGAGTTGAAATCCGGAGGTACCACCCTATTGGTGCTCCCAACGTTTGCCTCCTCCACCCCTCTCTGACATGAATTTAATGCAGGTGCAGACACAAGCCTAACATAAGGGAGCAATTTTCTGATTCATTCATGTAAGACCCTGAGGGAGAGTAGGAACAAGATGTACAAAGGTAATGTGGCATTGTTAAAAAATTAACTTTGCTTCCATTTTATGGAGCCGTAGTGCTGTGTTGCTTAGTTACGGGGATCAGGAATTTAACTGTAAACAAGATATTTCACTCCTCAGTCCCTAGGGTTTTCAGCTCCATTTGAAAAGCAGTTAAAAATGTGCATCTTTTGCCATATCCTTGGGTCACTTCTTGCCATTGCTTGTATCGTTTGTGTCTGCTGCTGCTGTTCCAGCAGCGCTGGGAGATGGAGGTGGTGGCGTCCGTGCTAGCGTGACCACTGCTGGGCTAGAGCCGCACTCCCCTCTGAATGCTGCACTTGTTTGGAGACGAGACAGACCACTTATGACTTTTGTTTTGGTTTTTGTTTGTAGAAATCTTGGCTGCATGGGTTCCAAGCATCGGGAGTTTGCCAGCTGGACTATGCAGTTATTCAAGCCGTTGGAAGTGGAAAAGGGGTTAATTATCCTGGTATATTATTACATCACTAGTGGAAATTCTGTTTTTGCCCTCAGGATCGCCACTGCTGTGTCTGCTCAGAGCTGTTAAATATGACAAGGGCACTCACCCTGCTTTAGTAACAATGGGTGCTAACAAATTTGGGGGTTGCATGCATTGTCGTTGCTTAACAGGGTCATCCCTGTAACCACAAGCGTTGCCTATGCCTTGTACCCAGCAAACCTCACAGCAAGTCAGATGTTAGATTACACTGTGTTATGCTGGAATCTGTTTATAAAAACACAGTGACACACACCTTCCCTATTTACACTCTAAACAAGATTAGGCAACTAACAAATATGGAGAAGATGGGGGAGAGATAAGTGATGAAGAGAGGTTAAGAAGCGGGGCTAAAGATAGGAACAAAATACCTTAATTGATAAGGCAAACTTTCAAAATATTTTTCTCCTCCCTTTTCCTTCTGGCTCTGCAGATGGCTGGGGAGAATCTGTCTTTTACAACACCATGTATTGAAGCAACATGTACTTTTGAAGTTTAGTCACCCACTAATTACTAGTCTTTCATTAACAGCAGAGAGACACAAATGATGAAGTACTTGCTTATATCCAGTAGTGTCTATTGTTCAAGCTTAAAAAAATAAATCATTAGCTACATGCTTGTTAAGAATGCTAAGACTGTTTATGTAAACTCCCTTGCTCTTATTTTGGCTCACACAGATGGTTAAGATACTTCAGCTAATATTTCTTATTTTAAAGAGAGGGCTAATTGCCTAAATGTCAGAAGTGCCGAGTATCGCTTGCCTTGGAGAGAATGGGAATGTAATGTGGCCRCGGTTCATCCTAAATGTGTGTTGCTGTTAGAGATTTGTTGTCTGGCTACCAGTTTGTAAGAACAGCATCGTCACAGTTGAGGAAAACCCCTGTTGTGGCCATGGCCACGCAGGTCTCTTGAATCTCGTGTTATTTAGGAACAGTTTTGTGTTTCTCCACTGAGGGTGCTCTTCAAGGGAATATCTGAAGGCTGAGGCAAACGTTAGTAAGCAATGCACTTGTTTGGTTAAGACTTCAGCCTTGACCTCCATCTTTAAGCCCTTGTTTGTTATTAATCACGTGTTTCCTGAATCAAAGAGAATATTTTTGGAGAGGGAAAATTGTTCTGGGACTGGAGCGTTATACGCCAAACAGACTTGCCCAGATGACAAATAGCCTTCGCATGATAGCCAAGGTTCATCCAGCTGCTCGGCCCCATACCAAGTGATTGATGGTGTTGATGTTCTAAATAGGCTTAAGATATGCCAAATATCAGGGCTGTAACAAAGTCTTTCAGATATATACTGTAGATAGGCAAGAAGGCATGTTCCCAGCATATGGCAATTCTGAGAGCAGTGTCAGGATTATAAGTAACCTCGCAGGGTTTGTCTGGTTTCTTTCGAAGTTAGACAAAAATAGTCTTCTGTGCCGGAATGAGTAGGGTCACGCGAGGTCTGTGCGAAGCTTCCGATTACCACCGATTTTCTCTGTAACTGGACACCCTTCAGAGTTATAACAACATTTGATTTCTTAGCAGAGATCAATAAACTGTTTTTCTACCACGGTTCTGAAGAAGAAAGAAGAATAGGATGTGCTCAGAAGTTGCTGTCAGGGGTTTTTTATGTCTTAAAGGAATGGGAAATTCACACCTGAATAGTTTTATCTTGGTAACACGACAGTGCTGGTTCTTTCTACTAATGCACAAAGGGCTGTTCATCGATATCCTGCAGGATCAAGCAGCTGCACCACAGAAGYAACGGTTTCATTGATCACTCCTTTACCCCAGAGAAACTTCCTTTATTTTGTATTTTCCCTCTGCTTTGCAGTAAATGCAGTCCCCTAGATCGAGTGGGGCTGTGTGCCTGCTAGGTGGGGAGCAGAAGCACAGCCTGGGAAATGCCGCGATACTGGAGGACGAGCTGCCCTCCGCTCCGGCTACAGGACAGGCAGAGGTTAGAGTCAAGGGTGGTAAGGTTTTTCTCTGCTTGGTCATTCAGAGGTGATGGTTAACCTGCATTAGACTAACACCTCCCTGACAGCTGGCAGGGTCTCAGACCCTCGCTAAGGGACATTCCCTGGTACAGCCCCCCACTTGGCATTTCACGTCTTCATCTGACACAGACTCCTGGTATCTCCACTGGGAAATGTGTGTTCCTGGCCTCGCAAGCTCTCCACGCAATGCCATAATCTCGCTTTCTAAGAGATTAACCCATCTTTGTTTTGAGCGTGTGTTTGAATGATTTTCTAGGAATGACACTGAGGAAAGCATATTTTGTGAAAAGGCCTTGATGGTGTAGGCTATTTCCTGGATAAAACCATTTCCTCAGTAATTGAAAGATGAGTCAGGCTCATGCGTGCAAAACCAACTTCTCTACTGAGTCACTCCAGTTTTGGGCCAGCAGATCTCTACTGGATGCTGCCATGAGAAGTGGCCAAGACAGCTCTGCYGTGCACCAGACCGGTAGTGCAAATTGGCCATGAAATAGGATCATGTGACTGCAGGGCAATCAAATTTAGCCAGACTGTACCAGTAAACTTAGGATCAGCAATGCTCTGAAACACCAGCTGAGCAACAGAGAATGGCATTTTGTAATAACCAGCTCAGTTTGGGGCCACAACATGGAGCAATTGGCCCATGTTCTTTTTCCACTGGGCCTGGCTGTAACCAGCTTCTTAAAAGATCAGAGGTTTCAAAATTCCCCTTTCTGTCATCCCCATGGGCTGGCTGGAATCAGCCGAAATGCCAGAATCCGTATCTTTATTTATTGCCGACTCACTTCTTGTTGGCAGT
Organism: Phoebastria nigripes; assembly: GCA_035582835.1. Taxonomy (NCBI): domain Eukaryota; kingdom Metazoa; phylum Chordata; class Aves; order Procellariiformes; family Diomedeidae; genus Phoebastria; species Phoebastria nigripes. Next base: position 1,315,724 of record JAYKAV010002910.1, on the reverse strand, counting down.
TCGCACGTTGTGTCGCCTGCCTACCGAGCCAACAGGCTGTCAGTGGTGATTAGCAATTAAATCGTACACCGTTCAGGGCTCTGTGTGTCTCAAGTGATTTTGTTTGCATCCAGGCTGGAGGCAGAACAACAAGCCGGGTTTTAATTCACATTGTAATTTAAGCGTGAGTCTGTACGTGGATGTTCTTATCTCTGTGTGCTCTGTTTCAATGGAGCTCAAACTTGTTCAAAGTCACTCAAGTTAAATCAAAAGTGAGAGCTCTGAGAACGAATGGAAAATGAATAATCACACAATTACCTGCAACTTATTCAATATATAAATGCAACCAGAACTAGCTTTTCCAGTGGGTTCCTGTTCACAGGTAGCCCTCAGCATGACACATCAAATGCAACGCTACGAGTAAAGCTGGTCATTGTCACAGTCCTGTTCTTGACTTTCATTTCATCTGCTGTTGGGCACATTAAGGGCCTAATGGAGCACCATGGATACGTGGTCTGACCTGCACAGCACAAGTCATCAAACCTTATCTAATAATTTGAGCATTGGGCCCTTAACTTCTCCTTGAATTATAGCCTGCATTTCAGAAAGACAGGCGATCATGACTTAAAGGCTGCAAGTCACTGAGGATCTACCACGTTCCTATCCAACCTGATCTGAGGGTTAATTACCCTCCTTCAAAGAAGTCCTATTTCTGTTCCATAGCSTTTTCTCCTAGTTGCATGTATAACCTTCTGTAATGATAATGAACTGTGATATTCCTTACTTTTGCTGRTTTCCAGTTGTTGGGCAAAAAAATTAGCATCCCTGACTTTGGCTGGACTGATACTACTAGCTAATTCCAGCTGGATATTCCAGTTCATTGAATAATTTCAGTAAAATTACATTTTGGGGCAGGAAAGCTAGATTTGCCAGACAGCCTAAATAGAGGGTGATGAAGTTGTTCCCCTTTTAGTCAACAGCCAGGACACTCTTCCAGGCTGAATTGAACCCAAGTTCAATATCCATATCTGCCTGAGAGGATTACGACCTGCCTGTCCCTGGCATGGCTCTGACACAGTTATGTTTCTAGGTGGGGTCTCCAGCAGTCCTTTCTGCTGACACTGCTCTTTGTGTGGAATGCTGACATATCATTTAGCCAGAAGGGGTGGCAGGTGGACATGTGTCCCGAGACTGGTGGGGAGAACACTGATTCCAAAGGTGGAACATCTCACCTCAAGCGAAAAATTTAAATATAAGCATAAAAAGTGGAACAGTGACAAGAAGATAAATTGACAGCTTCCTTTGCCTCGGGACGCTGGATCCTGGCAGATAAGCAGCTCCCCAGCTATGGCTCCTGGAAAGAGGACTATTGAACCCCCTTCTCCTCTGCAGTAGGAGCCATTGGATGAAAAAAGCTGGCTCCTTCTCCATCCCTGCAACTTTAGTCTCATATGCTTCTCTTAGAAGTGATGAAAAGTAATATTTCATACTGAGCAAAGCAAAATATTTTTTCTTTCATATAGAAGAATTGAAACATTTTAAAATGTCATTTAAACTGTTCCTTAGACAGTTGCTCTCTTAAGTGCTAAATCAGAGAACCAAAAATTAGCTAATAAACCTGGATGATGCTGTCTTTCTAGGAACGACTTGTGAATAGGCTGTACACAAGCAGTGGTTTATCTGATGACTTGCTTTTCTTATATGGCCTTTACTGTAAAGAAATTACAAGGCTTTTTGTTTATTATCTTCTTTTCATGTACACTGATGCAGTTGTTGTTATATGGGTGTAAAATTTATGTGACATAAGTTCAATCACTATTTCTACTATAACTTGCATGCATCGATATTAACTCATTGATCCTCCTGGAGGCTCCTTCAGTGATGGAAAAGCTGAAGACACGATGGAAATCTACAGCAGAGCTAGAAAATAAATCAAGCCCTTTGCATTTTGGTCCAGTGCCCTGACAACACTTTCTCTTCTTACTCCTTGTAACAGAGAATGTTTTGCAGCATTTTTCTTATTGTAACACTTGTGTGATTCAAACCCCGTTACTTCTTCTTCTGGCCTTGTAGATTAATGAGATTAATTGGTCCCTGCCTTCCTTTCTGTATCTAGAGATATTTTCTTACTCCCCTCAGCTCTTCGCCAGGCTGAACTTCCCCAGTCCCTTAGGCTTTTCCCACGTGGCAGGTTACACAGATGTCTCATTCTTGCTGCTCTCCTGAGCTCTCTCCATGGTCTCAGTCCTTCAGGAAGTTCAGCACCCATCTCATCCTCCCCTTGCTATGATGGAGAAGTGTTTGGACATGTTCTCACTACGGAGCAGATTTGAACTAGACTTCCAGAAGTCAACAGCTGCATTGGGCCATTGAAATTACAAAACTGGTTCTGGTTCTTGCAAACTTGCAAAGTTTTAAAATGCACCTAATGAACGTTTGGCTTTGGATATCCCCTGCCTGTGAGTATTTGATCTGCTCCGCAGCTTTGAGTCTCCCAGTTATTTACAACTAGCTATTTGTATACTCAATGGGCTCCACTGTGTGAGGAAACTGTTTAAAAATACATTTTAAAGAGATGATTTCACTTCATGTGGTTTTTTGCCAGCAGTGTGGTTTTTAAAAATGTTTTTTAAAACCTGTGTAGCGCACAACTATGAAGCTGTACCTTAAAAGGTGAAGCAGAGCCCTTCACTTGCCGAGTGTGCTCAAGGGAGCTGCTGTTGGAGCACATTGCAAGCCCTGTGCACTGCTTGAAGGTTTGGTGGGAGTTTTGCTTCCCTGTGTAGGAAAAACAGTGATAAGGTTGTGCAGAAGCAGGCGGGAAAGGTTATTTAAAAATTGCTTCAATATGGCCCTTGCTATAACATTATCTGAATTGGCCTGGATATTTAAGAGAATTAGCCATAATGATCCTGCTCTGTTGCTTTTCCTTTTGTTTCTACTTTTCCCAGAAAAAAAATGAATTTGGTTTATCAACAAAGTTCAGTTGGGGTTTCTGCCTAGATTTCCCATGTCCAACCCATCTCTCTGCCACATCCATGTCTGCCCCGGGAAGGAGCACTAAGGGCACTCACAGAGACGGAAAGCTGCATCAACAAAATCATTCCCATCTAATCCTGCCGTCTTGATTAATGTCTGCTACCTCAAAAGAGGTGAACTCTGTCAGCCAGGTCCAACTTCAAGAGAAGCTGAGTGTGCCAGTTTGCCCTGTTCATCAGTGGCCTCTCTGTTATGGCAAAGCAGCCTGCGTGGAGATCCCGTGGATCGGGAAAGGGGTGATGATTTCTCAGCTGGGTGGGAGTAGTCTCCCAAAGGACGTTTGCCTGCTGTAGAAAAACAGCCGTGCAGGGAGGCTGAAAATTATGGGACTTCAGACAACCGTCCAGCCCCGTAAATATGTTCACTGGTTGCTCGATCTCCAAAGTAGCAAATGCATCACATTCTTAAAGCAGTAAAATCTCATTTTACAAAAATTATTTTTGAGCTGTAACAGACTCAAGATTATTTTAATAAAACAACAGGCTTCTTTTCCCCTGTCCTATAAATTAAAAGAAATTTTCAGCTTGGAGCAATATTTTTGGTCAAGTTATAAAAGAAATGTAAAGAAAGAAAAATGTGGATTTCTTATGGAAATGCAGATAGCACTTGCTATAATTCTCAACAGCAGACCAGTATCCACAAGTTTTATCCATACATACTTTGCATGCACTGCAGCAGTAATTGGTTGCTGAGCCCCTTGTTTTCAAATGACGTGCTAAAAGCAGCTTTCTGGCCACAAGACAAGAATAGTTTCAGTTATTCAACTTAATTTTGCAAGGAGCCTTCCTACCCTGTCATAAATTCTCTTTGCAAAATGCTATGACAATGAATTTCTTAAAAGCAAGTGCAAGCGGGGTAAGGTTTCTAGGGAGAGTTAATATCTGTTATTTGACCAGCTGATTTATCCAAAAGCATGTTTGGTTTTTTACAGCCAGATTTCTTGGTTCGAATTTGGTTTGTATAAAACCTCGAAACAATGTTCAAAATGTTCATGATGAATTCAAAGGTTTTTAAATATTCTTCTCAAGCTTGTAGAAATTTTTAAAAATTATAACCCTCAGTGGTTGCTGCTGCATTTTGTGTGCCTCAACGTTGAGCAGAATTAGTTTTGTTCTTTTTCCCCATTGGCTCTGTCCAAACAAAATCTTCCAGTTTTGCATTTGCTGTCCAAAAATCCTTTTAGTCTCCTTCTTCTCTGCCTTAAAATTTCACAAGTACTAAATTCCATACTGAAAAAATTGTCTTCACACACTTCCATACAATTTGATACCAAAAATGTTTGGAAGGTAAAGCAACATTCCAGATGCTAAAAATCATCTGAAAGGGAACAACCAATCGGGGTATGGAGCTTAATAATTTCCCCCAAAAAAAAAAAAAAAAGAAAAAAAAAAAAGAAAAAAACCACCACAATTCCAGGCCTCTCGCAGTCGCTGACCTAAATCTGGTTTCTCCATCGTAACCTCAGTTTTACCGCAATTAATTTTTTTCTGCTGGTCACAAGATAATTCCTGACGCCAGAAAGTCTGGAGGTCAGATGAGAAGCGGATTGAGGAACAGGGCGGCACTAATTTCCTTACGAGATCGGCCGGTAAAAACGGGGGTGGGGGGAACCCCCCATCGTCCTGCCTAAAAATAAAGGGGGGGNNNNGATAAAAAATAAAGAAGCTAGAAGTGGCTGGAAAAGATCTTCTGAGGAGTGATTATTTTTTTCCCCACTAGCAAAATAGGTATGGAAAATGTAAGTATGCACAGCTGTGTTTATTCCAATGATTAGACATTCTATTTCTCTGTGACCTCTCTGCATTGAGCTGGCAAGACACCTGGGTATGCTTAGAAGTGTCTCATTCATACATTTACATTTATTCAACTCGGACCTTTCTTTCTCCCTCCCATGCCCTTTTCTTCTCTAAAAAGACCACAGAAAAAACCAGTTGAATCTGGTGCACTCCTTCCTCTCTCTATTTTTTTTCGTGTTCGCAAGGTGTTGGTTAAGACTCTACCCTGTGGCTTTACACATTTTAAATGAAAGCATTAGCACTATTTTAACAGTGAGCATAAAACCTTCTTTTTCAGGACTTTTCAGGCTGAATCAGAGGGAAGGGGTGGCTGCAGTGTGTCATGTAACGTGACTGCACGCGTGCCATGCCGGGAGTGCAATAGAAGCTAAGCCCCAATGTCTGCATCTCCYGTGTTCTACATCTGCGCTTATGTTTTATTTATGCAAAATACGTGTGCATGTATAATCTGGGCTATCCTTGCACTACTGCCCAACTGCTCTGGTTGATATTGATGGATGCTTAGTTGATATGGAGAGGTTTGCTTACAAAAAAGGAAGGTCGGCACAGAAATTTTGCAGTCCAGACTATGTTACTGACATAGAAGTGAGACAGAGAGGGGTGAAAGTGTTTCCTCGCTGTCATCGAAGTAGTTTGGTACAGAGCTGAAATTCCCCCTAGGTCTTCTGAGTCTTAATCCAATGCCCTACCTGCTACTTCAACCTTCCTCTGCCAGTATGCATCAGGTTTGGAGGCAGGGCTTCCTTTATGAGTGTCCAAGCTCCAAAACTTTTCCATATTTGTTTGTCTTCTACTATCATTGAAACCAAAAGCAGAATTTCCAGTAAATTGAAAGTTGCCAGATCAATTCAAGACTGATTCCCTCAAGCTTATTATAGTTTCTCCCCCTGCATCTTTGGATATCTAGGTATTTCAGAGCACTACATACTGACTGCAAACTGTAGATCCAGTTCTTCTTTAAGTAATTGCRTCTTATATTGTTGGTTTCCTTAGAGTTACTATAAATTTAAGCTGAAGAAATACGACTGTATATACATAGAATTAGAGTAAATTAAATGACAATGAGAAGCATCTGTACATAAGACACTCATTTTCCTTTCCTTTCAAGCTATCTGAATTCYTCAGCTGGCCTTCATACAATGTGCTGTGTACAATACAATGTCTCATATCACTTCCACTCTGTCAAATTAGCTTTCTTTTTTTCTGCTTCATAACTCAAAAGCTCTGAATTGCTATTGGGTATTAGTCAAAGGTTCATTTTATTTGCTGCTTTGATCATTTTTTACAGGAAATGTTTAGGAAGGGGCAACTCCCTTACATGTATTAATTTCTACTTTGTATGTGATTAGAATGTGTTTGTATTTGCCATATTAATCTTCTTTTCCAGGGGTCAGTCCTGCGCAGGGCTGAGTGTCCAAAGCTTTCCACTGGGGTCCATAGCAGTGCCCTCACCATGCAGAATCAACCTATATGTTCTCAGGATGTATTTAAACACAATCTAAAAAGAGAATTACTGGGAGATTTCTTGCACCCTCACTCCACAGCAAGGCTGAAAAGTCCTGAAACTCAAACACAAGAAAACTCAATATGGTAACCCATCTCTTCGTGTGCACCCTGACATCATCCTTCAGAGCTGGGGAAATGTAGGCAGATCGAAAAGGCTTCACAGTAGAGCAATCCTATAATTAGATTTGTAGGGAAGTGTAAAGAAAAGATCTAACTGTGAGATAAGTGGGTTTCTGTGTATTGGTTTGCCTGCCTTTGGCTAGCCTGTTAATGCACTGGAATCTATAAAGCCACAGCTGTATAGTTTGGTTATGGAAAAGGGAGATAAGCAACTTTGGCAACACAGAAGTTGGAAGAAAATGAAGGGAGTAAACAAGAATGAAAGTAAGGAATAGAAACAGCTAGGCTGGAAGGAGAGGGAGAGGAAGCAGTAATGGGGATGCATTATGAAATCTTTTCTTTGCACTTGAAGTGGAAGACTTTTCAGATGGAACATTTAATATGAAGCCAGACAAAGTACTAGCTTATATGTTTGTGTTACTAACCTTGTGTTTTACAGGAATGAGCTGGTACTGAAAGGGGTAGATGCATGGAGTAGTTTCCTCCGGTGGCAAAGCTGATTTAACAGGTTTCCACCACCTCAATTAAATTACTTGAGGTAAGGAAAAAAACAGCTATTTTTTTCAGCCCCTAATATTTTTAAAACTTGGATCATCTCACTTGCCCAGTTTTTAATGTTGCCATGAAGAGCTTGTCGTGCTGAGCATGAACACCCTACCACCTTCAGGTGGTAGGGTGCTGCAGATGGCAGTGGTAGGGGACATGGGAGGGAAACATCCCCTGTGCCACCAGAGAAACCACCTCGGCAGCTTTGTAGGGATTTCCCTCTGCTCAGTGGAGGGAGAGAGAGGGGATGACTCTTGGGGTTGGCTATCCAGAAGCATCCAAGGGGTTTAAGCACCAACCCCCGATGAAATGTAATGGGCAGGAAGTGCCTGAATCCTTCAAACCCTTTGGGGTCATCCCTTGGCGGAGCCCGAGGAGAGCATCCCCTTAGGATGGGATGGTGCAGCCATGACCACAGGAGCCCAGCCTCCTTGCAGAGCTGATGCGGCAGAGGCCACGTCGAGGTGGGGAGACCCAGGGAGCGCCGGGGGAGAGGGTTTATGAGGCTCCTTTGAGCAAAAAGCATTTTGTGAGGGGTGGGGAAGAGCTGCCTCCCCAGCCCCAGGTTGAAAGAAGGGCTGGAGGGAAGGGGTAGGAACCAGCAGCCTTCGTGCCCTGGCCCCAGGCAGAAAGGTGGTGCATTTGCCGCCTTCACCCCTCCCATCTTTCAGCCACATTAAAGCCCAATTATTCACGCTTGATGTCAGCAAGGCAGAGCCCCGCTACCTGCTGCTCCCGGATCCCTTCCCCGGGGGGCCAGATTACCCCAGCGTGCACCGGCCCATTCGGGGTGGGGTTCGTGGGGCGCCCGGGCAGGTGGGGGCCCAGGACCAGCAACCTCAGCCCCACGCGGCGCCTGCTTCGTCCGTCCCATGTCGCAGGGAGACATTGCTCCCTCAGCCTCTGAAGGACGGTGGTGGCTGTCGAGAAGTGGCTGTCCCTCGCCCTGCCGCAGGCTGTGAGCTCTCTGGGGTGATGGCCGTCAGCAAGGCAGGAGCCCTGGGTGCCGTGGCAGCACACGGGCACCACGGGTTCATCGGCCACGCCGGCTGTGCTACTCCCAGCGGAATCAGCCCTGGGACAAGGAGACAAGGAGGGACGCCTGACTGCCCCACCGAGTGGCTAGGGGCACGAGGGATGATCTGAAAATTCAAAAGGAAGGCGAGAGGGAAGGGAGAGGACTGAATTGACCCTTTTTTCCCCTTACCATTCACATGCTTACAGATTTTTATCAGGCTTTTTAGCTGCAGGGCAAAGTGTTTCTTTATAGTTCCTTCCAAAGCGCTGCTGCCAAATTCAGGCTGCGGTTGCAGCAGCTGTAACCCATCCCCCAAGGCCTGCACACCCCTGGTCTGGGAGCAGTTCGGCAGGAGTGGCTGAGAGCACTTGCATAAGTCTGGYGGGGAGAAGATTTCGGTATCCTCTAAGGCCTCTGTGCATGCAGTGCTGTGAGCATTTTGTAAGGGCTTTTGCCAGCTTTCGCAAAAGTGGTTTGCCAAAACACACGTGGTCGTGGCAAAATCCCACCGCCGCGCCCTTGCGGCCTGGCTGCTGCAGGGGCCGGGGGGAGCCGGGCTGTGCTGCACGGTTCAGTGGCACAGCGAGCTTCCCTGGCTGCAGGCTGCAGGCTGCAGGCTCCTCTCTTCCTGGGATGGGATTTACCGGCCCATTGATGGGAACCACGAGCCACTGATGCTTGTGCGGTGCTGAGAGGCAGGCGGAGGAGGGCCGGGTGTGAAATCCACGGTGATGGGCACCGGTACACACCCAGCACTGCTCCCTCCTCCATGCCAAGCCCAACGCAAGCGTCACCTTGGTGGCATCCCTGGGAAAGGGGCTGTGCAGCACCCACGGGTGGGGAGGGGGCATGAGCAAGCCGGGGCTGAGCAGCTCTGCCCTCTCCCAGGGCTGAAGACAAGGGGGTCACGTTCTTGCAGGCAGAATTAGACACTTTTATGGCCTGTCTGAGGCTAGTTTCTCTCTCTCTTTTTTTTTTCCTTCCCCAGCAGAGACTTGCTCGTTTGTAATAGGAAGGTTCATTGTTTTCCTGTCTGATATTTCTTTGATTACTTAAAAAGAAATCCCAGAGGCTTGTTTTCACAAAATACTGATTGCATAATTGATGTGATTATGATGTATTTTGCTGTGTCACTGCAGCTCGGTTGATTATTTTGAGAAGCTCTGAGCACCGTTAACACTGCCATGTGTTGTGCGTGCGTGGCCCGGGCTTTCCTCCCCCTCCACATGTGTACAAGAGCCTTTCAAACACTGTTTCCTCCAGCGGGGACTGTGCGAGACCTTCCTCGGCGCAAGGAAAAGGATGCAGACCCACAAATAGCTAATACCAACGAAATGACAAATACTGTGGGGTGAGCTGCAAAGCTTTTTCTGATTTAAATAATGACATGCTGGTGTGAATAATCTCGCTAAAATCAGATTTAGGGTGGGTGAGTACACAAGTAAAATCATGGGGCCAAATTCTAGACTCTTTCCCTGGCTAAAAATGTACAGATAAAGCAAATGCAGACCAGCCAGGTGCGCTGGAAAGAAAATTCCTCTGAAAACAAAAAAGTGCAGCAAATCATTAAGGGTGATTATGAATTATAACCTGAAAATGTATCAGCTAGCTTCAGGTAGGAATATTTAAGAGCTCACCCAGGGATGCCTTGCGAGAGAGGATCGCCTTCTCTTTTTTTGGCTAGACCTTTGTAATTGTTTTCAGCTTGAGGCTAGAGACCATCCTGAGTCCTTTCTTTCTCCCGGTGTCAATTTTTTTGTTTCTTTTCTGTATTCTCCTTTCTTTTCCTTTTAATTCAGGGATGAAACATTGCCCTCAGTAAAGCTTCTTGGCCAAATTTCCAGATTTCTGAACCCTTTGTTTTTCTCAACATGTGTGCAATTTTCATTATTTTTGTCCAGCAGTGACCTCTGGAATTCCAGAATAATTTTCCCTCCCCTTCCTGGTGCCCTCACGTGACCCAGGAACACAAACATCTGAGAGACCTCTGGGCATCTTCACATCTGCTGGTATATAAGATCAGAGCCATTGTGTGATGTATTTTTAACAGCAGGTGTTGGGCTTGGAGAAGGGTGTGTTGGTTTTTGAGGGGCTGGGCAGAATCTGCACTTAATTCTTAGTTCCCAGGCTATTTAGGAACAGCTTAAAAACACACTTAATCTGTTTGTACAAATTTAACATTGTAAAACCACAATAAGGAATTGCTAATCAAGTGCAAGCCTGGATTTAGTTTCAGCTTTGCATCATTGCTGTCCTAAAAAAACAAAAAAACCCACCCAAACCAAAAAAAAAAACCACCATCAAACTTTAAAGCTGAGTCCAAGATTCTAGTTTACAACTTAATTTCATGAAATACTATTGATTGATTACTTGAAGTCTGTTAATTATTATTTAGTCACGGTTTTCAACACAAACTCCTTACAGCAGCAAAACAAACAGTGTGGATATTTTATCTTTTGCCAATTAACACAGTTTGAACATGACTTAAAATAGGCTGTTAGCTTAGGGTCTGATTCACGACTGCATCTCTCCTGGTTGTGCCGCTGTAATCCCGTTGACTTCCATGGCATTGCGGGAACCTCGGTGCAAAATGAGAGAAACGCTTCTTTTTAATTGACAACCCCCCTCCGTGTGTAAAAGAGTTCACGGCACACCAAAGCCTCACATATGACTCTCTTACATGGTCCATTAGTAGAAATTTAGCATCTAAATTAGAGAAACAGCATAAGCAGAGTGTTTTCCCCAAAATATCATTGAAATCCTATTTTCACAGAAATCTTTCTCAAGTTCTTTTATCAGGCAAACCTAAAATGGTGCTTAGTGTTCAGTTATCTGCCAGGTGTAAATGGCATAAATGGATGATTACTTTAAATACATCTTCTCTGAGAAGGGAGTTATGGGACCTCACAAAAGCATCAAGCTGTGACTACTTTCAGGAAATCACCTGGAAATAAATACGATGATAAAGAGGTTGCTTCCAAGTCCTTAGATTCTCATTGTCTTTTTAGGCAGATAATTTAATTCAGTATGAGCTGTAATTCCTTTCTGGTATCACTAAGGAACAAATTATTTATTATTTGGGAGAGGAGACTGAATGACCTGACAGGTCCTTTCAGTCACAGCATCTATGATTATAAATTCTCACGGCACCCATCGCATGAGTATATCCACACTAAAATAAAGAAGGAGATTTTAGTCTTGTTGAAATTGGTGGGATTTTGGTGGTGGTGGTTTCACCAGTAACATGGTTTCACCTGTCCACTTTTCTAGGCTACATTTGAATTTTACCACATGACCTGTTGGGTTGTCTCTGACTGGAGTCAGAATAGCTATTTCCAAGTAGTTATTTTTAATAACGTGCCATGTGTGGGTACTTCTGAAATGCAAGACCCTTGCTGTGGATTGACTCAATCTGCTCTTGATTCATCCCAGCTGCTGGGTGTTGAATTTGTATCGTCCTTTATTCCAAATTTTAATACGAAAGGCACTAAGGGGATGTGTATGGACCTAATGTCCCAGGAGCAACCCAAAATGCCCTGCCTCCTCCCAACTGCCTCCTGCTGTTGCTGACATGCCACTTGCTGTCTCAGAGCCAAGCAAATAGCCGCCAAACTTGACTGTATGCATCCGGCTTGTTGCCCTGGTCAGGACCCACATGCTGCCCTCTTCTCACCCTCTTCACCCACATCAGGCTTTATCAGGTGAGATATGGGATGCCAATAGTATCTGAATCCCTCTACCTTACATCCAGCAAAGCATGCCTTGCATGGTCAGAGACGTGGCTTTCAGATGACCAAAGCAGTTTCTTGAAGGATGGGATGCCTGCACGTGAAGCTTCTTTTCATTTCTTTTTTTTAAAGTTATCCCTATTCTGCAATTGAGGAAATGGCACTATTGACTGTCTGGGCATACATCAAGGTCTCATCCTTTGGGCTGCTGGACTTCATGGTGCTGCAAATGCTGTTTCCAGTCCTGTGGAATGACATCCCAGAATGACACAGGACAACCAGGAAGGTTTCATAGAGCAACTATGAGAAGGGCTGGAGGAAATAGGACCTCTGAAGGAAGGGCAAAAGCATCGTGATTTCTTAGCCTTAAAAAAATGCTAAGGGGTGACAAAATGAGTCTATGTTGAAGGCTGCTGCAAAGAGGAAAGGAAAGATTTGTCCTGCGTGTTTGTGGGGGTTAAAGCAAGGCTTGAGCTTCAGTGGGAAGAATTCATGAAGAGTAAGGGTAGCAAAGCAGCAGAGTAGATTGCCTGAAAAAGCTGTGGAGGTCTTTAAGAAGAGATCAGTCAGGACTGAATGACAGTAACAGCCCATTCTGCCTCGGGTTGTGGTATCTCCAGAGATTCCTACCAGCCATGTATGTTTTTAGTGATTCTAAGGAGAATAAGAGGTTTTCCATTCACTTCAGTCTAAGTAGAATCAGAAACAAAGTAGAGGAGGTCTCTACCTCAGTAGAGGTGCTACTGATGGTAGTAGAGGATGGCTTTGGGAAAGCTCTTTGTCAAGGTGCTCAGGATGAACAATTTTGTGCAGCTGTAGCTGCCCTCTTGCTCTTCTCCATCTGGGGCTGTGGCGTGCTCACTGTGGATCGGGTCCTACGTCCTGTAATGAGATACAGCAGTGGACATCTTCCCCAAGCATATCAGACACACATCACTATTTTGCAAATGCCACTATCTTTAATGTGGTTGGAAATACTTTCCAAACATTTCTATTCCCAGTTAGTTGTGTCCATAGGGCATTATGAAACCCATAGTGATTGTGCAAATTCGTTTTACGCTAAGACTGGCTCCATAACTGATCTGAACTGACTTGGAATGGTTTTTAAGAAAAATTAAAATAATTATGACTTGAATTCCAGAGATCTACTCTTGTACAGCTTGGTCTTCGCATCTTTCACAGCACAATAAACCTAACCAATAAAGCAGAGAAGCTGTGGGACAGTTATCCAGTCAAAGTAGTGGGGAAGTCACAACAGGCATACAGGGCCCTTTCATCTGTCCTGTGATGTTTTTTAAGCTCCTGGAAACTTGCTTCATTCCACTTAGAATACAATTTGAGCTAACCTTCAGACACTGAGGATGCTTTCAGACAGTACCCAGCAACCTACGTAGCTGTCCTGAAGTGACAGAGGCAACATTTTTTTCCCCTTTCACCATTCCCAAGAGACTGGACGCCAACTGTCTCCTGTCCTCTGCCAGACTTCTGCAGTTCTTAAGCATTGTCTCTCTTGCCTCTACCCTCCGAGCAAAACAGCCAGCGCTGGTACAGCTGCACTCACCACTGGCAGACCTAAAATGTCTCTTCTGGTTTTTAGTACAAGGATAGGATATGATGACAGGGGAAGGGGCAGTTAAAATCCCAAGTGCTTTTAAGATAGAGTGAAAGATGAAGGGTGGTACCTGCAAAATAACGAGCAGGATGTGGTAACAGTGGATGCCCATGATGTTACAGAAGGTCCACTGGTGCTCAACAACCAGGTTGTTGAGACCTGACAAGCCCTACACACGCTGTCCCAACAAGGCAGTGTCATGGGAACGCACAATCCCATTCTTGGACACTTCAAGCCTGGCTAATGCACTAGGTAAGGCCAGTGAGTGATTTCCAGAGAAGAGTCAAAAGGTCTCTGGTGGTGTTGCCTGCTGGAACTGAAGCTCTTTATGTAGTGTACTAAGGCTGTTGTGCTGGAAAAAAAGGGCCAACAAAAAGCAAGCAGAAGGAAACTATGAGGAGATAGAAAAGCGTAAGCCTTGTCCTTCAAAAAGAGTTTGCTGACCTGTCCAAGTTGGTAGACAGCCTGTCTCTTGTCTCTACATCAGCAAGTCCTCTCTTGTACAGTTAGTGCCTATGCTGACTGTTTCAGAGAGGATACAGCCAGAGAAAGAGGGTAGCTCTCACTTCGGTTCAGTAAATCCACTGCTAGCATTTTCATCCATGCTGATTGCACTTGATTTCTCTCCTACTTTTCTCCCCACTTGGCCCAATGATTTCTCTCCTACTTTTCTCCCTGACTGGCCCATCCACAGGGGCATCTTCAAGAGCAAGAGTACCTTCAGCCACAGAAATGACATGAGACTAGAGCCTGTAAGACAGATAGGCTCTCCTCGCTCGAAAGGGACGAACCTCATTTCACACATACTGCGTGGGTGCTCTGACCACTGAACCACGGAGATTCACCACCATTTTTCTTACTGAGCTTCGCATGGTGCCTGATCTGGAAGGTGTGCTCCGAAAATGCATGTCAGGTCAGGCCTGGCAAGCGGGGGGTAACGCTTTGTTTGCAAATCCCAAAAGAGCTTAGATGTGATTTAGGTGCTCGGAGGCTCACACTGTTAAGACCTTGGCAAGTTCTGGGCCGATATTTAGGAATTTTTCTGGCAGGGAAACAGACACCTCCGGGCATATGCAGCAGCTCAATGGGAATGCAAATGGTGGTGCTGAGAAGTACAGTGGCAGGTAAGCGATGCTAGCTGAGTAAATCTTTTTGTGAATCTAGTCCAAATCCACTGCATGTAAATAAGGATAATATCTGAAATGCTGGAATGGTGATCTGAAGGAGGTGTGGACTTGAAAAGGAGCAGGCTAATAAAACCAGGAGAGATCTAATGGAAGAGAAAAATTCCTTTTAACGAGCTCATCCGGTGAGGATTGTGTAGCAATATTTAATCCTCTGTTAAAAATCAGACCCTCTGCACTTGTAGCTTACCTTGAGTTACAGAGAAGGGTGGCTAGAACGTAACTGGCAGAATCGATCATGTCCTGAGGGTGGGCTGAAATCTTACACTGTGTTTATGTAAAAACACAAGTGCTTCTTTGCCTCCCTCCAACCTTGATGCATAGAATTGCTTTGAGTTGCAAGCAGGCTAATTAATCTGGTCTGTGCCTGCTCGTCAAATCTTTCTTGTGGTAAGAGCATTTCTAGCCATTTTAAGTTAAAACTATTTTATTTTGGAGAAAATTGCCTTGTATTTCAGATTTGGGGTTATCCAACAGGATTTTGGATAGGATAAAGGCACCCTGCTGCAGCATGCTGCCCGTTTGAGGGCCAGAAGTGGTGCCTCCCATGCCCGTGTGGCGCTGGGCATGCAGATGGACGTACACGGCCACGGCACTTCATGGGAGGTCAGCCCTGTTCATCTCATCTCTCATGGCCGCATTGATGCTGCTCTGATAACACCTTATGGGCTACTACATCTTGGCTGCCCCAAGAGCACGTTGTGTGGCTGCGACCTGCCCTCTCTCCATCCCCCTTGCTGAGGCTCAGGGCAGTCAAGCTGGGCACCCTTCTCAAAGGTCTTTTGAGTTTTGGTTCATGCAGCCAGCATCTATTTTAAGTCCTGTGGTAGGAACGTTACACTTTATACTTAGAGTTAGCTGAATCCGGGCAAAATACTTTATCTTATCCATTACTAAAAGCTGAGCTGCCTTTGTTGTTGTTAGCAAAACATGTTTTTTCTTCTTGGGCTGTCTTTTCTTTTGTGTGGCATCTACATTTTGATGTGGAGAAGGTCTTTTAGCATGCAAATGCATCTAACCTCAACAGAATGGTTAGTGTTGGATGCAGTATGTTTGCACAGTGGTGTTCTGGAAGAAAGCAGATTTCCCCTATGATGTACAGATCAATTCACCTTAACCCCAAAAATGGGTGCTATTGTTGTTGCTTTTCTCTGCACACTGTAGAAGAAACACAGGGGAAGAGCAGACATGAAATAGATTTTTTCAAACAAACTCCAGACGGAACAATGGATGAAATGAATCTCTTCAAGGTTTCTGTGTCATCAAATGTTATTGTTGACACTCTGAATGTAGCAATAGTTGTTACGCTAATTAGAGTGGTGTAGTTCTAGAAACAGGAACTGTGAAAAGACTGTGTCTAGAAGGTACTAATAATCTTTTGATACCTGTATTTTTGCCATTCTTTATTATTATAATGAGAGCGTTAATGTGCAGGGGAGAAATCATGTGTGTCCTTAATAAAGAACGAAGCAGCACAGTTGTTATCATCTTGAGTATCATATTCATTTAAAATCAAGTAGGCAACTCAAAGGTTAAGAGGTTTAATGTTCCTGAACTGTACAATTGAAGCACTATAGTCCAGGTTATTGTTAGTAACTGTTCAAAGTGCTTGGGGATTTTTATTAGAAACTTCATTTTCCAGAAGAAAGTCCCCCACAACTTTAGCCAGCATTGCAGTGTGACCATTTAACAGCCAGACACTTCTGCATGAAGTGCATCACGAGATGTTGTCATGACATAGTTTGCTCCCAGCTATTTATATTGCTGTTAGATAACCATCCTCAAACAATCTTCAACATCTCTTAAGATTTCATGCCACATATCTTTCCAGTGAGAATCAGAAAGCTTAAGAAGCTCTGTATTTAGAGATTAATGTGATATTCCACATGCATTCCTCCCAACATAAGGAATATGCCATTTATTTGCAGCTTTTCCAAGCACAAGAAACAGACAGGCTTTACTAAAACAGATAGTATACCAGTAAGCCTATTGGACTGTGTGATAAAAAACAATGAGCACAGAATGAATATTATGATGAAGAAATACTGAAGGAAACCAGCTAACTGGCGGGAAGAGAGGAAGCTTAAAGAGGAATTACAGATAGTTAAGGAGTGTGTTAAATACAAAGCTGAACTCCACGTCTTAAGCACAGGCAACCGTAAAAGCTAACTGATATAGATGCAGATGATTACAACATAGCATCCACAACTAACCTTTAAAAATAGGGTCCCTATAGTAAATGGGGAGGTGGCCTACATGCTGGAAAAGATGTGTATGAGCCTGAATCAGCCCAAGGAACTTGAGAACACTTTTGCAGGAACACTTCAAAACCTAAGAAATGCACTAACAGAAAGGTGACCATTTACTGAAAGGCCAAGATTCAGACTCTCTCACCTACTTTTTACGTCTTTAATTCCTTCAGGATATTCTAGAAGCAACAAAACTGCTGGATGTTTTGTAATACTTCTCTTCCACTTGATCAGTCACAGCTGTGTTGTCTTCCTTTGGTCCCTTAATAGAGGCTTATTGGCAAATACCTGTACTACGGGATGGGTGTTCCCAGCCAGGTTCTTAAACTCACAGCCTTCTACTTTAGTAGCTAATTTACAGCCTGGTGCCTACAAATCAAGACCTTTCAGTTATGACTGTTTAATCTGCTAACACTATTTATGGAAGTTACAGCTTAAACTCCATTTGAGCAGCATCAGTCTGTATCAGCTGTATCTCAGCAAGCTGAGTTTCTTTCCAAACTCTAACAAAACCCAACCAGAGAGTGAATTCATTCCTGTTTAGGGATCCTCCCACAGCATAGAAGGACCACTAAGCCAAGCCACATGGGCATAGTTTCTTTGCCTTTATTGATATGCACATCATTCCAGTTTTACTTTATTAGTTCAGAATTTTGAAGTTTCTTCAACCTTTGCTGCGATACATACGTTTGTGTTTAAAGCAGTCTTTTCATAGCAGTATCCAACAGTCTTTCCAGATCCTTTCAAACCCTTGTAAAAGAARAAGTCACCAGTATCTCCTTGCACTTTGTGCCCCATATGGAGAATAAACGAGCTTCATGACATAATTTACTGGCCAACAAATCAAGGCTTTTGGTGAACTGAGACAGAAATTTAGCTCCACAGTACAGTTCCCTCACTTTTCAACAGCACGTCATGTCTCAGAGTTAGCACTTGAAGCCTCCTTGCTATTACACAAGGAAGGACACTATCTGATATGGCTGAGATGCAGTTCCTTCAGGATGGATAAAATAAAGGGCAAAGAAGAAAATGGGTCAGAGCTGAGAGGTGGAATGACAGACATCACCTTTACCAACATTTTCCCTGATCTGCAGATGCTCCAGTGATGAAACCGTATAGGAACCCCTTAAAATGAGCTCCTGGCCTGTGTGCAGAAGTAACCTAGAAAACAGGGTGGCTCCCCAGGCTCTGACCATCTCTTGCAAAAAGCTCCTTCAGGGCCCTGCATTGGCCCTGCTGAGGGTGAGGGTTGGAGGTGCTGGGCCCCAGCAGTACCGCGCCGAGTAACATTGGTCCATGATGATGGGGACTGTGGTGGGGATGCCTTCCTCATTCAGTAAGTGTCACAAATCACCAGCATTAAAAAAAAGAAAACCTGAAGGAGAAAATAGCCGTCTGTGCTCCTCTAACGAGCTGGTTCCCCTGACCTCTGGCATGATCCCATCCTTGTCTGATTGACTCATAACCAGTTCTGCTTCATCCAAGCCACAGCTGCGTCAAGGCACAGTGAGAGCCAATCAACCCTACCAGCTTCGTCTGTGTTTCATGACAGTTTAATCACTGAAGACTGTCTCTGTGTTGAAATATTTCCCCTTGGGGTTTCAGATAGCAGGATTATATCAAGGCAAACGGAACCAAAAAGCGAAAAAGGCACTTGCCCTCATCCAAATCCTTTGGAGTCGATACAAAAACACCTCTTCTGTTGCCTTTGCAGTGAGCATGCATACTTGCCATGAGCCCTCCACCTCGTGCAGTCATCGTGGCTCACAATTCAGCTGAAACGGCTGCATTTTACATTCTTCTTTTCACTGACGTCAGTGATGACGTAAGTTAGAGGATACAGCCTAGAAAGATAGTCAGTCCCACCACCCACGTCAGCTGAAATGAAGAAAAGGTACCGGACAGTGTGAACTGATGGCAAATATATTTCCCTGGGCCAGGTTCTCTCTGGTGGCAATCAGGAATTAGTACTGAGGTATTCAGAGTTAGACTGCTCCGTCACCAGGCCGAGTGGGAACAGGGTCAGAGGAACAATTTCTGTTCCACCAGTGCCTTTTTCAGGTTATAATTCTGAGTGCACAGTGCCATATTTTCCTCCGCATCATATTTTTATGCCATCTGATAGTATATGACTGATGTGGCTCAAACTGCTGAGATTCAGAAAAAAAAGCAAAATGGAAAGATAATAGAATCGAGTACAGAGTACTGCTAACGTGGGACCTGAGTGCTTTCACCCTTCACTGGTACAAGCAATCAGAGCAATCCAGAGATGCTTGTTCACAGTTTTTGTTAAAAATATCTAATCAAACCAATATTATTAATGTGTATGAAAAAATTATCCCATACACAAGTAACCCTGCTGTAAGGAAAACACTTTTTTCAATGATGTTACAAAAATTATAGGTCGTTGCACCCACCACAGTTATTTTAGCAGAGCTATGTTGTTAGCACTGGAACTAAGCCATGTTTTCATAGTCAAATGATAGGCCTTTTCTAAGGTCGTGCCCACCCAGTACAAAGCCCACTAAGTGCTTCATTGAAAAGGCTAAATGGAATTCACACTTCTCAGGCAATCGTTTTATTATGATCAGTATGAGTATTCACAATGTAATTTTTAAAATCATGGAAATAAAGCAGGCAGTATCTAAGAGCAATCATATTACGTGTCACATTGAAAAGCTTGTGATTTCTCGCTTTTAGTTCCAACATATAACATACTATACAATGAAATTAACATTTGTTACCTTACACTGGCCTTTCAATCACATGCTTCTGGCTTAGAGTTTTGCGGAAAAAAAATTCCACTTAAAAATAATAGAAATCAAGATTTCACTTTTTCATACTGAGACCTACCAACACTCATGTAACATTATGCATTATGTAAGTGGTATGGAGCCTTTAAAGAAGGGACAGCAAAATGTCAGTGCATGAACTTAGGATCCTTCAGACTTCACTGGGCACCTGGTTTAGATAAATCTAGACCAAAACATGGTCAATGGATTCATGAAATCAGACTTTCATTATCCACCATAAGTGGATATTAACCTAATTAATAGATAACCCGTGAAGACGTACTTCTAGGTGGTGCTAAGCAGGGCCTCTGCTCTACCCTTCAGCCTCTAGCTATCATCAGGGGCTCAGTGCAGGAGATGGCTTTTGTGCCATCATAATGAACAGCCACCAACATCCTCCATGACTTTGTCTAAACCTTTTCTGAGTCATGAATAACTCAGACCTTTGTGACAGCCTAGGCAATGCGTTCCCCAGCATAGCCACACAGGTATAGAAAAGGGCAGAGAACTGCCAGCAGGCTGGTATGTTCACATGGTCTCGCAGGGTTGTCTAGCTTGACTTCAGTAAGATTTTTTTCACCTTCATGCATGGCATTCTTGTAAGCAACCTATGGAGAAATACCAGAGGGTAGGCGCATAACTGACTGGGTACTATAGCCAGGGAAGAGTTTAGTGTTTCAGCACAAAAATCAAAAGATACCTCAAATACAAAACCCGCTCCTGCCAGGTTCTGTCTTAAACACACTGCTTTTTTTTCCCCTCTACTGAGCTGGGTGAGGAAATAGAAAGTATGCTTACTACAGCTACAGATTATATGATACTGCAGAGATTGCTGGCAGATTGGAGAATAGGTTTGAACTCAAATTCATCTGGACAAGCTGAAGAAACAGGGAAAAAAAAGTGAAAATTTAATAGACACACATGCAAAGTGCTAAATTTAGGTAGCAATAGTCAAGCAAAAGCACAAGATGGAGAAAAACTGGTTAGGGAGCAGTTCTTCAGAAAAGGAGACAAGCATTATAATGGATCACAGGCTGAGTGGGTCAACCCTGTCATGCTGTGGCAAAGAAGTCAGACTTCGTGTTGGGTGTCTGGAGTATGCTCCTATACGGGAGCACAGCTTGCTGGGCATCTGCAGGCATCCTTCTGCTCCATGAAGCACTAGTCCAGCTTCAGCTGCAAGGATGCGCTTAGGTTTGGCTACTGCACATCAGGGAAAGTGAGGACCTCTCAGAGACATCCCAGAGGCAAACAATCTGAAGTGTCCTTTGAGGAGGGACTGAAGAAATACCTAAAGAATTGGGCTAGGGACTCTGAAGGAAAACCACCTTCAAGTATGTAAAAGGCCATTGCCAAGAAGAGAAACATCTAACTTCTGTTTCTATCGTGTCAAGAAGCAGCAACATACTTTAATTGTACCCAGAAAGACTCAGGCTAAACACTGTAGGAAAAACCTTCCTAACACTACAGATAGTGAAGCACTGAGGTTCACTGGCTGGCAAAGCAGTGAAGCACCCGTTGCTATAAATCTCATGAACCAATTGGACAAACGTGTCTCAAGGACAGCATGGATATGTTGAGTTGGCCTTCCAAGTCCCTTCCGGCCTTTCGTGTTGATTAGCTTGGATGTGCATCATGTCCATGGGGACGTACTTGATGTAGAGTCTTTGCAGGACAGTTTCTCAGACTATCCTGGGAAAGCAGCTCCAACAAGTAGGCAGCAGGACTATTCCCAATATGTCTGACAGAGACGAAAACCACCTCTGAGGGACAGGAGTCTTGCCATTCAGATGGGCTCCTGGTTTGGTTCATTCTTCAGGCTTAGCCCACCACTGGAATCAAAGACCAGCTTTTTACAGGGCTTTTGTGTATCACAAATGAGCAAAAAACCCCTTTGCTTTCCTTTTATTTTTGAACACTGTAATCCATCCATCCCGGTACCACAGTCCGCAGGCTCAAATCGCATTGCACATATCAGTGCCATCTTCAGATGAAAATTTTTATCATTTAATGACTCAAAACAGTGTGATAGCAATTGTACTTGTTTACATCAGTGCATGCCAGGGAAAGTGGGGGGACATAATTTGTAGTGTCTCCATTATTATTTACACAAATCTCAGGTTTCGCTGCTGGGAAGTATGGAAATTATACAGATAAATGGTAATGAGCCATCACTAAAAGATGAAAACATAGGTCCATAGTCCCTGGCACTGTGCATTAAGTGCCAATAGTACATTTAGTCTGACCCAGGAAGGGAAAGGTGGGGTCTGCCTTCTCAAGAGGGCTTACAATTTTAAAAGAATCTTGCCATCTAAAAAGGATCTTTCCAGCTAGATATGCCATTTTTCATTCTTGTGCACACACAGATCAAGGGAAGGCCGTGAGTCCATGGCTCATAAAGCAGTTTTTAAAAACTTCTTAATCTCCTTTACTTTGGGAAGTGCTAAGATCTGGTCTCCTTTACTTTGCCTTCTTTTATTTATTTATGAACCCAAAGCCTGGGTTCTTTAGAAAAGGGGAAAAATTGCTTTGAAGTTAATTTTAGATGTAGATGCAAACCCTGACCACAAAAATGCTTTCAAAGGGTCACAGCACTGTCTGGAGATTGAGTTGTCCTGACATTTCCTAATATTGGGGATAAGGCAAATGCCTTTCGCCTTGATGTGAGATATTAAACTTACTCAGGTTTTATGGGTTAAAAATTGTATCCTACAAAATTAAACTTTGGGAGGACTTTTTCCTTTGTTGTTCTCAGCATTTCTACACCCAAATTCTCCAAGGGTGCCTCTGAACTTGTATTCACCATGAGTACGGCTTTGCAGCTGTGGGGTTACAGCGTAGACATCACAGAGGTGGTTTTATCACTATATCCTGTAACTTTCTCCCAAGCAGTTACCTGACCACCAGACCCATTGCAGCCTGGCCTGTGTTTCCCCACTAACCTCTCCCTTCTGCTGTGCTCTCCTCACAGCGGTGACCGCCAGGAACATTTTGGTTGTGCCCGAGCAACGACAGCATCTCTGCCCTGGTGCTGCCAGCTGGAGAGCTGGATGCAACCAGGAGCTGTTTGGTTCCCTGCGGCAAAGAGGACACTTGAAGTAGGAAGAAAGCCAAAAGCAAAACCAGAGGCAGAGGGGGACGTGTGAGCGCTCACAGCCATCAGAGCAGGCATGCCCTGGCCCTGGAGGAAGGGCAGGTGAGAGAAGGAAATGGACCCTCCTGCCTGGCCGATGCCGCATAAAAACATGGAGGATTTACCCTTCAAAATTGAAGAAGATAGCATCTGGAGGCAAAGCAATGGTAAGCTTTTTGTACAGAAGGATAAAAATATGTTATATGAATATTTTATATGTGCAAACAATTACTGCACTATGATCAAAATAGGYCAGTCTATGGCTAGTATATGCCAGTGTGCCTTGGCACTGCTTCAAACAGATAACTTCCTGCTTCCGATGGCCATGAAACTCCAGACTGTGAAAGCAGGGAATCTTTTTTCCATTATATTGTTATTTCTTAAGCCCTGTCTCAGCTAGTATATAAGTGTGGAGATATAAGTGTGTATATGATGTTACACTCTAAAAGGGAGTAATTTGCAAAAGTATTGATGTCTTTTCATTCCAGGGTACAAATGCCCCTGCAGAACCAGACACCCAAAATCACTAGTTGCTTCTATAAGGCTTGATCACTATTACTTAATAAAAATTACCTAAGTTTTGACTTTAAAAAATTCACACTTTTTCTTGACGTATTTTTCACTATTTCAATTTCCATCTTTTTGGGACATCCTTAATAGGCTCAGCTGAGATGCTACCAAACATTAAACTGAGTCATATTTCTTATCACAGTTTAGAAAGAAAAATGTTTAATCTTGCATGACAGACCTTAAAGCCTAACTGAAGAACAGCCCCAAACATTGGTCTTTTGGTAAAGTACAAGTTTTAAAAACAAAAAATTAAACACAGTTACAATGAAAATGCAATTCTTAAACCCCCATAATCTTCTGGCATTTCTCTGAGTTCAGTGAATACATGGAAAGTGCTGGCACCCAGAGCAGCGGCTTGCCAGAAGTGAAGCATGTCCAGTCCTACCTGCACCCAGAGTCCCCTGCCCGCCTTCCCTTGGGAGCGCCAGTCCGGAGGTATTTCCCTAAAACTCTCCCTTCTGCCTTCAAGTCACCTGCTCCTACTAACTTGACACAGTGGAGGGAAGGCAGGTTTCTGGCCTGGCTTTCTCTCTCTTATAAAGAAAGAAAACCTCCCAAAGCTCTCTTAAATAATGTTCATAAGCTTCCAAAAATCCTGTTCATGTTTTCCCACTGAACAAGTGGCTTTTAAAAAGCAAGGTTAACGACATGTCCCGTTCCCCCACAGCTCCCCACTTGCTCCCAGCCAGCAGCTCTCCTCTGGCTGGGTGCACCCGTGCTCGCCCACAGCCACACCACAGCATCTTCTCCAAGGGTATGGTCCAGAATATTTTTCCCTAAATGTGTTATTTATAGAAGGCTTTTAGATTCCCTGGTCAGGCTCCCACAAGGTTAAAAGGATATTTGGCTGTATAGGAAGGACGAGATGGAAAAGGACATCCAAGTTGGCTCAGACCCTTGGAGACTGGGAAGCTCTTGGCACATTCCCAATGTAAAGAGTCTCCCATATGGATGGACCTTCCTCCTGGGACTGCCAAAGTGCTCTATCAATGATGCAATCAAGAAAGCATCACCATTTAAATGTAACCGGTGGGCAAGAGTGGCAGGACCATGGCAAGGTGGGAGGATTGACCCCTACTTTGGGGTGAGAAATGCCACGTGGTGTGTCAGTGTCCACATGGAGGAGGGCTGTGGTTTCTGAAACTTCAGATGGGCACCCAAAGGTGGTATGACTTACGCTAGGAAAGACTTTGATGTGTTGTGATTTGATTGCCTTCAGCATGGAAACCCTTGTTATGGTGGTTCTGTATTTTCATTTGAAGGCATATTAAACCATTTTATTCTAAAGATCTATCAGATAAACAGTAGAGGAAACCTTTGAGCATGCTGGTAATGCATGCTTTAGGTTACTTTATCTCTGGGAATGGGCCAAAGTGGTTTCTGTCTGTGTGCACGTGCCTATGTAATTAGCCCAAAAATTTAGACGCAAATAAAAATAACTAGGCAATGAATGTAAATAATCAGGGCCATGATACACATCACTCTCAAAATGTGATTCCCGTGCACTGAGAAGACACAGGGACTGTAAAAAAGTTAGAGAAACCTCAACTTTCATTTCAGTCACTGGGAAAAGCTGTGGGGGAACATAGATACTCCCTCACTTTGGTACCTGTTTAAAAAGGGAAGAGAAGCAGAAAAGCAGGACCAATTTCTATGCACAAGGAAGACCCTAGGACAGTAAAACCAACGGCAGAGCCTAGCTAGAAGTTGAGAAGGGGGGCCATGGTTTGCAGAGGTTTCTGCTTTGGAAGCAGCTTGCTGCCATGGAGGACCCGGCAGGGCGAGTGGCTGCTCCGGCTTTTGCACCTCCTGTCCCAGGCTCACCAGCCAAGAGCTCAGGAAAAGCCAAGCTCAGGTCACCTGCTGCTAGAGAAGATTTTTATATCCCATCTGTCTGGACTGCATGGGTGAGAGTCTGGGGCCACACTCAGGCATTTGGCCTCCCCTCCCAAGTGCCTTGGGGACAACTTCGCCCCATGGGCCAGGCTTCAGGGCTTGCACCTCAGGTAGTGCCTGCAACACGTGGACATTCCTTCCTGCAGCCAGCCAGCCCTGCACATGCAGAGCAGCCTCCATGAACCTCCATGTCATGGTTTAACCCCAGCTGGCAACCAAGCACCACACAGCCACTTGCTCACCCTCCCCACCCACGGTGGGATGGGGGAGAGAATCTGAAGAGCAAAAGTAAGAAAACTCATGGGTTGAGATAAGAACAGTTTAATAATTGGAATAAAATAAAATAAAATAATAATAATAACAACAATAATAATAATAATAAATGTAATGAAAAGGAAAACAACAAGAGAGAGAGAAAGAGAGGAACAATACCCAGGAAAAACAAGCGATGCGACTCTCACCACCTGCTGACCGATGCCCAGCCAGTCCTCGAGCAGCGATCGCTGCTCCCCGGACAACTCCCCCCAGTTTATATACTGAGCATGACATCATATGGTATGGAATATCCCTTTGGCCAGTTTGGATCAGCTGCCTTGGCTGTGCCTCCTCCCAGCTTCTTGTGCACCTGGCAGAGCATGGGAAGCTGAAAAGTCCTTGACTTAGTGTAAGCACTACTTAGCAACAACT
>JAYKAV010002910.1:1239502-1289856 GCA_035582835.1 Phoebastria nigripes | reverse complement strand
TGCTCCCTCCCAGCTTCTTGTGCACCTGGCAGAGCATGGGAAGCTGAAAAGTCCTTGACTTAGTGTAAGCACTACTTAGCAACAACTAAAACATCAGTGTGTTATCAACATTATTCTCATACTAAATCCAAAACACAGCACTATACCAGCTACTAGGAAGAAAATCAACTCTATCCCAGATGAAACCAGGACACTCCACCCCAAATTTTTTTCCTTCCCTGCAACATGGCATGGTTGTGGCCGCAGGTGCCTCTGCAGTGGTGAGGGGAGGCTTGTGTAAACAGGTCTTCAGCCTTCCTGCTCTTGGGTCACCTAGCATGAACCAGGACACGCTGCAGCGGTGCAGACTCCCAGTGCCAGCAGTAGCCCCTGCTATTATCACTGGAGTCGTACTGGCATTAGTAACGATGGAAAAATTCAAGGGGGAAGCCTGGAGGGCAGTCTCCTGAGCTACTTTCTACAGATGCTTTCCCAGATTGAGACAGTGGTTTCACAATATTCAGTGGTCTGTTTCTCATCTACCCCGATACTGAGGTCAGAGGAGCTGTAGGCAGCCACTGCTGGCACACCCGGGCAATGTCACATGCTGCCAGGAGATGCGAGGGAATGGAAACACGTGGAAATATGATACTATCAGAGAGACCTATGGCTGTAATATTTTTCAGCACAATTAGTGAAGCTGACAACACCCACCACAAGTCGCAAAAAAAACCAGAAATGTGTGGAAACTGTAAATCTTTCTGAGGACAATTGGTGTAAACACTTGTTAAGTTTTATCGCAAAGAAGGATAAACATCACAGAAATTTCAAACATCTTTTTTTACTGTTCCTAGCCTTACCTCTTCTCCAAAGAGTAGGCTGGGGCCCGCCAGGGAAAGGACACCCAGTAGCTTCCCTAGCTACTTCTCACTCCACTATTTTCATCTCCTTCACCTTGTTTTGAACCAGGAGGTGCCGCTTCTTTTTGGATCCAACAGGAAAGGCACAAACACTTTCAAGACAGATAACTATTTATTAATATGGCCACAGGTAAGATGACAGGGAGTTATAAAACCCAATGCCCTATCTGATGATGGGGAGCCCATGATGGTGAGATGGGCTCTGGTGAGAGTGCACAGCTCCACATTCCCGTGTGCTTTGGCAGCGCCCAGCTCATGGTACAGGTTCACTCGTCTCTCATGGGAAGAGAAGGTGAGTCCCTGACCAGCTGGGTGAATCCCTGATCAAGCTGTTTTTCCACATATCCCACGTTTCCACAGCAGACTCTTTCCTGGCATCAGGAATGCCAGAGAAGTCACGACAGGGCAGCCCTGTCCTACTGGCTGGAGAAAGTCCCAAGCGCAGAGAGGCTGATGTAGTCTTTCTGAGTCAAACCTCTCCATTATCTCCTTCCGCAACATGAGCCACAGCCCCATGTCACACTGGGTAGCAGGGGACACAGTGAGCCCGGCAGATCCCATGGGAGGATGGGGCTATGCGTTGCCCATGGGCTATTCAAGGGATGCTTCAGCCCTAGAGACTGTGATGGGAACGGTGCTGAAATCCTTTTGCATCATTTGGTCTGTAACAGCCTGGCTGCATACCATTTTTCCGTAGGAGAAGAATAAATCGATGGGACCACTCAAAACCAAGCCAGAATTTTGAAACATGATCAGTTCTGGGCTTTGAAACACGATCAGTTTAATCAACGATTCTCAACTGCAATGATGTTGGGTCAGTCCAGTGGTTCTTGAGGTTTACACTCAGCTGTAGTTTCGCTTGGAAACATCACTGATAGCAAAATGGACATCTCCAGCTAATTTCTGAAAGGGAGAAAATGACTTGTTTTTCCCTCTAATGAACACCTCTGAGCTCCAGCACTGAAGGGGAAGGCAGGTTGGAAAAAAGAAATTAGTTGTGCCAAGTGTCCCCCTCCTTTTGCCCCTGCCCTCTCCAATGTTCGCACTCTCCAGTGTGAACAGCATCCCGCATCACCTTTCCACTCACTCACCTGCTTCAGGAAGGAGACGTATTTTGAAGCAGTCACTGCACTTGAGGCAAAGGTTTTCAGCTGAAAGCAGAAAGGAGTGGGGGGGATGCACCAAGGACACTCTATATTGTGTGCATATAAGAGAAAGTAAGTGATGTAGAGACGATGCCACTGGAGCACAGGAAACGTTTTGCAGCACCTGCAACTGTTTGGTACTGACTGGAGATGCAGGCAGAGTTTATCTCCGTTTGCAGAAGTCTTTTCACCTCAAAAATTACTGATCCTTCTTTTCATGCACAGTCACAGGACCTATGTACTCTGTTTCAGAAGGGTGTCTGGTCACGTGCTAGAGCCATTCGCAGCATCACATGTATGCAAGCCCCAGCCTACGGTCTGTGCTGCAATGCTATTCCATATTACCTGTCACCACGCCTCCTTCCCATCGCTCAGCTATGTATACCTTCATTTATGAAGCATGATGTGGGATGTGGATTTGTATCCTGAGACAAACGTGTTGAAGGTCTCCATATGTACTTACCACTTACCATCCACYTACCACTAATTCAGGTGAGTAGGGAATCAAGTAATTTGATTCCCAATCTGACCAGCACTGCCCAGGCTATGCTGGGGTCGTACTTCTGAGCACTTGTTTGCAGAGCCTTGCACAATGTTCAGGACCCCAGGCAGGGCCACGGAGCATGAGCCAGTGGCTCCCCGTGTGCAGGGTGACTGGGTGTGCTGCACATGCGATGTTGAGTCATCTGCACACATGCCAAAGGACAGATAGTGCACCCCGGTCTGTCTGGCAGTGGGGCGCAGGAGCTGCTGGCCAGGGAGGATCTCTTATGGGTGGGTACCTGAATCTCTCCCCATGGGCGCATGCCTCAACACATCACTGACTGCCAATACGAACGTAGCTTGCATATTCTCCCATTATCAACTGTCCTGCTACCATGCAACTTAGTAACGCTTACTAAGCCAAGGTTTCATCATGGCTATTTATGGACACACATGTTTTATCTTAGGTTATTAGGTTATTACTGGTGTTACCAGCTTCACTGACTATAGCCTATTCAAGAAGCTTTATAGATGGTGGCATCTGAATTATTGTTATTTGATCATTTTAAATGCTAGATATGATCAAGTCTTAATATCATGGTGATGACAGAGATATGTTATTGTTCAGTGCATTATAATTTAAGTAACAAGATTTCACCTACCCATCTTCTAAATACTTTTGAAATAGAAATATTGACAGAAAGCTAACTATTCTCAAATGCCACAAATTTACCCAAAGTATCTGTGGACAGTTTACATTTAATTTCACAATCAACTGCAAGTTGACTCCAAATCAATGATATGATTCTTCTTCTACCTGTGTTTGCAGAAGCCATATGAACAAGTGGCTAAAGGAGATAAGGATGTATTATTAATGACATTTTACAAGTCCCCAGTGAGAATTTATCTCAAATGCTGCAGACTGCTTTGATGTTCCCCTTTTGTGAAGGAGCTTGAGATGGTGCCCACAACCGAGCAGAGTCAGATTCTGTGGCCCAAAAGTACCTTTCCAGTCCTGTTGTCCTGTGTGCCAACTGGCATGTGAGAATGAGCTGAATTGATTTATTTTTCGCAGCTATTCAAATAATTCCAAAAGCACAACCTCACTTTAAAGCATACAGTAGTCTAGATTTAGCTGCAACTATAGGACATCTCATTTGGGTTGAAATTACTGATTGGGATGCAGGCAAGGACACAGCTGGGTTTCTGGAGTCTGACACACTGGCATTTGAAAATGCATTGCAGTCGTGTCTCGGTGAGGTGATTTCTCAGCTCCACTGAATCATGGGGAGTTTTACCACCAGTTTTAGTGGTGCAAGATCATCACCTCTAGAATTAGTTGACATCAATTTAATTATCCATATTTGCAATGACATCACTGAGATCAGAATCTGGTCCTTGTTTCCTTTCTTGGTGAATAGATTTAGAAGCAGAATCTTAAATTCTCCTAAAAGTTTGTGAAACTCCCATCTCCAGGGCCTTACCTTCAGCACCACCCACTGCTCTGTTTAGCGTCCCAGCTCTCCCAATGAGAATTTCATCTCCAAGCCCCCTCCCCCACCAGATCCTCCCCTGAAAGGGCTACTCCCATCCAGGACTGAGTCCATGCAGTGACCCAGGGTGGAGCAAGTTGCCTTGTGCTGGCTGGTCCGTGGTAACCCTCCACCTCTGCATATCAAAGGCATCTGTTCCCGGCAGTGTGCTGAGAGAGGCAGCAGCTTTTGCAAAGCAGCTCATGAGAGGCAACTTGCCAGGAGGGATGCAAGGCATGGGAGATGCAGGCTCCCAAGGACCCCGGAAGCATAGGACCCAAAGTAACCACCTGAAGTTGCTTGTGCCTGTGACTGGCCTTGCTGGTTTTTCGCTTTTGAGGGCCCTTAGGGGGATGTTTGTAGCATATAACCCTAAGCATCTCACAATAGTGCCCATGTTAGAGTACCAGCTATGTTGGTCATATAGGCAATGGCTCTTCCAGTGCACCTACGGTAGGTTACTGCAGCCAGCCATTCTCCGGGGAGCCTTCCCTCCTTGGTGACTGCGCAGGAGAGCCTGCCTGCCTTGCTTCATCACCCGCACTGCATGCCTCAGATTGCATTGTGCATGTACCCACGCACACACGCACATCCCTTCTCCCCTTTCACCTCCTCCCCTTGGGTCCAAAGGCATCCATGAGTCACTATGGGAAGTGCACCTGATGATCTCAGAGCCACAGCACCAAACACGAAGCATCACAAAGCAACCTCATGTGAGAGCTGGGGACCGAGCCAGCTAAAGCCTAACTGGTCAGATATTCATATCTGGGGTTTTATCCATCTTCACAGTGTTTTCCAAGCAATAGTATTTCCTTGCTGTATGAGTTTGACAGACATTCAAATTTTGAAGTGGTACATAGAAATTTACATCTGTGATGTTATATGATGTGTCTGAGTGAACAAAATGCAAATAACCGAATTGTCATAAGAGAGATGGAGAGGTTATTTATAGTTTAAAGGTTGCTTTTAATCTACAGAAGTATCTGGCATCGATTGGAATAGAGAAGTGTAATATGATCACAGAGCAGGAGCATGAACTTTTGCTATTGGTGTTGTTCGTGCACCATTAAAAGGGACGGAGAAACTCAGTCGTTAAGGAAAAATTAAATTGTCATAAATATCAACAATATTTCAGTGTCCATGTATGGATGCATGTGGATGTATTTAAATTGGCAGTAGCAGATGCTCCATTTGCAAGGAATAGTCATACTGGGCCTCACACATCAGTGAATTTTGTGTGAAGTTTATGTAAGAAACTAGATCCATCTCACACCACTGAAAATGCACAGTAAGTCTCACTGTACTCTGGCTTCACATCTCTGTGGTCAGGATTTTCTTCAATGCTTTCTGAGGCAGGAGAAGCATTTCTTTCCATTTGTATACATTTTAAAGTAATGCTAGAAATTATTTTTAATAATACAAATACTACCCTGTATGGGAGCAGAGCTCTCATGATGCAGTTGAGGGCAGTAAATCCTATTTTATACCAAGATGAACAGGTTTTGCAGGCTGAACATGCCTGAAGGCAGCTGTACTCTACACACCCAATTTTTTACAAAACACAGCAAGACAGGTTCATGTCTGGTGTAATCCCTTTGCCTCCAGAACATTTCCATCTTGGCAAATTGGTCTTAGAAGAAAGCAGTATGCTGCAGCTTTCCACTCAGGGGCCAGTTTTTCTTCTATTTCCCCTAGACCACATCAGCTTCCTGGGCTTGGTCCTTTTCTTCAGATGGGCAGGACACTCTACAAAGTCAACTTTGAGCAGTCCAAGCAAGAAAAATAAGACAAATCTTCCCCCAGTGGAGAACTGGTGCGAAAATCAGAGATGGGCAGGACATTGTGGTACAGACCTCGTTAACAGGCCCTGTATGGAAGTGGTTTTGGCTGGAATCTCACCAAACAGTCCTTTTCCTTGTGGCTTGGAGCTCCCACGCCTTTCCACTTGCGCAGGCAATCTCTTGTGCATCACAGGGTGGTGTGAGCCAGGCCCGGAGCCTCACGCTACTTTAATGTGGCGGCCTCAGGTTTGGATTCAGTTTGGGATTTGGAGCATTAGTTAGGAGTTCATCCACATGAAAACACGGCCAAGTTCGCTGCTGCTTCCCTGTGTCACGGTGGCCCTCGTTCGTGGCTGTGCATCCACCTGGCTTCTGCTACACCCCTGCGAACCATGCCTCGCCACAGGAAACGAGCTGATCCAGTTAAAATTCTCCTCTCTCCCTGTCAACACGCAGAAATGAAGACAGAAACTGCTGCCTCTGAGTTGCTCAACGCGCCGGGCGTTTGAAAGGGCTTTTAGGTGAACATGGAGCCAAAGTGTCTGTCTCCACCCACTCTCCTTTTGCCAAAGAGGCAAGAGGGAAAAAAATATATATATAGCCCCCGTCATTGTTCTCTGATTTCAGTGGGTTGCTGGATGTGTGTGCGTGCGTCTAGCAGAGTTTCTGCTAGACACCTCCCTTTTTTGGAGGGGAAGAGGTTCTTTTCTGTGTGCACAATTGACTCAGAGACTTGTTTGTCCTGCAGGAAGAGTTGCAGGATTAACTTTGAATACTTTGATATTCAGCAATGAAAAAGCACACACCGACATGGGGATTTGGGAAGGCTCAGGGTGTCCTTCTTTCTTGCTTTTTACACACCTAGAAGCTGGGCATGATTGACAGATTGCAACTTCAGTCCTGGAAATAGTCTCTTGAGGCTTAATCCAAAGAGCAAGAAAGGCATCGTGAAACCTGGTCCTGCTCTACTGAAAAATCAAGCAGCCGGCTGCAGGCGTGAAATTCACGGTGCCAAGTTAGACCCCAATGATCAAATTCACAGCTGTGAAAAGCTTCGGTGCAGTCAGCTGGAGCTGCCAAAGACAGAGGCATGTGTAAAGCAGTGTCCTTCTCCCAGGCAGCCAGAAGGTGCATCTCCCAGGTGGCAGCTCACCCTCCTGTATCAGTGCCTGATTCAGGAATGAGGCAGAGTGACATGGCCGGTGTACACACGTCTCTTTTTGATGACAAGAAAGGAGGAGGAAATGCTGATAGCACCAGCCTAGCGTTCATTCAGGAAGAGAAAGACCTAGACACCAGAGTTTGCTCAATCTGAGAAGATTCAGATTCTCAGCTCCAACCCAGTGTAAGCTCTCCAGGGCATCTAAAGCATCTCAGGGGAGTATGACCTGAGCACTAATTAAGCTCCATAATAGGCTGCATAGTGTGCTAACTTGGATATTATCCCTAACCTCCAGTTTGTAACCCGTAAGTACTTAGGCATGCTTTCTGCCCACATTCAGAAATTACAGATCAAAGCTGTAGTTCTCAGATTGCCCAGCACCAAACCAAATCTCTTCAGGAGGGATGATGAGAGATGGAGTTGTCATAGGGCAAAGGATACAATGGCATTTCACTCAAGAAGTTGATAAAAACATTTGTCTGTAAATCTTCTTCACACTGTCATTTCTGATACAAATAAGTTACAATAATTACAGATA
This sequence comes from Phoebastria nigripes, assembly GCA_035582835.1. Classification (NCBI taxonomy): domain Eukaryota; kingdom Metazoa; phylum Chordata; class Aves; order Procellariiformes; family Diomedeidae; genus Phoebastria; species Phoebastria nigripes. The sequence continues at coordinate 1,282,316 of JAYKAV010002910.1, read as the reverse complement.
AAGTATTTCATCTTGGAACCAGAGAAAGAAACAAATCTGAAAGGCAGCTGTTGCCTGATGCTCCGCAAGATGAGTGTGGTTGCTACAGAATTTCTTCTCTAAACCTTCCAGTAGGACATCCACACCTCCACACATGCATGGCATGGAACACCCCTGTGAAAGCATTGCCTCTGTAGAGGAGCAGGGGTAGATATGATTCTCTCTTTGAGAGTCTCAGAAGAAAAATACTATATACCAATCACTGTGATTTTTACTACTTATTTACCCTTTTTTTTCAGTAATTCCCTCACCTTGGCTTTCAAAGTCAAGAAGTATCTAACACTCCAGCCTTAGGAAGTGTCTTTGTGTTCTTCAAGACACTGGAGGAAAATAATGTTACTCCAGCTGTCAAACTTGTGGAAAATACAGAACTGATCCTATCTCAAAATGAGTTTCATTTCAAAGAAAGTAATCAGTGTAATGCCAAAAAAGAGCAAATCCTGAAATTTTTTGTAAGAAGTTACTTACATTAGACCTAGTTAAGAGGTTAATGGCATAATTACCTACAATGAGACCGGTATGCTGCAGCATCTTACATTTCTTGAGTAGACTGGGGTTTGTATCCCTCTGTAAGCTCCCCGTAGCTGAGACATGAGAAGGACCGAGCGTTACAAGTCTAAGGCTGCGCTGCTGTCCTACCAAGGTCCGGTGACACCAGCAGATCTTTAAGGGCAATGGGAAACCGAACTGACTTTAGCTAAATTTTGGTGACATCAGCTGATGGTTTACCTGCCTAATTTTAGAATATGAAACATTTTCAATGAGCTAGCATTGATAGAAAACTGTCATGTTATTTTAAACTCTGGTTTGAGTTGCATCATTCCCATGGAGTCAATGTAATGTCAATAGCTTGCGGTGCAGGACAGCCCATCCCGGGTTTGAGCATAGTGATATTTAGAAGTTTGTCCTGCTGAGGGCTGTCTTCCTCCTGAGGAAAGCTGTGCATTCGCCTTCAAAATATAAATGTTACTGGGAAAGTGAAGGAATATCATCTGATTTAAGAAATTATGGACTAATTAGAGTTGGCAATATTTTTTTCATCAGGACTCTGCTGGATGAAAAATGCAGATTTGTCAACACTGAAACTTTCCAGGAATGTCCCATTTCACCAACTTATTTTCACACACAAACAGGAGAAATTCCCTGAAAATTAAAATCTTTTGTGGTAACATTTTCAAAATTAAGGATTCGGTGTTTCTTTACAAAACAAGTTTTTGTTTTGAGATGCCTTTCAACTTTCTTTGAAATAAAATTGAAAACATTTTTTAAAATCTCAATTTCAAAATAAAACAGTTCATTTGGGGATCAAACAGAATATTTCATTTAAGTGGTCAGAAAGGCTTTTTATTCTTTGGAACTGCTGATGAATCAGAAAAAATCTTTCTTTCCACGACTCTGATATATGCTCTGTTGAAGCTGCTTTGATATTTGATACTTATTACCTTAATCTTATTTGTGCCTTAGCATTACTGGCTATAATGGCTCCATCCTTGCCTGATGTTAGAAGTTTAAATGTTGTGGGCCTGAACAGTGCTGGGATGGAAGCCCACTTAGGGATCACGAATACTATTGACATAAACCAAGCAATTATGATGGAACTACTGACCTGGTAGACAAAAAAAGAATAATCATCCTGGTCACTGACTGTCACAAAACATGGGCGTAAATAGAGGATATAATTACAGTGAATCTTAATTACAGGAGAATCTGAAGGTAGGAGAAAAATCAACTCAAAAGAAATGGAGAGATCTTACGGCATTCAGATTATCTTTGAATCTATTTAAAATTATATCCGAGAGCTGATGAACAAGGTGTCATGTTTTCAATGACTAATAAAAGTAGTCTTGAGCCAGAACTGATCTGAATTTAGGTATTTGCTTTTAGCAAATAACATATGTTAATGCTTTGAATATACTGACTTGTGACTACAGGAAAGCTGCTGTCGTCTGCATTTTATGAGTACATCTCTTTTTTAATGCAAACACTAGGGAATGTTGGTCTTTGTGTGGCTGGTTTTCAATGCATTAAGAAAAATACATTTTTTTGGAAAAGGAACGTTTTGCCACCAGAAACTCAAAATTATCACATTAGGACCACCCTGGCTTGCTTCTCTGTGGAGTTCTAGCTTCAAGCAAGTAGTATGGATACAGAAAGTTATGGTTAAACTGAGAAGACTATATACGTTTGTACTGGAAATTTTGTTTCTCTATTTGGCTTTAAAATAGCAGTCGTTATCAAAGTAACTGAGTATCATACAGACTGTACTCTTATTGCTTAGGGAAGTATTATCTCCCATTTTCAGAGAGAAAACAGAGTTTGACTCAAGGAGAGAGCAACTTCCCAAAGTCCAAATGTTAGGAAGGGAACCAAGGTCTTTGGACCTCCAGTGTGCTGTGATAGCCACAAGCCTGTTCTTCCTGGCAAGGGCTGTTTCAGGCATCGGAGCCGGAAATCTGCCCTTTTCTCTTGATTTTTGTCTGTGGGCAGGACAAGGGCAGGGCAACCCATGAGAGTGACCAGCCATGAAATTCCTATGCAGTTCTAGGTTTGGCTCCTGAAGCTGCCCTCACTAAGCTTCACAATTTGGATTCAAGCATTTATTTCAGGGCTATTTATACTTACACAATGAAATCTGAACACATACCAGCTGAGCCTTTGAACTGTATCCCTTCTTCTTAGTGGTCTAGTAATCTTTCCATGGTAAATATGTTAGATACAGTGATCACTGTTAGAGTGGGTTCAGCCAATTCTACATGGAAAATACTTTATGTTGAGATATTGAGAAGTACAAGGCCTAACTTCAGCAGGACACATTTTTGGAAATGGGCTTTAATTCTAGCTACAAGGACAGCATGAGCCTGTGTTTCAAGTGGTACAAATGGTGGGGTCAGGCCTGCAAGCCAGAATTTCAAGGTCAGATATCTACAGGTTAATTCATACAGGCAGCTGAACAAATGGTCTCAGAGCAAACATCCACAAGGGACACAGAGGATATGAAAGAAGGAGAATTTTCTTCAGTTTACTCCTACTTGTATTTGGTTTCACTACTCAGATGGCCATAGCAACCTTCTCTCCATCTCCTTGTCAGGAGATACGTTTATGCTCTGAAGTTCTGCCAGAATGCTTTGGTTTGGCATGGGGGGCTCACAAGAGGCTCAGCTCCTTCTGGAGAAAGGGCCATATTTTGGATGCATCTTCATCCCACATCTCCACACTGCTCCATCCAAGTGTGGAAACATCCCACATTGCTCTGTTCATGCGTGAGCTTTTAGCACTGCTACAGCGTGCTCAGGTGTGTGCTTCAGAACGACCAAACACGTCAGGGAAGAAGAGCTGGCAGGTCATCTAGGTCACCCTCTGCCAACGCAGGAGTTTTCCCTGATACGTTGTCCCCGTAGCGTAGGCAGCTCTGATCAGGCACTCTGGGCGAACGAAGGGGGTCAGATGAAAGACACCTGATTTGGAAATCTTGTCAAATTCCTCCCTGTTGCTGTGAATCCTGCCTGTTTCAAGTTATCTGGTAAATACTTTTGTCATTGTGACTAATGACCTGCCAGAAAAAAAGGAAAAAGACTTATAAAATGGAGCTGCATTCACAGGTAGCAGTGGCCATGCCCTGCCCCTCCAATTTCCTCACAGGCAAACTGCAATGGCTCTCCTTTGTGAAGAAGCTCTTTGAAACTTCACATTCAAAATCTGCTGTTTTCTTTACAGTATTGTTTATACAGTGGTTATCTGGAAATGGTCTAAAACTTTACTTGTTCCCAAAAAAAATAACCCAGGCTTTATTTTAAAATGCATCTTTTGATCAAGAAGGCAACCTGTACCATTAGCAGAAAAGCAATTTAGTTAATGGTAGCTGTTTGAAAACATAGTTCTGCTCTGAGTTTTTCCTGGGCAAAACCAGATCATACAAATAGGAGTCCATACACCTGGCACAGCTTTTCCATGTAGAACCTTCAAAGTCCTCACAGAGGATACAGCTACTAGTCCCTCTTACAGCACTAAACCTTGAGACACAAAGGGACTTGTCCAAGCTGAAAACAAACCCCAGCTCTTCTGCGAGCCAGGCCACCGAGCAATCTGCTGTCCTTCTCTGCCTCACCTGCAAGAGGGGGGAAGGTGAGGAAATAGTTGTTTTCCCTCTGTCACACCCAAGAGTTAAGTTCTGCTCACTCTGATCTCTGGACATTAAGACTCATTCATGTCCATGTGGAGTCACTGCTTATCTTCTGCAGGGCTGCGTGGCCCATGGTCCTTTTGGAAGAGCCTGCTTGCACTGTGACTTTGTTACTCACTTTTTTTTTTTGGTTTTTTTTTTTGTTGTTGTTTGTTTTTGTTTTTTGTTTTTTGTTTTTTAAATCTGTCTCTCTTTTCTTTTTCCTCTTGGATTTTGCAGCAATAATTGAGCCCCTTTGGTTTGTCTCTGAGGAGGGGAAACTCAAGGACTGATAATTACCTTGCATGCCATTTAATGAAATTGAAGGAGCACAGTAACATCCATAATCTAACTCTTCTAGCTTGTTAAGCCCTAGTTCTGCATATTTCCAAGTGTTAATATTCAGACATAAATGGAAAAAGGTTAAAAGGATTCAGTGAATTTGTAACAAACGTGCCCTTTGTATATATGAATTCTGAGTCATCTCTGCTGGACATGGTGTATTGGTTAATCTTGCTATGAATACCAAAATTACCTCCTTGTTAGCAGGACTCATTGCTGTTATTACTGTAGCCCGGTGGAAAGGGCATTGACTTAGGTACTAAGAGACGTAGTTTCTCATCACATCACTGCTACTGTCCTGCCATTTGTCCTAGGACAAATTCCTGCATCTATTTATTCCTCTGTTTCCTTTCCCATCTCGTGCTGTCTTGTGTATCTAGAGGTGAAGCTCTTTGGGACAGAGAACTCCTTATGTACTCAGTGTCAAGTACAAGGGAGCCTGATCTCAGCTGATGTCTTAATGAAGTAGCAACAAATGCCAACCAGTTAAATGTTAAATGAAAAGAAGTTCCATCCAAAATTAATGAACATACTCAAAACTGAGCATACTCTGTACGAAGTTTAAACCAGCTTTATCAACTACAGTTTCATCAGTCTTAGGTTATCTGGTGCAGGAGATGGCACATCCTGCAGCAGCTTCCCCTACATTATAAATATGGAGGCCTTTAATAAATAAGCATTGAACAAAAGCCAACATAGCTGATCCCATGCCTTTTCAGTTTTACCTTCCTTCCAGTCGTCCTGCTTTCATCCTGTCACTTTCCATGCACAGCAGATTTTTGCACTGAAAACAAAAAATGAAAACTCGAAGGGAAAAACTATCATGGGGGAAGACTGAGAGGTGATCAGAGGTTACCTGGAGTGAAGGTATATGAGTTCTGCAGCTGTATTGAGAGAGAGTGCGATCAACAAGAAAAGAAAAAAAAGTGGGGAGTGGAGGAAAAGAGAGGCAGCACTTTATTTATTAAGTGCCATCAATGTTTAAGGCATAAGGCAGAAATTCCTGAACCAAGCAACTCATAGTTTAAGCGTTAAATTGCACCTTTAAGTGGAAAAAGCCCACACTGAGGCCAAGAAACCACTTACTGAGATTTCTCAGAACATTTTCCAGCAACACTGGGGYCTGCCTTGCTCCCACCACTCCAGTGGAAAAGGAGTGCGTCTCCATAAATCACATCTCCCTTAGAGGCTGGCGTCACCCACACGGATATCCTCTGCTCCCTCCATGACTGCTGCTTCATCACCAGAGCTGTGTCTTTGCAGCACTCCACACTCTCAGGCAAGAGTCAACAGCAACAGAAACATGGCAGGGCAAGACACTGCGAACCTAGCGAAGGAGTGAAACCATAAAACCATTTCCCCCTCATGAAAAGGACCACAGCTGGTGGGTAGCGGATAATGCGAGTATAAGGACTATTAAGGAGTTCCCATCCCCCATAGCTAAGCTGCCCTCTCTCCAGCGGGATCTGTTACGTTGGTGTACACCTTTTCAACAGAAGATACCCCGTTTTTCTGCAATGTTGGCGCTTGCGGATTGTTACTTTTGGTTGTTTTGGTTTTTTTCATGTTTATGTGCCCATAGCTGATGAAGTTTGGTCGCTGCTGGCTGGACCTCAAGTATCTATGGCAAATTACAACATGCACCTGTCTTGGCTAACGCAGGACAATGGCCTTTAGATCATTTGAACCCTTTGCGATCCCATCCTAGCATGCCTGGATACCTAAGGGTTTCTCTGAAGTGCAACAACTTATGTAATGGGACAGAAGTGTAAGAAAGACCTTGTATTCCTGCCCCAAGGCCTGATCCACCTGATGCAGGTACAGCTTTACCGTGGACAACTTGCACACTGCAGGCATCAAGTGGCTCTCTACTAATACCTTGACATCCACAAAAACAGGAACAACAACAACAAACGGGGAAAGAGTTATGGGTAACCTCTCACTAAGGATGTGGGGTGGAAACGTGACATGTAAAACCCTCTGAAGCATTCCCGATGTTATTCTTGAGTGTGGAGCCTGTGTGAGGCACACAACCTTAGCCTCTCCCTCTCTCCCTCCTCAGCACTTTCACATGCTCTTTGGTATTTTGCCTGTGTTTGTAATGAAAAACTGACTTTTGTCATCATCTAAAAGCACTATCATGTGTTGGAAACAGAGGGAGAAAAGAAAAACACGACCCCGTAAGCTGAGAAAGCTGCAGAAAGGTAGTGAGTCCTCCCGCTGGAGCTCTTGGAAGCCTGTTCTCCTACCGTGGAAAGCAGATAAAATCTAGCTGAGGACAATCATATTTGGCCTAATATGACCCCTACATTTAGAGTAAGATTCAGAAAGAAATATGTGGCCTTGCAAGCACAGAAAGGTATTAAGGCATCCACCCTAGAAAGGGCCATTAAGCTAAAAAGGCTGCTGATTGGAGGTGTTTGTTTTCTCTACCCATATTTTTCATGCCAGGAAATGTAAGACTTTTTGTTGCCTTTTCAGAAAATACCAAGGTTATAATGTCTACCATGCCAGAGTATGAAACAAAAAGAAAATAAGAATTCGCTTCTGGTTTACAGCTGTTGTCCCAATAGTTGTATATGCACCAATAAAGTATTACAATGGTCCAGAGAGACTTATTTGCCAAGCCACAAGCACATCATGCTCCAGAAATAAACAAGGGCCAAAAGAAGAAAAGTCAGTCCTGTTGGAACTATGTTAAAAAAGCCTCCTTAGCTTGGTTTGAAACCACGTACGCTATTGCCAATCTTGCGATACTGTAAAACTCTAGTCTTCCACCCCCAAACCATGAAATTAAATATATATGCACTAGGTATTTTTATTTGCCTTCTACAAGCCCCAAAGGTTCAAATGTACAATCTTCTCCCTTCCATCACGGGGGCCTAGCGCGTTTCTTTTTAAACAAAAGCTGAGATTATCATGTAATTAAGTGGCTCTAGGCACTGAGCCTTCAAAAAATACCCTTTAGAGGATCACTTTCAAACGACTGAAGATGGTAACACTGTAGTGAGAGAGCCGACAGAGAAGAGCGTGGCAAGGAGATCTGTGTGAAGGCTAAGGTGAGAGTGGCTGAGCAGGGCTGGTGACAGTCTCTGCTAACCCACGGCAAGTGGGGTCTGTCCCAGGAGCTCAGGGAAGAGAGCAGCAAATACACAAACCTCCAGCCTTGGCGTTTGGCTGCAGCTCTGCTGTGCTTGATCTGTAATTCCTCCGGGAAATCCCACTGAGATTTTTGGCCGGGGCTTTGGAACAACTGGAGAGGAAACTTCATCGAGCCCTCCGCCTGTTTGGAGAGCACTTTATAAGTTTATGCTATGCTGACTGAACACTTCTGCAGTGCAAACACCAGCCGTTAGACTTCTAGCTTATAGGCACGGCAGTCAAGGTTCGCAGAAGGGCTGCCAGTAAAAGACAGTCCGGTGAGCTGGGGTGCAAGGCAGCTCTTCTTGGCACAAGCTTTTGCAGATCTTATTCTTTCGCTCTGCAGCTGCAAGTTGCGGTAGTTCCCCGATGGGTAGATGGAATCTGTTGTTTTCTCTCAAGAGAGTTACTAATCTTTTCAGCTACATAAATACACTTCTATTATTGTCTGAGTAAATTGCCTTAGAAAACTGTTTCTTCAGGAAAAAAAGCTGAATTTTCTTAAAAGGAAAATGTCAGTATATTTTTCATAATTATTCCAGTACTTTTTTCTACCATTGTTTATGGTAAAATCTCAATAGTTAGGAACGAGCATATGAACTGACATTATCATACCTGCTTAAGAATCTGAGCTTATCCCAAATAAAAAGTGAGACTTGTGCCTCTTAATCTCCCTTGCTCCTCTGCAAATCTCACCTAGACTTCTTCCCAAATTAATTGCCTGCCTACCTTTGTTTGTTATTACAACATTTCTCTTGGATGGCGAAGAGCTCTGAAAAGAAAAAGATTATACAATCCCACCGTCGGCATCGCACTTCAGTGCTCACATCCAGCCCTTCCCAGAAAGATTCCAGTTCAGCAAGATATTTATCCAAATGCTTAGTTCTGCACGCAGCAGTCTGCACTCGCTCTGCCCCCTCCAGCATTAAGATGCACCAAGGGGTTTGCTCTGGCAGTCGGAGAAACGAGGCAGTGTTTAACAGATCCGGATATCAAGTGGTCTGAACCCCCCAAAAATGAGGGCAAAAGCCAGAAGAGGGATCTGCTCAGTTTTATACACAGCATTAGGTGATATTACTGGAATTAATAACTCTTTCAATACTTAGAACTAGACAGCCTTTTGAATCATTTCTTTTGTAAAAAGAAAAGAAAGTATGCAACAGGCACTATCTAGATGTAACTTCCAAACAAGTCTGCACTGTGATTTCACCAGGAGGTCTGTAAGTGGAAGGCAAACAAGCCCAGAGCAGATTTGTTGAGATGCCTATGGATGTCTGTCGAATCTGCCTTTATATTATAATAAAATATTCAGTCAGAAAAGAACCCATGCCTAAGCAGAGTGCACTGGAGAAACCATAGGCAAATCCATACCTTATTCATATTATTAATTTTAGTATCTGGACTTACACCTGAGGAATAATATGGGCACTTAATGAACTCAGTGAACAGATGCAGTTTGGATCTATTCTCAACAGGTACATTTATTTGTTATCGGAAGGCTAATAACATCCTAACAGTGATTCGCATGGAAAATTCCTACCTCTAGCTGCAGTTATTAAAATCATAATAGTGGAAGAGACTGTAATAATTTTTGAGTCTGATCCTAAAATTACCTGCCCAAACAGCTATTTTACATACCAGATCCCATTTACATCCGCAGGGCCAGGAACTTGCACACAATTCCTACAAAGCTCATATATTTGCAGAATTGCAGCTGGATATGAACATTTTGACCAGTCTATGGGCCTGCTTATGCTGCAGCCCTGAAGATTTTGTCACAAGTCTTGGGATAGTTTGCCCCATCGAAATCCCAGCTCCTGGCAGAAGCAGTCTGGCAGAATATCAGCTTTCCTTTGTTTGTTTTTTGAAGCCTCAAATCTTCTTGGTTATAGAGCAAAGCTCAGCCATATAATCTTCTAGAGGCTTAAAAATCAGATAAAATCAAGTCCCTGTTTCCTAGATCTAAAAATCTCCTGATTTTTAAGCCAAGCTCATTATTCCAGGGATCTCAGCACTGGTTTTTAAATAACTAGGATTAGCGATACCGATTGAGGGGTTCCCAGCACCATCAGCAGCACATGTCTCCTGGCTTCCTGTGGTAGCAGGTCTGGCCTGATGTCAGTGATTTATTCATCAGAGAGTTTGTCAAAAATATGTTTCAGCTGCCAGCATTAGCAAGAGGCAAGGGGAAGAGAAGCAGGTGTTATGTTTTAACAGAGAAGACTGTGCCTATTTACTTTATAATCAAATGTTTTTACTTCATCGTTTTAAATTTCACATAAAGCTGTCACAAAGCCATTTAGTAAATAACGGAGGGAGCGGCAGCGCTGGTGCAGGCGGCAGCTGCTGTCGCAACGGCAGCTTCTGACTAGAGGCTACTGTGCAGAGCCCTGCTTTCCTGTGGCTACGGGGACCTGTCAACTTCTGATCTGCAGCGTAAGGAAACCACTATTGCCCTGCTGAACTAATAAAAGGAAAATGTTAAAAAATAAAGGCCGTGATTACATTCCCCAGTCAGCATTTCATTATGGTAAAAGGTGTCTGGGAGGGCCGAGGGGGTCTGAGCCTCGGCGGTCCTCTGCACGCTTGCACATGCACCCCGGGTTTCTCCCCGGGCTTTGCTGGGCACCCCGAGTGCAGCTGGAGGAGCCTGACACCTTTTCATTGCAGACGCTGCACCCCAGCGCTCGGCAGCCACCGGCGGCTGCTGACCCACCGTGCCTGTGGGAGCTTTCGCCCCATCGGAAACACGGGGTTCACAGAGGGGGGGATGAATTCCCAGCTGGTGCAACCCCCAAAAAGACACCGGCACAGAGGCCTTGCAAGGGGATTGCAACCCTCCCGCGTGCCTTCTGCCGGGGCTCGGCACTTTCTGGGTGTTCCCTCCCACTCCCAAAAGGAAAAGAAAACTTCTGCCATGATCACGAGTATTTCTTCCTCCTGGGCCAATTATTGCACCTTTTTAGTCAGAGTTTCAGACAGCGAAGTGACTCCAAGGTGCGTGTTGCCCACGAGAGGAGGGGGCCCCGGTCCCCTCCACGGGAAGGGCACGGGGGGCAGGAGCAGCAAAAGCGGCGAAAGATTGAGCCCTCCTGACTTTCTTCCAAAAAAAATACTTGCAGAGAAACCTGGAATTATATATAAGTAAAGTTGCCTTTTGATATTACCACGTAATTTCCACTTCTGGCAAAGAGATTTTTGCCCAGGCTAATTTGGAGACATTTCCCTTCACCACATTGGCACCACCGTGTCACGTTTGATAGAAGTCTCATTCATTGGAGGAGTCGGGGCAAGCCGCTCGCCTCTCGCTCCTGCAAACAGGGCTGTTTGTTGAGTCTCTTGAAAGACTGTGCGAACAGATAAACATGCTACACATGAAGTGCATTAGGTGGAGGTGAAATACAGATGATTATATTTAAGGGCTTACAATAGTCGTTAAGAGCTTCTAACCACAGGCCCTGGCAGGGCTGGTCCTCGGCTTGCAGTGCATGTCTTGGCTACATCCTCAACTGACTTTCTGTTTCTCCCCCTTGAAACTGGGCCAATCTTGTCAGTCTGGTGGCAATGAAAAAAAAAAAAAAAGGAAAAAAAAAATCAACTCTGTTAATAGGATTATAAGATTTGGGGAATATAATGTTGTTGCAGATCATTTATTTTGAAAGCTGATTTCGTTTTAGTGAAAACAAGCTCAGCCCTGCACACTGGGGGTTTGCAGCCATTATGCCAAACACAATCATTGCTGGTTTGAAAGATGTGATTGCTTTTTAATGTGGAAATTTCACAAGGTTACAAAAGAGGAAAAAATTAAACTCCTTTCTTATAACAAAGTCACTCTGGGATATGCGCTACAATGCCCTGACAGTGTCCAGATACTCTGACCGCATTACACATCAGAAAGGTGGATGAGTATGATTTACACCATTTCGCAATTGGGTTTTTTTCATGCAGCTGAAAAAGACGAAGAGTTTTGAGCAAAAATAAAAACAGTGCTTTGTAAAATGCATTCGGAATTGCACAAACACAGCCCAGGGGTCAAGGAAGTAGAGGGTGGATGAGGAAAGAGTCCAGAGGGATAAATGAGGGGATAACGTGATCTCCCCCTCCGTGCCTGATAGCTCTGGACCCACGGTGGCAGCCCACTCGGCGTATTGAAAACTAAGCTCCTCCTCAGCGCAGCAGACAATCTTTATATTTGTTAGACATCAGAATAAAAAATGATAATCAGCATCCCTGGCCTTTTCAATAGCAACCTCCCAAAGGGCTTAAATATATTCTAGAAATAATGGCTAAGCCCCATTTTCCTGGGTGTTAGAAGATGTTCTGTCACCATCTCAGAAGAACCATTGTTGTGACAAAAGCCTCATGGCACAGCCTGGATGGGGCTGAGCAGGGAAACAGGCACTAGCAGGAACGTCCCAGTCAGAGGAATTCATCGGGAGGGACCAAAAGGAATGAATTTTTCCAATGTGCTCTTAAAAGAGCGATGAAGGGGGGAACGAGGCTGCTCCTTTCGGGGGGGGGGGCAGTACAGATTTGTGGGCTCTCTTCTCCTTTGTAGTGAAGATGCTGCTTTTGATCTACAGCGTGGGGAGAGCTCTCCCCAAAGGCAGGGGTGAGGGAGGGGGTAAATCTGGAGGGAGACACAAAGGATGGAGCTGAAGCACTGCCTCGTAGCCAGGGATTGAAATGACATGTGCACGGTGGAACCTTTTTCTTTTCAAAGCAATTTGCTATCATTATATTGCCCGTGCATTTCCAATACATGTCAGCCTGTTCTCTTTTAACTTGGCAGGAGGGGAAGGTGCTTTTATTGCAGGGCTCCTTGCAGAAGCTCGCCAGACGTTGCTATTATTACATCTGCCGGGCACAGCACAGAATGATGCATGTTCATTAAAGGAATGGGGTTAGAGTAAAGCAAATTCGTTCAGTCCCTGCTAGAGAATGCTTGAGTGGGCTTAGAGGTTTTCATATACAGAAATATTCCAGATTTTGAAAGTAGGATGGTTTCTAACCCTGCAACTTCAGTTCAGCTTCTGGCTGGCGTCACCGAAATCATTTAGCTTTGTTTGCCTGGATCCTGTCAGTGGTGAAAATCCAAGAAACTGCTAGAACAACATTGATTAAGGATTTCATGAAGTTGTAAATGACAAGATTCCCATTAACTCTTTCTATTAGGATTCCTCTTCTGCTTTAACTTGCATGCTTCTCTAACTGTTGGGGGACGTTGTGTGGTTATATATCTGCATGTGTGGGAGGAGAGGTGGGGCAAGGTTTGAAACAAAAATTCAGATTTCGCTTCTTCAACCAGCTGCTCTCTCATTCACGTGCCAAGGGATGGGGCTGATAATCACTCCGTGTGGCACCGTGCCTGGGCTGATAACACTCTGAGGCTTAACACCGATAGGCAGCACGCAGAGGTTAATTTAGTCTCTGTTTCTGCATTTCCAGCTATTAGTACAAGGAAAACTACGCAGAGCAGAACAATGTAATTTTGGTTCCCTCATCTATTTTACCCTGGTGTTGGTTCAACCCCAAACTGCCTGAGAATGACCGAGCCCTTCCTCCAAACGTCTTTTCCTTCTGTTCTTGCATGGGAGGTTGGTAGCTGGAAAGGCCTTTCTGGTGGGAGAACAGCCAAAACCAGCCACCTCTGGCTGTTTAGCTTTGGAGTCAGGATTCCTAGCGGTACAGAGAGGCTCTGCAAATTCTTTGGTTTCTTCTGCAGAATTGTGAAGATGACATCAGTCGCCTCCTCCAAAGATGGCAAAGACTATGGGAGAGTAGAGCAGAAGTCCCATCCACTCAGACCCACGACCAGCAAGCAGAATGAAGCCCCAAAAAACTATACGGGGACTTCACAATGCAAATACTTGAAATCGTCCTGCAAAACATGGTGAAGGATCTGGTTTCAGAAAGAAACAGCAACAATAGCGTGCCGCCGATTTACGTTCTGCCCTTTTGTCTCCTGGAGCCACTGACGAGGCGCTCGAAGAGGAAGGCGATGCTGCTGGGTCCCAGGTGGTGATGCCTGCGATGCCTCTCTCCATAATAACAGCCTCATAAAGTGCTTTAGAAGGACTTGTGCAGCTGGGCCAAGAGTTGGGTTTGGGAGATAGAGGACCAGAATTCGCTCCGTGGTTCGTTATGGTCTCCTGAAGGAGTGTCGAGCCGTGAGGAGTCTCTCTCTTGCTCGCTCTCTTTCTTTTGCACAGAAGCCCGACTAACAAAATGAAAAGCACAGCTTGAAACGAGCCCACTGCACACAGGTTTTCTCCTGGCATGACAGGCTATCGCAGCCTTAATGGTAGGCTGCTAGACTAGAAGCAGTCTTTCATTGAGTTTGTCTTACTGAGAGGAAAAACTGCTTTGTGTAATAACTTTATGGTAAATGTTGGCAGAAGATTTGCACTGCATACTGAAAGAGAGACATTTCTGACCACAGCTCATGAACCGCATTTATTTACTCTGGCATTTGTCCATTATTTGTTCATAGGCTTTCTGTCTCTGCTAAATGTGTTCCAATTTTGGGAGCTAAATCATTGCCAGTAGTTTCCAGGACATTCCGCTAGGCTAAGCAAAATTGCCCTAAGCAGTTGTCAGAAACCACTGGAGTAGTATTTTAAATACAGAGTATTTGAAGAAAATAAAAGATACCAAGCGTCCTGTCTGTCTGGATCCTGGATCCTGTGTGTTGTAAAGAGTTAGGGAACAGAAGCAGAGGGCTTAAAGCAGTGCCTGTCTTTCCTGAGCCATTTTCCATCATTTAATGAACCAATCTGATTTTAAAATGAGGATAGTAATCAAAAAATATATGTATTTATCAGCAGCTCTCCAGATAGAAATCATGCTCAAACTTCAGTCTGGAAAATCCTAGTTATTTACTTCTTAATAAAAATGAATTACAAAATACAGGAGGAAAGCCATGGCTGTTAAAACTGACACTCAATTGCTATCAGATGGCCTTACAAAAATGTATATTTGTAGCTTAGGCAGGATAGTAATATGGAAATTCCTTTTCTGGACCAGCCCCCTGATCCATCTGCTTGCTGTCCTGTATCTGATAGAGTTCACAATAACCTAATGTACTACCTTCCCTGACCATGGTCTAATGAAGATTGCAGAATAATCCCTAAGACAGTGAGTGACTGGCTTGAAGTATGAGTTCCTATATTTTTCTCTAATGTTATTTTTCTTGGCATTAATTATTGTAGTTGCAGATAGCCTTACTGTCCAAAAGAAAGCTCAGTGCTTCTTTGGACTTTGTTGAATTCCTGGCCTGTGTGGTATCCTCTGGCAAAGTGGTCCAGAGTCAGCGTGAGCACTCAGGGAGCAGGAAACTTGCCTGCTAGTGCTGCGGAATTAGCTGCCTTTCATTTTCATCAAGTGTCCACTTTTTGCTGTGTATGGGAGGATACACTGATTATTTCCTCTACTTCTACCATGTCCCTTTCTTTTTCTCTCCATTTCAAAGAGAAGCAAATCCCAGCTTTCCAATTTCTCCACCAATGAGTCAGAGTCATTTCTGAGCTCATTTCCAAACACCCTCTCTTTCTGCAGACAGAACAACCAGTCCACCTATGCAGTACTGGGGGAAGCGGTGGTAGTGATTTACGTAACAGCATTCCGCTGTCCTGTTCCTTATCCATCCCATTAAATCCCATCCAGGGTTTTAAACCACAGCTTCACATTAATAGAGCATCCTCAGTGAACTGCCAACTAGGATTCCCCTCTAAATCAGTGCTTAAATTTAGGGCTCTTTGAAAAAAGGGGGTTTTTTCCATTCAATATGTATATATAAATATTTTATCAACACTGAATTTCAGCTGTCATTTTATTACTCATTAGTCTGTTTGTAACCACATGAACCTCCTCAAAATGCTCTTTTCACACAGTGAAAAAAATAATGCTATGTCCTCTGTTTATTTTTCACCACATTGCCCACTTGCATAGTAAGCATGATAGTAATAGTAATATAGTAATAGCAGTATAGTATGTAATGACACTGATCCTAATAAATGGAGCATCTTAATGGTAAACCTTTTACTTTGACAAAAGCTAGCCATTTAATCCCTATGTGAGTAATTGTTTATTCACTAGGTATAAAGAGTATTTTGCTTCCTATATTCTAGCCGGTTTTGATTGATGGAAATATTCAGCTTAACTTGCATGATGATTGGGTTTTTTTCCTTAGCTTCATGTGTGTATTTTGTTAGAGGCCTACTGGAATTCTAGAAGGATGGATGCCTGGTTCGCCTCTGTCCACCCCCCTGTGGGCATAGGCAAAGACTCAAAGAGATTAGGGAGGTACGATTTGGCAAAATCTGTGCCAAACCTTATCTGCTCACATTTTCCTGTTACTGTTTTATTTTTACTTGCCATTTGATGAATTTAATGGATGCAGATAAGATTCCCACTTGTCCATGAATCCCAAATTACCCCTGTATTTTTAAATACTGGTAGTCTAAGCATTATCCTAATGCTTTAAATATTATGTCTTCTATCTCCTAGAATTTTTTGTATTCCCAACATTAATAAGGAAATGCAAATGTTATCCTATCACTTGGCAGTAGTAGATTTATAGTGTATGGTAATTCATTTGCTTTTAATTTACCAGTTTGCTTCAGTGACACCTTTGTTTCACATTCTGTACCATTGCTACTACTAGAAAAGAGGAGGCGGAGAATAGATAACTTTCCAAAACCTTATGTAATAACAGTCTTCCTTAGCTCCCCCTGTAATTCCTGTGAGCCCAAGCAATGCTGCGACTCCACTGAAGCCTTCAAGCTTATGATATATTCAAATAAAGCATTCTTATGCTGTTTGAGACATTCAGCTACTTGGGCCTGTAAAAAGCTATCTTGACTTCCTAATTTTCCTCTTGCTTGTTCTCTGCTAAAAGGCAGCACCGTTATCATTCACTCATGCATTAGAGTATATTTTCTAACCAAAAAAAAAAAAATAGGAGGACTACACTGGGAAAGCAACAGCATCTGGAAAAATCAAACAATGTGAATTAATACATTCTTTGTGGGCTAGAGGAAGCAACGGAGTCAAGGAAGGCCTTTGGATGTTATGTTTTACAATACCTCTGGAGGCCCAAGCCCCACTGTAGGCTGTTTTCTTCCTGCCTTTGGACAAGCTGAAATTAACTGGTAATAACACACAATTAAAAGCGCATGTGTGTGTCTGTGAGGGTGTGTGTGTCTTTGCTCTAATTCCACTCCTTCTGTGCATTTTAACTTTCAAACTTAGACAGCAGTGAAGAGGAGACAGACAGGTATACATAGCAGCCACATCAAAATCTTGGTGGGGCAGAGGGAACATTTGACACCTCCTTGTTTCAATGCCCCCTGTCTGTTTTTAATTTCACTAAATCGCTCCCGTCTGGGGATTGTATATTTTCAGTGGCCTCTCCCAGCAATGCAGAGGTAGAGCATTAGTCTGCCAAACCCCAGCTATGCTCAAGCGTGGGGCTGCAGCTTTACAGGAGGCAAGAGGGGAGTCAGCTCTCGGGACCAGCCATTCGCCGAACTTAACTCAGGTCTAAAAGTGATGCTAAGAAATCTCACTTGCCCTTTTCCCTTTATAGCCGCCTTACGAGGGAAGAGGTGGACAACCTGGGTAACAAATTGGCTAATAGGCTTTTCACGTCACTGCTTTGAAAGTATCATCAAGGTCTGTGTGTCTAAAAGGTCCCTCATTAGCGAGGGGATACTGTACTGCAGTTGCTGCTCAGGACAGCAAGGACTTTGTTGGCTTGGGTAGGAGGTTTGCTTGGTTTTAAGAGGCAAGCGGGATCTGGTCCTGAGTTCCTCCAGGGAAAGGGACGACTTGGAAGGGCAATTTGAGGAGGATTTCACTGGACAGCTGTAGGCACAGTGGAGCCTGGGCTCCCGTCCCTTGCCACTGAGGCCGGTGGAGGTTTTGCTCCTGGTCTTGTTGAGAGAAAAGCTCAGGCCCAACACAGAAAGCTTGTGTAATCTTGGGAGGAGTTGCCTCATAGCAAGGAAAGTGAGCAACAAGACAACATTAAATAGGGAAAAAAGAAGAGCTCCTCAGTCAGCTGCTCCAAGGCTGAACGTCGCTGTCGTATCCTGCATCCCTCCTCCTGTGAGTGTCTCACAGGAGCAATCCCCTCACGAGCACTGAATAATGAACAGCAATTTCAGATACTTACGCCTGAACAGAAACTCTTCTTCACATATGGAGACGTGTCAGGATGTAAAGGAAAGCTGTTCCCCCTAGTATTAGTTTGCACAACTCCTGGACTCTCATCTGCTTGTGCATGGATAGGGGCACGGGACAAGGTCAGCGTGAAGCACAGGGCAGACTCCAGGCATGTGTGCCTGCTGGGGGTTGCAGAGCTCTGCCTCTAGGAGCCAGGGGGCTAAAATAACCCTCAAGATAAAGCCAGCCAAGAGACACCATTAATTACTTGGGCCCACTGGAGATCCTCTTGCGAGGAGTGGGATTTGGCCTCAATACAGCAAGGAAACCGAGGTGGTAATAGGGTGCTTTGAGAAATCACGTTGTGCCATTGCGTGGCCCTGAGGATGCAATGAATGACTTACACAATAGGCTACTGGGAGTATGAAAAGATAAGGTACCTGAGCCTGTTCCACTAGAGCTTCATTACATGAAAGCACACTTTTTTGATATCTGAAGGATTTTTTTTCCCTCCCCTGCCCTTACTGAGTTCTCTGTGAATTGAGCATTACAGTGGCTTTGACTGTAACCATTATAATCATTTTCCAGTGCTAATGTTGTGGTTTTAATGAAAGGAAACAGCAAATGGGGTATCGACTCATATACACAAATCTGCACTTCATTTGCACAAAATAGCTTCTGGATGGCTTTCCTCCATGTCTTTGGTCAACACCACTCTTTTTGAGAAATGATCAATGTCTACAACTGTTTGCTCTTCCACAGATAAAGCAGATGCTATTCATTACTGCCTTTGCCATGCATATATTGCTACTTTCCCCAAAGCAGCCACAGTGGGTCATGTGTTTATTTTTCTTTAAATCCTTTTGTTCTTAAATCACTCCACTTTTGCTTTCAGGATATGATGAATGATTAATGCTGTAGTAGCAGCATTATTGAATTAGGAAAGTTACTGGCAGCTTCCAAAATCATTGAGACAACCAACAAATAAATACAAACCACTTCTTTAGAGTTAGATATAGTGGAGCAGTGTGATGGTGTTGAGATAAGGAGAGGTGATGCTGATGTGAGCACTTTTAAAGCTGCAGGACAGACTTGCAGTTAATGACATGTAAATCATAGCAGCTCTGATAACAAGGCAGATGTTTTGAACAATCATAGCAGCTCTGATAACAAGGCAGATGTTTTGAACCATCTTGCATTGAAGTAATATAACTGCAGTAAAAACAATGTTAAGGCAAACTCAGAACTGGTGTGGGCATTTGGAGGGAATTCTTTAAGAAGTCATATGATCATAAAGAAAAGAATTATTCATGGTTTTACGGTTTGGGTTTATTTAAAGAATAGAGATTTGGAGTCGGATGCTGAAAGGTAGGTGTTCGGCACCTCCCAGGGATTAGAGCCAACAGCATGAGCAACAACTCACCAGGAAAGGAGAGAGATTATAGATTTCTGGAGTAACCCTTTGCAGTCACCACTGGAATATCTGGATCGCAAGTAGAGTCAGCCTACTGTTTGTGGTGATACTAGAGAATGTAATATGGTAAATTCCAGTTAAATAGGAGTTTGCATGAAACAGGAAAGCAGGATTAAGTTCAGTTTCCTACATTCATGCACAGAAGGGTCTCTACTGGCTTCCTAACGAAGCCCATCAGGTTTCTATGTGGCCCTGTCCCCCATGTGTTTTGTCACAGCACCTTGGTGGCCAGCAGAGCTAGTGGGGTCAGGCAACTGCTTGCACCGCTGAGCCCTTAAAACTCCTCTATGCAGAAGTGAAGGACTGAAAGGCTATGGGATGGTGAGGAATAAGCCCCAGCATCCCCAGCTCTCTGAGTCTGCAGTCTGAAAGGAGAAACCTCTGGGGGTACAGCACTGTGTGTTGTTTGACAGCAGTAATAATCATGGCTTTCCTCACCCAGGGCTGCCCCCGAGCACACTGCAGAACTTTCTCCCTGACTAATTCTTCTCCCTATGGCTCTGTTTAGGATTTCTATAGATATCAAGAGACTCATATTAGTTACTTCAGTGTACTCCTGAAAATAAAGGGCCCCTTTATTGAGTGCTATAGTGCCATATACTTTCCTGGCCTTAAATTTTTTTTTTATTTTTCAACGACTTGTTCCTTATTAGAGCTGGGTAGGAAAAATGGTTTCCCTGCAGAGTGAAAGATCTCACAGTTTCAAGAAGGTCCCTGCTGCTGTTCTACTTCAGGATGCTACCAAGGCCTTTGAGATAGGGCCTGCTCAGAGCAGCCAACAGCCAGGGATTAAGACTCTCACTGGAGCTGTTGAGGAAGTGGGTAAAAATCATTTCTATATAGAAATAAGAATAAAATCTGCTGTAGTCCAGGACCAGCTCAGTATGCTGGAGGAGGGTGGGGTGCTTTTGCTCATTTCCCTGGCTGAAGCTGTTTCACTTTGCACAAGTAATGACACATCAATCTGGGAAGAGACCTGGACTTCGTCTGCTCCTCCCAGCATAGTGATCTAATTCCCTGGACTACCAGCTCAGGTTCTTTCACTCTCTAGCCTAATGACTGTCTCATCATCTATGTGAACTGGAGCATCTCCAACAGGAGAAATTCCCATTTTGTCACAGTCAGCAGGCCAGAACGCACCCGGGCTGTGGGGTGCTGAATTTCATATCCCTGGGTCAATTTAAAGAGACTATAGCCCTACATGTGGTCTCCTGTTTTGGATCTGAATATGCTACCGAGGAACTTCTGGCTGCCCTGAGCCAGCAAATGAAGGTCTCTTATTTCGACCAGAAACTCATTGAACCAGTGAACATCTTCCCATTGAAAGTTCTGGGTTTGACAAATCAGCATTTTCTGATTTGAGGACATATTATTCCAGAAAGCTCCCAGCCATCTGTGTTCCCTGTCACCTTTAACTGTAGATCTTCAGTAGGTTCCTCCACCTGCGAGTCTTCATTTTTCTAAGAAGTTTTCATTAAGTTGATTCAAGGAAAAATATTGGAGACTACTTCATTAGCCTTTCCACAGCATAGACTCTGCCTTTTTTTTCACCATGCTTTCAGTCAGCTTGTAGCTATGTTCTCCCAGGTGCAACCCTAGCAAGTTCTCTCTCTTCATCCCCCACCACAGGTAGGAAACAAACTGCTGAAATCCTTGGCAGGTATTATACATATGTTATATCTCACCAGCTAAGCAGGGGTACCTGAGGTATTATGGGGAGAAATTGAAGGTCCCTTACATCTGATTAAGGGAATCATAGATATGGGCAGAGGGTGAGGACTATCATGGGCAGAGGTGAAGAATGGCCCTGCCCCCTTGAAAACCACAAAACCCATAAGAGAACCAATCAAAATCTTGCCCTATAACAGACCCATCTGCCTTTCCTTTATTTCCTCCCCTCACATGGCAAAGCTTGCACTTGGAAGTCTCCACTCTTCTCGTGCTTGCGCCAAGAAGGAGGGAGGGGATGCTAGAGCAGGCAGAGTTCAACTGCGTTTCCCCCCGCCCCCCGCTCCCTTCAGGCTCACTGCTGGTTTGATGCTCCAGCTAAAGAAAATCTCCGCAGATTTTTTTTGTCCTCGGAATGAAGCTTCCCACTGCTAGCCTTGGAAGACAGAGAACATCCCGGCTGGGCAAGAGCTCTTTATGGATATTTCTAGTGCTCAGAGGGAGAAGGGGAAAAAAAAGCAACAAACTACAGCAAGTTTACGGTAATTGCTTTAATGAGGCAAAGCCCTTTAGAATGCAAACACGCTCAACAATACACAAAGAAACAATCAAAAAAAAAGTGTTTTATACAGGCTGTTTTATAAGAAGGTAATAAAAACAATTGTATGGCACACTCAGTTGCATAAACAGGCTCACCATGGAAGGTGTTTGTGTGAGAGCAGGACTATGAATACTTAATTGCTTCCATTATTCTTATTTTCAGTACAAAATACTGCAATCAAAACTTAATCTGCAGCTTGATTTTTAAATAAAAAGGTTATATTCCAGTTCCATTGTTGTAAATATAATAAAACAGTCTTTCTGTTAAATCCTATTTCATTTCTTACTGCTTGTAAGGAGGTGTAACAGTGATTAATATCTACAGCCCTGGCAATTTCAAAACCTTTTTCAAAGGCAGGATCATTATTTCTCTTCATACGGAAGGTAGAAGACCAAAACATTCAAAAGGTCTTCATTAATGATGTGACTAGAAGTCATGGAAGCCTTTGGTGAGATCCTTCTATAGCTGCCAATCCTCTTCAAACCAAGCCCCAAAAGCAATGCAGAATTCAGAGCTATTTTCATTCACACATGTCTTCTGACAAGCCCAGTGAATACAAAGGAACAATGTAAGGAAACATGAATTTGGCGACCTCGATAAGTTGCAAAGTACAAAACTGAAAAAATGCCACCCATTTTCCCATACCTCTCTGGAGGGTAAATGACTCAGACAAAAGGCTCATATGAATTTGAATACAATCTGGTGTGTCTGGAATGTTGTATTCTACATCTAGTGATTTTTTTTTTTAAATATGTACTGTTACACTTGTGCTTTAGTGGCATCTAGACCAGAGCAATTTTCAAATCCTTAGACATAAGAACTTTTTTTTCCCTCTGACTTTTTGCTTTAGGAAAAGATACAGAACTGTCAAAGACCTGTTGTGCACATAAACTGAGTCATAGGTCTGAAAAGATTTAGGGAACAAGATTGTCTTATACAAGAAAACTAATATCTGGAGGAAAAAAAATATTCGTTAATGGTATGTACTTTACAGGCTGAGCATATCGCTGTAAAGTAACACAACAGAGTAATACCAGAAAGACCACAGTCACTCTCACTGCAAATGGATGTCTCTAGGAAAGCAGTGATGATTTCTGGTTTCAAACTAATGGCAAAGCATGACTTTAAACTTGATATTTGTTGCTCATACACATCTTAATTTACATATTTAATTAAAAGAATGTTCTGCTAAATAGACAGTAAGAAGTAGCACTTTTTCAGTTCACTAGGCCTATAATAATTTCTAGCCTTGAAATCGTCTGACTGTTGGACTTCCTGTTAGTGCTACAGAGCATCTGCCAAATATGAAATGTCATTTTTATTTTCACCTTTCTCATCATTACAGATAGCATAATGCTGTCAGGAATCAAGCAGGTACCATTAAATGTTTCCTGCTCACAATTTCATCATCACATTTTAATACATTGCATCACTAATGCCCAAAAACAGTTCACATGAAGCAAAAAAAATTTGGTAAGGCAGAAGCTCTCATTCCCCCTATCCCAGGGAAAATAACTAATTTTAACACCTTCCATCTCACTACAGTAGAACTACTGCCCAGGAGAACAAAGGACACGTAACTAAGTTGATGAATATTTTAAACTGCCTATGACTTGCATGAAGAGTATAGACCAAACTACAGAGTATAGACCAAGAGTATAGCCAAACTCTGATCAGCTCACAAGCCTTATGGCAAGATCAGTCTTTCCAGGCACTTATTTTCATGGTGTCCAGGGGCCCAAGAACTCCCAAACACCAACTGTTGACCTTTCAGCAATGTATCTTACCCTCTTATTAGACCTCAAAACCAGATTGTTTGCTGGCATCCATCAGTCCTCAACAATTAAAGGCAAGAGGACATACTGAGGAGGAACGTGTGTATGTATGTGGGTATATATGTAAGAAGGAATTTTACATATTTATAAGGAAGAATGATGTACAAATTATATCCAAATAATATATAAGGAATGCATGTATATTAGGATGAATACCTACACATATTTTAAGAATATATATGTGTGTGTGTATGCACATCTGCTGGCCAAAACAGCTTTGATGTTTTAAAGCAAGTATCTTGATATCCTGAACAGCTTCTTTTAAGCCAGGCAAATTATGGTTTCTAACCTTACAGTATATGTATCTCCTTAATTTAATCATGAAAAGAACCAATTGCCAAACGAAGGTTATAAGCATACCATTGTCCCATTGATCTCATTTCTCCTAGCAAACACCTTAACGATGGTATTCAAGACCAAAATTTTGCTTGTGAAGTAAATGGGTATCTAGGTTTGAATTACATATTATGCAGAAAGATCTAGCACATTAATCCGAGATTTTCAGAAGGAATCCAGACCATGCTTTCCTCTTAGTGTCAAATTCTTCAAGGTTCAGAAAGCAAGTCTGCAATCAGAAATCCAAACACGCCAAGACGATCTATAATATGCTACAAAAGTGGAATTGAAAAGACAAGTCATTCCGTCTGATGAGGTAGATGGGTGTCTGGAAGCATGCTGAATGTCATCTGCTAACAACAGCCATCAAGATCAAGGAGTCTAGCAGGGGCAGACTGAATTGATTCCAAAGTTACTCATGAGCTAACATCTGTTTACAAGGATGTGCGAAGAACAGCCAGGAACTAGTAGCGAGGAACTTTCAATAAAGAGGTGTGATATTAACCAGCCCCCAGGACTAATCAGAGAGGCTTGGTGAGATGCCACCATATGATTATCTGACTGATCCTAAATGTGTTGGCTCTAAGGCCCTAAAGTAGGGCTTTGCCAATGTATGTTTGTTGTCATAAGGGAGTTGTCAAGTTTTCATCCTCAATCCCTCGCCAGAGGTCCCTCATTACAGAAATCAGGCTACACTGAAGGTAGTCCTAGATAAACCATACACTGCTCCTTTGACCCCTCCTCCTTTGTTTTCCCCTTCTCTAAGAGGAAGCTCTCCGTATTTGGAGCTCAGTTGAGTTCCTCCACTGGCCTGTCTACATCTGCAGGATATCCACATAAGTTACCTAACAATGCTTCGTTATAACCTTGGGGAGGCCTCCATCTCTCCAGGCCAGTTAACGCCTTCACAGCGACACTCACCAGTGGCAGCTCCCTCTGCCAGGAGCTGCCACTGCAGCATGTCCACACACTGYGGAGACATAGCACTGAAAAAAAGGCAAGTGACTGCCACTTGGGAGCATACTGATCAGGGTACTGACTGCAGGCAGCAGCCTGCAATGATGGTGCATTTTTATTAAGGGCCTCAAACAAAATAGAGATGCTAATGCACTGAGTTTGGGTTTGTTTTGTATTGCAGATTATATATGTTAGATAGTATATGAAATACCACTTTCTGGAAGTGAACCTGCAGTCAGAACAGGATGCCTGATTTGGCCCTATGAGATGTAGCATGCTAGTGACTACATCTCGATCACATGTAATAACTCTCATCCTTACTCCAAGAGTCTGCATACTGATAAAATCCATAACAAGGGCTTTACAAAGCATAGTGATCCAAGTCTTTGGAAGGTGTAAATGGGCACAGTAGCTATGGCCAATCCTCATTTCCAACAGCTCTGCCTCTCTACCTCTGTTTTTATCACACTTGCATTGGTAAAGTTGCTTACTGAAGAAAAAAAGGCTGCTTCTTTAGAAGAAATGTTGCCCAAGAGCAGTTTACATCATATGCTATCTGGAAGCTATTCTGTGAAACATCGTAATAATTGCTTTTCCTGGACTGAGACACTTATTAGTAGCAGCTAAAGTTAACAGATTGGAAGACTGCCTGAAGATGATGGATGGGTTTTCTCAGATTGTAGATTTCTGGTCATTTTCCATGGCAGCTGTAAATTTAAAAATAATATAAAGTTAAGCAGTTGTAGAATAGAATTCACAAATATTACACAGCTACTGACTTGATCATTAATCATCCTAAATTAATGTTAAAGTGTTACATATGATGAGCCAGATTTTGCCCTGGGGTGTATACAGAAGTTTCTCATTGATTACAAACGGGAAATGGCACATGTATGTGAATGCTGAATTTAGCCAACTGCTTGTTTGTTTTGCTGGATTTTTTTATTACTGTTTGAGGGAGGTGGAAAAGTTTCTTTTTTATTAATCCCTTTTCATACTAGTGATCTGGAAGAAAATGATCACGAGCCGACATCTGATTTGTAGTCAATATCCCAAGTTATTGCAACAATATCCCTACTTATTTTCAAAGCCGAAGAGCATCAATGCCCTCCAGAGTTCAGGAGTCATTTGATCTGCCTGATGTCCACTTTTGAGGTGGCTGCAGTCAAAAAAGGATTTGTTAATGGACAGAATGAAGATTTTTGTCCACAACTGAAATTCCTTCTAGGCTAAACCACCATTTTTCCTAGACTTTGTCCTAATTTACCCCATTATTTTTTGATGAAATCACGTATCTAAGTGTCTTCCTCAGGTGAGCAACTAGAGAGGAGCTGCCACAGATACACATGTAAAAAAACCCCAAACCAAAACAATCCCGCTCTCCTTGCCCAGCAAATCAAATCTGATGCAAATGAAGAAGTCTTGCACTCAGAGATATGATAATGATTCCTCACTTTCTCTGCAGAAACTGGAGGTCAGAAAACCTGTAATAGCTTCAGCAAGTTCATGAAGATACACGGACCTTTGCCTTGTGAACATTTAACTCCTCTCAGCTCCTTTTCCACTTACCTAACACTGTTATACTAATTACATATTAGTTACACTGCATTTAGGCATATTTATGTTGTACGTGCTGTTAGTATTAATATGTTAGCTACAGGACTGAGTTTTTCAGCATTGCTAACTCAGTCTTGTATTTAATGTCTTTCCGACTCTAGGTACGATACTCTACAGTAGTTGCACTGAAAACAACTTATTTGAATGCCAACTACAGAATACCGTTATCAGCAGGTTTTCTCGGGGCCGATTTACTTCTGTTTATCCACAGGGTTTGGTAATAAATACATGTATTTGGGGGCTCTAGGTACATTAAACATACTGAATAGTCAAAGCTTGTAAAAGCTAATTTCCCTGTCATTGCATTATAGTTAAATTGGTTACGCACGTCTCATTCAATTATGTAACTTCAAGAATACCAGCAACATAGGTTCCTGATTTCAATAGTACATATGCTGGTTTTAGCACTTACAATGGATCAGCTTTTAGCATGAGACACTAAACTCATCATGCTTTGAAATTCGGAGCCACAATTTCAAATGTAATATTGTCTTTGTTTGTGTGTGTCATTAATGTTTGTGTGTGTCATTTTTATACTTTCTGGATGTATACTATAATATTTTGTTCAAATCAAAGTGAAGACTGGAAGGTAACTCACAATTAATATATGCAGTTAAGCATTTACACCATCAGATCCTCTACTGATAATCAGCTTAGTCAAGTAGGTATTCAACCAGTAACAAAATGTGCACAATAGTCGAATAAACTATTTGCTGTTAAATCCTGATGTAGGGAAAGTGCCAGGTATACTGTGAAGTCTCTTCAATGGGACTTCTTTAATGGTATTCATTCTATGTGGAAGGCACTCAGCTACTGCAGTAGTACAGAAGGAACAAGGAGAAAGAAAGGTTTAAATTAATATCCACAGAAAGTGACATACTATTATGATTTTAGCATTGTGCAATAGAAATAAAGCACATATCAAATGGATTAAAAATTGGCTGACAGATCCCAAAAACTAGGCATCAGCTGGGATTTCAGATTGAATGAATGTTCCCAATGTTCCCTTGGGTTCTGTACAAGGCCTAATATTCTTTAGCAATTTCACCTGTGGTCATGTAAACATATCCCTAAAAACAATCTGTGAATGACATGAGTTTGGCAGGATGGTATAGAATGATGAAGACTGGGCAGTCAAACAGAAATCGGGAATGGTACAGGAAAGAACCACAAAATTATTCAAAGGAGAATTCCTTGCAGTAAAAAAAAAAAAAAAAAAAAATTGAAGAGTTCCATCTGTTTAGTTTCTCAGAAAGAAGATGGGAAAAGGTGAGTTGTACACATAAGTAATTCACAGAGGGGAAATACCAAGTAAGAAATTACTCTTCCATCTAGCAGGAGAACCATGGGCTGGAAACTTAAGCCAGATAGACTGAAATTAAGGTGCCTTTTTAATGATAAAGATGCTTATCTGTTGGAAAAAAACTTTCCAGGGATATACCAGATACATTTTATGATCTCTTAAGGCCAAGAGGAAGACATGCTTTAGCCAAAACCAGAGTTTTCTGTTTAACATAAGAATAACTGGAGATAGTGTAAAGACATATAAGCAGACAAATTGATCATATTCTATAAGTATGAATGTACGCAAATTTACCAAAGCCAATGTTTCCTCATCTGCCTGTGGTATGTCTCACTAAGACAACTGCTTATTAAGAATCGCCTTCTAAGGAGGTAGATTATCATTGTTTAATCTTATTTTAAGGGATATTATGAAAGGAAAAGTTTATCAAACATTTAGAAAGTGTAATAAAGTCTACAATACTACTTGTCTTGCAACACTACAGGTTGCTGGAGAGAACAGGCCTTATTTGTGAGATACAAACCTGAGGTAAAATACAGTGAAGAAATGGAACTCATCTTAGTTTAGCAAATATTAATAGACTAATCATGAAAATACTGCCACCACATATGCTTTGAACTACGTGGTGGCATTAAACTGTGCCTCAGTGTTATTTTTAAAGTAATTAGAACCACAATATATCTTCAGATACTTTCTGCTTCTATCAAATAACAATAATTAATAACTGTTAGCATCCTCCCCCCTCTTCCATTTTGTAGCACATTATATCTCCTGGAAACTTGCTAAGCCAGTTACATTAGCAAAACCAGAGAGTAAACCCATTCAAAACAATGTGACTAAAAGCAGAATCTGTCTATTTGCTTTTGCATGGTCAGAACAAAAGGTTCCATTGCTGCTTTTACAGCTAAATAGCATTTTATAATGAGCTCTGAAATTTTTGGGAAAGTCAGATTACAATGTTGGTTTAACATCAGACACTCTATTGTTTAGATGTAGGATCACTGCGATGTCCGGTCTCTGAAAACTTTAGTTTTTCTTTTGATATTAAAAAGACCACTGAAGTAATCCACAAAGCACTCGGGCCTCAGGAAAGAAGTCTGAAAAACAAACACTGTTAAAGATTGGTCAGACACGATTATGTGGCTGACAATTACATATGATAACAATTAAAATGATCTGATTCCAACCACATGGCATCTTAATACAGCAGATCTCCAAGCAAATAACGTGTCACATAATAGGTTTTGATTGATGTTGTCAGCAGCCTTTTGAATGTTACAGATACCTTCCCATCAATGCCTCAGAAATCAGTGGAGACTACTGACCTCATCCTAAACTGAAACTATTTGCATGTACCTAAATACTCTGGTTCTAACTGCTCAGTAACCTCAAATTCTTGTTTTACTAGATGATTAGATAAATGCATACATGGTGTCCAGCTCTACTTCCAGTTGTAAATAACTCAGCTAATATATGCATTAGTGGTTTGAGTGAAAACCCTAGATGTTTTCTGAGAGGTCTTTCAGTTACCTGCCAGTACAGCTCTGGGAAGATATGTCTGATTACAAGCCAGCTGAAGTACTCCAGACAATTGCTGAAGTCCATGTGTTGGTTGGCATAAGGGACCTAACCAGAGAGCATAAAGGAGCTGCCAAGGAGCTGCCACTGAGCAGCATGAGCCTACTCTACTGGCGACTTTAATTTGCGTTAAAAAAAAATAGGGATGAGTTAATGATTGCTAAACCAACAAATCATCCTCCTATTGGAGGAGCCCCAGAGGACATTCTGTCTCCAGTGGTGATATAACCAGTAAGCAAACACATTGTCACATTGCCTAGAATGGGCATACAAAAAGCAGCGGGGATCGGACCAGGAATTTGGAGTATTTTCATGGTGCCAGTCTCCACACATGTTCTTGGCTTAGCCTCCTGCTCCTTATTTTCCTCTAGGCCAGCATGAGGGCACAGCCCAAAAACTACTCTTCAGATCTGTGATGCAAGTTTTATTGCTTCCTTCTGTATACTGTTAAGTAGGAAGAGAAACATAATGTCTTAAAAACGCATTGAGGAATAATACCATACATTTGTTAGAAGGACAGTTTTTGCTACCATTGTTGTTTTAAAAAAACAACTTTTTCTGCTTTGGCATCTAAATGATGATTGCAACATCACAGCTGGAAAAACAGCTGTCTCTTCTAACCGTGGCTGCCATGAACACAGTTCTCCCACTGTAGGCTGTGCAGTCAAGAGCACATTGAGAATGAAGGTTCAGTTAAGCTATTGAAACAGTTTTGTCAGTGTTGTTGAAGGTGAGCAAAAATCTTATGTCTTATTCACATCAGTTTCACTGGTCTGACAGAGTATGTTATCCAGCCACAATGCAAAATCTTGCCTGTATTATAAATATATGAGGTTTTGTAACCAATGCATTGTATTTTTTCCCATTCTTTATAACAGATCACACTAAAGAGCAAGAAAAATATGAGGCAATAAAACTCATGAACAGACAATGCAACTCAGCAGTTATTCTTGACACCTCAGTCATAAATGTGTTTCTGTCCCGAGTTAACGGTTCTACAATGTATGCCACAGCTTTATCTAAATGGCCTTTCCAGTAAGCAATGGTCTTTGATTGCACAATGGATGTCATCTTACTGTGAAGGAAATATATTGGTTTTCGAGTAACAATAACAGAGGAACTATCTAGAGGGTCCATGTTAAATTAGAATCACATACTGCTTCTCTGCAAGAAAAATTACATTTGTTGTATTTATGCACCAAAACTGGCTAGCATCACAGGAGAGCAGGTTCTTCAGAAGAACAGTGAAGCACCGCCTCGTTGCAGTACACCACAGAGGATGAAAACTCTCCATATCCATATAGCTCTAAACTTTCAGCACCAATCAGACAATCACATCCCTTGTCCTGAACTGCAGAGAACTCTCTCCAAAAAATCACTGGTGTCAATCAAGTCACATAATACTTAGACTTTACAGAGATGAGATCTCAATGTTGTGCAAGAATACATTAGACAAAATGTCCAAGTCATTAAAGAGCCATCAGTAGAGCAATCAATAGAGTATGTAAACAAGTCAAATTATATGAAAACAGATGTAGCCATGCATCCACAAAGATGTAGCCATAGCCATATTCTCCGAAGAACTGGGTGAACAGTATGACAGAGCTAGTTCAGCTGATATGTATTTTCCATCCTTGATACCCAACACTGTACATTCAGAGGCTACTTCATAAGTAAAATGCTTGTCAGGCTGAAGCATGAGCAGAGGTGATTAGCATGGGAGCAGGGCCTCTCATTTTCTTCATGCGGACTCTAATACAAAGGGACTTTGATCTTTAGGAGGATCTCTACCGCAGTGCAAAATAATAACGATGATAACACAACAGTAATAATAGGTACAGATAGCAATGCTGAACCTTGAACATGTATCCATTATAAACACATAAATATTCAGTTGTCTACTATAAGAGCACAGGTCATAGACTCTTTAGCTTCCTTTCCCTCCTACACAGCCAAAAGTAGGCAGGAAAATTATTGAAATATATTTATTAGCTGGTAAACAGTATCTTTTCAAATTGGCATGACAGGAATTTGGGGAATTGAGCTCCTAATGTGTATCTGAGAATTTATATAATATTAGAAGCAAACAAAATATTTGAGCTGTGGAAGAATCTACAAAAATTGCCAAAACAGCAGAGACTTTCTTTCAAAATGGGACAGGAGAGGTTGTGACACTCATCTAAATTCCCTTCAGTGTTTTGAAAAACTTAGCATGTACCTACAAATCAACTGGGGGCCTCAATTTATTATTCAATTGATTCTATATATGACTTTTTTTTTTTTTTTTTTTAGAATAAAGGAGAAGTGCCCAACCTATGGCCTCCAGGCCAGCTTCCAAAAGCCAGAATAACTTATCCAACCAATAGCCACACTTTGCTGTCACATCCTTCACTGAGGCCCTCGGTCACAGGGAGGCAATGAATTGCAAGCTGCTAAATCGGCAAAAAGGTGGCCAGAAGCTTGGTCTTAGCATCATTTTTGCCCAAGGCCCTGTGGCCTCTACACTACTACAAACCAGGAATTGCATCTATCCTCATTCAGGCATGCCCCCACCACATGATGAATGGGTGATGTGAACAGCCCTGTGATAAAAGTATGAGTGAACCTCAGCCTTGAGACAGGCGCTACTTGAACCTCCTCATCTGTTGCCAAAATGAGCATTTTCTGAAGGAGAAGCACTTGCATTTTGGTTTTCTAATGGATATGCCTCTCATCGAGTCAGAGGTTAGAGCATATGAATTCTTCCTTAAAAATGACACAATCTTCCAGACCAAAAGGCTGAGATTAACACAAGGTATGTGGAGTACATATTTATGGAGTAAACACAACTATTATTTGTTGCCAGATCTAATGCACCAGAACTTGGCTTCAGACATATGTAGCAACAGTCTAGCATTTTCCTGAAGTCCTTCTGTCACAATGATTCATCCATGACAGTGAAAGCATATCTGTGTTTCAGATGTATGCAGAAAGAGAGCATCCCTGCCTTGGGAAATCAACACTCCAAGAACAGAGGGGCAAAAAAAGGTCCAGAGAGTAAAACATTCAGAAGGTCATCAACAGTGAGATTTTCTGCAGACATCATAGGAAGGGAATAGGTAGACTGAAAGTGGAGAAGGTAGTGGCCTGGTGAAAGAATTCAGGGATGCTAAATAATACCAGTGGGGCTGCATGGAAGAAGCCAAATATCTGTTATTTTCTGATCAAAAGGAATCTGTTGAACTCCAAACTCACTGGAAAGTGATGAGCTCGTCCTTCAGAGAGGGGTTGAAAACAGGGAGGTGGGGCTGCTTGCATAGTTTTGCTTGGCATAAGTTTCATTTCAAATGAAGAGAAAAAACAATATTCCAAAACTCTTCCCAGGCAGTTATTAATTATTTTTCTCCCTTGGATTACAACACACACAAACATAAACAGCCCTTTTGGTTATGTTGGTCTGGAGTCCTGTCCAGGCTTTCCGTGTGGAGCTCGTAAGGAGCTGTCCCACTCTGTGTGTGTTGAAAGTCTCACCCCTTGGAAATGCATTTGGGCTGGTGCCTTGAAGTGACATTTGAAACCTGCCCATGCTGCTTTGCTTTTTTTCCCCTTCTTGTTGTCAGGCTCATCATGCTGAGTCATATCTGCAGCTAGATCATAATGATTATCCTGAAATGTCAGCAGCTGCTCTTTTCACCCTCATATGGTGCCAGATTTAGGATAAGGTTTCCCTAATGCATAAACAATGACTATAATTGTGGTTTTTGACAACCAAGGTATCACAGAGATGTTATTCTGTTGTAAAAAAACTGCATTTCCACAGTTGTAATGAAGGGGTGGGTCATACTGACCCATATGTTTCTTTGTATTTCTCCCCAAAGAAAGTCTATGACATAAGCGAATCCCTGTCAGCGTGGCTGTTGGACATCAGATGTTGTTTGACAGGGGAAACAGCTAAAAGCTTTAGCAGTTACTATCTTCTTAACTGTGAAAGCATTATTTGCCTAATTCCAGAGATGATTGTTTGATAGACAAAAACCTGGCTTTAACTTGTATTCTCTTAATTTAGATGTAATTTCCTTGTGGTCCTCAGATAGCTCTGTCTTCTCCCTTAGTGCTGCTTAAAGTTACCAGCTCTCTTTAAAAGTTAACTAAAAAAAGTTGAGGTATCAGAGAAATAAAAAATAAAACAAAAACAAAACAAAACAAAAAAACTAGCAGGAGTTGACAAAAGTAATAAAAAACCAAAGCTCTAGCTCTTCTTTCATTCATAGATGTGCATCAAAAGTATCTCCACTATCTAGTAGCCGTGGAGATAGAAGATAGTGGAACTGTGTCAGCGAGAGGAGAATCTAGCCCCAGCACTTCCATTCTGTATTTTAATGCCAAATAAAGCAATAAGGAGATAAATGAAATCTAAGCAAGTAGAAAACCCTGTAAGGGCAAAAGTAGGGTGAACATCATGTATTATTGTTGAAGATTGGGAGAAGAGTCATTGAAGCTGATGGAAGTAACCACCACCCTTCATTTGAGATAACAGAGCCAAGTAAGTTCTTTGATGAGGTAATACAGGTTTCTGAGACAAGGCAAAAGTACACCCTAAATCTTGAATAATGTGGGCAGATGGTACTGCTGGTTATTGCTTTGGGTAAGGGTGTATTTGTGTGTATGCATGTACAAGAAAAGCTAGCTGAAACAGAGAGAGAAATAAGCTCTAAACACAGCAGCTAAAAGGAAGCTATCTAGGCATAAATGCCTAAAGGTAGAGCTTATCGGGGGTACCGAACAAAAAAATGTGATGCTATAAGCAAAGATACTGTCTTTGGTGGTTTGATTGCATCTGCAGTCAGAGAAAGGGGAGTTTGCATGTTCTTTGTAAATAGGTAGAACTGCATCCAAGAAAGGCCTGATTCCATCAATGGTTTAGCTTCCTAACCAGAACAAGCTCTGATTTGTGGCCATCTGTGTCAAAGGAAGGTATTATAGGTAACGAAATCATATAATAGGTAACAAAACAGACTAAAGGGAAGACTACAGACAAACCTATGCTGTCCTGCAAAAGCTAAGGATGTTGTAATGAATTAAATCTTGTTGCAATGAATTAAATTCATTACGTTGGAATTAATCAAAAGCCACATGTACAGAAATTACTGCAAAGGCAAAATGCTTTAACAGATAGCAACACTGACACTAGCCATTTTTCACTAAAAGAAACTCTCCTGAAGCTTAAACCAGGCCTCAGGAATGAGCCTGAGAAGATACTAGTGCTCTGCAGGACAAGAGGTTCAGGTTCAGTAAGACCAAAGTGGGAGGTGAGTTCTACAGCAGTGTCCTTCTGTGGGAACAGAGTCCCTCCAGGCTCAATACGTAGGTGCTTAGGCCTCATCCTTAAAGCTGGCTTAGACAGCTAAGCCCTAATTAGGTGCCTAAGGTCCCATCCCCTCCTTCCCCTGAAACAATCAATGAGACCGGATTTTATGTACCCAGTGGTACATAAAATGGCAGACAGGTCTACCTATTTTGCTGGTTTCAACCCTGCCTGCACAAGCCTTTCTGCTGAAGCCATCAGATGATATGAAAACTAGTTGGAGAGATAAGCACAGGGATGACCTCTGCAGTAACCTGAAGTGTACATGTTCTACGCTTCCCGTGGCATCAAGCAGTACACGTCACCCTCCTGACTGGCAGTGAATTTGGATCTCTAATGCTAAAACCATACTGCACTTCCACAGCTGTAACTGAAAAGCAAAATTGGTCTGACTGGAAGCTATTCTGATCCTTCATAAACTAGGCACAGAAGAAAATCTGTAGGATGCCAAACATCCAGTCACAGTTGGATTTTTCTAAACATCTTTATTTTCCCTACGTAGCTGTTCTCTGGGCATCTTGTTTCATCCACTTAGATGAGATCCATCTCCTTATATTTAGCTGTCTAAGAGTTGGGCATCGAGGATAACTCAGTTGTCTATGTCTCCTTTATAGTTACGGAGGTAGATGTTCACTTCCAGAAACACGTCACCATACCCTAACGAAGAAAACTAAGTTAGATATCTCTGAAAAATAGTACAGTCCGTCTTTCTCCATTGACTGAAGTGGGAGTCTAGACAACTAGTTAGTCTAAACACACTACTTTGGGACAGCAGAAGTCAAGTGACACAAACACTAGTTCTTGTGTATTGGGGCATGGTGCATTGCCAAATCTTTCTCAAGGGCATCTGTGGTTACTCATGTAACCTTTCTTGTGTGTGTCAAAAATGACACTGTCAAATGGAGCGAGCTTATGAGAATAGAAGATCCGAGAAGAGCTCTCAGAAAAGAGAGCCATTGGGCAGGCTGCTTGGGTGTCTCACCTGATGAACAAACCTCACGTGGCTTCTCTCCGTGAAGGAGCACTACTTGTCATTCAGTATTCCTCCCTCATAAAAAGTTGTGCATGGTGTGAAAAAAAAAAGAGTACTTGTGCTGTCTCAAAAAGGTGTGGCTTGTTTAGGAGGTTAGACTCGAGCATCATGGTTGTCTGAATGAGGAGCAGTAAGAAATGAGAGCATTTTGATCTGTCTGCCACCCTGTAAGGGGTAATAGGAGGTTGTTTTATTGTTCCTCCAGCATAATGTACAAGGATGATTTGTAAAGAGGCAGAATCCAGGGTAAATAGCTCTTGCTATAATACTTTGCCTTCAGATATCTTAAGAGGTAATCTGCGGTGGGTATGCTTGCTGTAAATCAGAGGCTATGTCTTTGCATTTGGAAGTCACTATTATTATGTTAAAGGGTGTATGCTTACATAGTTCAAGTATGGCATTTGGAAAGAAGTAATTTCACCTCAGAGTGGAAGTTTCCCTGAGGCACAAATCTTCAACAGTGAAATTTTGTATGTGTACTTTGACAAACGCATGCCCAGTGGGCATGTGCCAAATTACGCCTTTGAAGCCATGGAAGCCTGGCTGTGGGAACCTAGAACCTTGAAGAGTTTCTCAAGGGAGAGGAAGCAGAGCCAGCTGGACTCATTTTCTATAGACAGAGATTTAATTGCTAGCTAGTAGCTACTACATTAGAAGAGAAATCATTTCAGAGACCTGGAACATGCTGGTGTGAAGCCCTTGTTAAGAGGAGTTGGGTGGCAGCCTGACTGTGACCCATCCAGATCCCTCTCTTTGCACATTCTTTTTAACGCCAATATTTACTGTCACGGTAAAATGTGATCATAATTATAAGAACCAACACATAGTTGTCATTACTCAGCACCTAAGAACAAACTGTAAATACTCTGCTTTTGAGTGCAAACCAGCTGAGTGAAGAACAGTTTCTCTAGAGCTAATGCATATAATTTCAGCAGACTTACAGACATGAAACTAAGTCTATGTAGTAAAATTGATGTACAGCCTCCTCTGCAAGAAGCGGTTTATTCTCACAACCCGGTGGTGGCTGGGGTCTATTTTCCTCATTCTCTGAGACATAACCTTGCAGCCCCTGAGGGGCAGGCTCCTCTTTGTGGTAGCAAATATCTGTCTTCTGCTCCATGAGCTCTTTTTTTGACTTCATCCTTCTCCAGTGCTCTCAGGTAGGTCCTACATCATCCTTAACTCACACAGACAAATACACGTGTTATTTTGTCTGTCCACCAAACGAGATAGAAAACTGGACTAAAACATTGCCCTAACAGTAGGAAGTGTGTGTGTGTAGTGTGAAATAATAACCCACATGTTACTGTACTATTAAGATACTGTTTCTCTACCAAAGTCTTTACTTTATAAAAATAGCACTTCAGATAATAACAAAAAGTCCTACTGAGGGAAATTACCTAGTGAAAGGGGGCTCAGGATATACCTTTATCACTACTCTGAGGTCAGAGCTAATTGGCAGACAACAAAGCTTACAAAGTAAGCAGAAGTTGATTGCTGCCTTCTGCTTTTCTCCACTGACAAATGAGCACACTTCTCCCTCTATTACTCTTGTGATTTATTTTTACTTGTACGCAGACCTCAGATAAGATCGGTCCATCATTATGTTGGACTCTGTACCAACATGGAGTGAGAGCATCTCCACTATACAGTTTATAATCTGGACAGAGAAGGGAGAAGAGGGAGGTAAAGGTTCCTCCCTTTTTACATGGGGAACAAATGCTCTGATCCACAGAGATATTTAGGTGCTTTGCTGGTTTGGATCTAATAGGTCAGACTCATAACCGCATTAAAATATCTTCAAGCACCAGTTGATCTGCTGTCTCCATGCACATCCTCTTCCTGCACAGTAAGGGTGAAGTAACTAGACTTGCCACTGTATGCCCAACATTGCTACCAAAAACGTATTCCTGCAGAGTGACGTGCACTGGGAAACTGGTAAAGATTAAAAACAATACAGCAAAAAAGAAAAACAAAAAAACCTCCCATATTTTAAATCCGATTAGTTGCCTTCTCAGGGATACAATCTCATGGCAGCAAAGTTGGTTGCACTGGCTTAATTTGCTCGTATAACTACACTTTGGATCACATCAGCCTGTGTTTGCCCCGGGTAAGAGTGCACACAAGGACAGTCACTGCTGTTCAACTGAGACACAATAGCTTGTTAAATTGTCATAAACTGATCATAAGTCTGAGTCCCAAATGGCTTACCCGAGGTCACCCACCAGTTTGAGACACACCCAGCGACTGAACAACATCTCCGGAGTCCAGCCTAGTGTCAAATACAATGGCACTTTTCCTCTCTAATTGCAACCAATTGTCACTGTCTTCTGGTGGGTGTAACCAGGAGAAAATGGACATGGGAACTGGGACTGTCCAGTGAGCCCTTCCAGTTTCAGCTGAGGCATGTTGGCAAGGCTTCATGAGGAAAACTCCATCGTTCCACCAGGTCCTGTCTCTCCAAAGACAACAAATGATTAGATATTGTTGAGTAACTCAGAGAAAAGTTCTTGTGATACATGTAGGTGTTACTGCCAGACAACACTTTTCAGCAAGAGTGGGCATCAGCTGCAGAAATAAAAAGCATTTTTGACCCTAGAGAAGCTTGTTCAATTCAATGCCTTCCTTTCCTGTGCATCAGAGTGGCGGAGTGCTATGGTAGTGCTACACAGAGCATACTTTATTAGCATTATATTGATCTGAAAAGCAACTAACATGGGAGATGTAAAAATGAAAGAGCGGTGCAGAGGGATCCAGTGTTGGAGGAATGTTGCTTTCCACAAGCCATGTAAACCTTAATTAATAGACAAAGGGCTCTATTCTTCGCCTGCATTTAACTCCCCCCCCCCCCTTGCTTCTCTTCCCTTTAACAGTACTCCTTTTCCCCCTCCAGTTTGCAGTAGCATATACAGGGCCCAATGAAAGCCCACACAAATCAATGGCAACACTCCCATTGACTTCAACAGGCTTTGTAACAAGCAAAGAGAGAAGAGAACAGGTGATTATTTTTCCTTTCCAAATGACGAGCCCCCCCAGTAAAACAATCCATACAGTAGTCATAAGTGCTTATATTGTGCAGTGCATGGGCATAATTACTCCAACCCTCTAAACAGCTAGCAGCAGTTGGTCTCTCTAATGCTTGGAAAATTATTTTAAATAGACTTCATATCTATAAAATAGGATTTTTTTAGATTGTAAATACCTAGGGTCAGATCTCTGCAGTTGTTACCAGCATATCTCCACTGACTTCAAAAAGGATAGTCAATTTGCACATATAGAAGAACTCGCCCAAACCAGCACTTGCTGCACAGTCAAAATTATTTTGATATCATGAGCAGTTCTCTCAAAGCCATAAATGTAGGGTCAACTACAGGGCTGTTGCCCTTCAGCCAATTATGTAGGCATGATCTTGTTTAATGACTCACCTGGCTCTTCTTTGAATTCAAGCAGGCTATCATTCTGTGTGTCTCTACAACATCTCCATCTATCTTCCCTACTCTACAACAGAGCACGAAAAGATTCCTCCACCTCTTCCTCTTGATTCACTGATGTAAGGACTTTACTGTAAAGAGTAAAAACCCCAGGTGTATTTAAAAAGTTATTTTCTTTTCCCTCATCGCTGCCTGCAAGTTTGTCTGCTTAACAAAGGGCTATGATTCGGGGAAAAAAAAATCTGTCCACTAATTTAGCGTACTAGCATGCTCTGGACATCTAAAGCATCTTTGTTCTGAAAAGCTGCATACTTTTTTGGCAACACTTGGACAAAAATGATCCAACTGTATTGAAGTTTAGGTCATATGCAAATGCTTTTATTCAAAATGGTGTACGGAACACTATCTTTCTAATCCTTCCACTAAAATATGATTTGTGGCTGTTCTTCAGAACGTCTGCCTGATTAAACATCCTTGAAAAAAGCCATGCATGGGGTTGTAATAAAGAAAAATAAAAAGGTTTCTTTTAATCAGTAATTAAGTAGCAATTAAGCATAATTATTACAATTTGTATCTAATTTATAATATCTGTAGAATGAACAGATGTAATTTATCCTCCAATAGTCAACAGTGTTTGGCTTATGCAAAGCCACCTTACACTTTCCTTCACATTTACAGCAGAAAAGGACACTGTGGATGGTGAGCGAATGTGTCTTCGCCAAGGGGTGGGAACATTCAGCTGTGGGGTAGGAACTGCTCAGTCATCTGGAAGCACGTGAAAATACCTGTACAGACAACATAAGGTTTTCCTACTGTCTTCAGCAGAGGAATCTTCCCTTTAAGTCAAGTGATAAAAATCTGCAGGTTTTTAACCTCAAGTATGAGGAGCTCTCACTTTTTGTGTAGCTGGTACAGTAACTCTGTTCCATGTTGCGATCGACCTTTGCAAAATGTACCCATATGCTTTTTTCTATAAAATATGATTAAAATTGGTCAAGTCATTTTCATGTGGTGGTTGGGGGAGAGTTCTTCATTAACAGGCTAGGAAAAATTACTTAGTTTACTGAGTTACTGAGTAACTGACAGAGAAAAAAAGTTTTAATTACAAACTCTAGGTTAATTTTCTTTAACTCCAGAGTTTTTAAATACTTAGGAAACACAGGCATGATCTTGGACTGTCTGGAGGCAACCAATCTGACTACTTTCTGCCATGGATGCTTTCAAATAAAACTACTATGAAAATTTCTCTATTGTCTGACCTTGCTTAAGGTCCATCTGAGCCATACATGACTTGATTGTAAAAAATTAGTCTTTACATATAGCTGATTACCACAGAGCTGTGTTTGGAAAGTTAGGTGATGGGTGGCTATAAAAGCACCTTAGAAAGTTCTCTGGAATCACTCAGTATAAAACAGATACATTTACAGACCAGAAGCTTTACCATTTGTGTAACAATGGCAAATTCATACAACAGGCCTCTTGCAAAGGTGACTTTATGAATCTGGTTCAAGGAGAAGTAAAAACTGTACATTTGATGGATCCAGACTGTCCTTCAAGCTCACAAGGCTGAATGCACATGCCCTGCCCTTATCCTGATGCCATGCCAGGCTAAGAGCTGGTCCCCCAAGCATTCCTGCCGCTTGGGGAAGAAGATGCCCAAAGGGAGCTGCAAACATGCCCAGAAGGAGCTGCAATAAACTAGTGTACTAGTATTAGATCTGACCAGCCTGAATCTAGAATTGCTTGGGACTTGAAAAGGCAAAGGAACCTGTTGAGATATTAAAATCTAGCTTGTTTAAGCCAGCGTTACTTTGGAGAACCAAACAGGTCTGTAGTTTTCTCAGTGACGGAAGCCTCACATAGTTTGTGAGATCTGTAAAGTAAAGATTTCATG
This sequence comes from Phoebastria nigripes, assembly GCA_035582835.1. Lineage (NCBI taxonomy): Eukaryota > Metazoa > Chordata > Aves > Procellariiformes > Diomedeidae > Phoebastria > Phoebastria nigripes. The sequence goes on along the minus strand of JAYKAV010002910.1, from coordinate 1,241,397 downwards.
GATTTCTTACCCCTTGCAGGAACAATGTAAGTCTGTTAAAAAGATTGTTACACAGCAAAAACCTTACAGTTTTAAACTGAAGTCGATGGTTTCCCAATGGAATGTACCATTAAAACCTAGCCATTTGAAAGTGGTAATAAGGAGACAGATGCATATTCAAATGTTTATCTCTTTAATTTTCCAACACCTAATCTTTTAAATGAGCATAATCAGAAAAGAGCCATTCTAATTCTCTTGTGGGGAAGAGAAGGCGCCAGAGATCAAGTGATAACCAGGCTGTGTCTCAAGCCATTCTCATGAGACTTTGGCTGTGTTTGAACCCAAATTGGAGAGAAGAGATTTTTTAGGTACTGCGTCTGCCAGAGTTCAAACAGCAGACACACTTCTGCTCTCATGGCACACATCCAAACTATGGACAACCTCGGTTTCAAAAAAACTTTACAAAAAAGTCATGCTTGCTTATTTTGCTTTGGTTTACATAAAGATCTTTCCCACACACATATACCTCGAAGCTAAAAGAACAATAAGATTGTGAAGTTAGTCACTCAAAAGGTAGAAAGTGCCAGACGTGAGGTTACATATGCAACCCAAATTCAGTTCCTTATGTGAGCTCATGATTAGACATGCTTTGATTACATGGCCACATACACTTTTTCCACAGGACAAAGATAGTGCGAGCTTGACTTACTAGAGGAGCAAAGAGTAATATCATGTGCTGTGCTGGGCAGTCCTGACGAAAGACAGAATTACCATATCTGCATCACAAGAAATGGGTGGAACGACCCAGCTCTGCACTGGATGATGGAGGTGGGAGGCTGTGAAATGCCCTGCTGCCATGTCAACAGGTTCCTTCTCTCCACTGTGCCAGTAACCTCCTGCACAGACACGTGAGGAGAAAGGGAGAAAGGGAGGCAGCAGGCTAGGACTGCAGCAGCGTGGCATGCTACACACCACCAAGGGAACCGCTGACAAAAAGGGGCAGACTGCAGCCAAGGTTGCTCCCTAGCCTATGACCCGTTTTGTTTTCCATGGCAATCTGGTTCACATTATAAGTACAGTACTGACAAAGTTGGGGTGGTTTTTTTTTTTGGTTGTTCTGGCATTTGCTGGCAGTTCCGTGGCTTTTGTCACCTCTTCTCTAAATATTTCTTTGTTCAGCCTTGTGCCTTTGAAACTTTATACCCAGGTCTAGTTATCTTTGCTTTTCTCTAGCCTTCCGAACAAAGTAGTCACTATCTTGTAAGCAAGCATGGACTCATCTAGGCCTGAAGTTTTCTTAAACAAAAGACCCACAAATAATTGTTATGACTCTAATCATCTGCTGCCTGAAAATACGCTAGCACCCTCTCAACCACAGCGCGTATTACCGATATTTGGTCTGACTTCTACAATCACTTCAATGTGCAGGCCTTGGCTTCCTTGAGCCCAAGTCAAGTCACCACATTAAGGATGGCGGGGGGTGGGAAGCCCAGCCAGAGGCTCTCATCTCCCAGATAATAGCAGGAGACTGGGCCGGAGCGGCTTTAATCTTGCTTCTCAAATCATAATTTATCCCTTTCTACTGCCAGTGAGGCACCGGGCAAGGGAAGCCCGGACTCCTCCGAGGGCGCTCCCGTGCAAAGCGCTCATTTCCCTGGCGGGGCCTGCCTGGCCGGGGCGACCCGATCTCTGCTGGGATCTCCCATCAGGCATCAAAGCGGGACCCATGTCATTCCCCGCCGCTTGCACCGGGCACGACAAAAGTCGGGGGGCCCGTGGTAAACAGGCGGGCTGCAGAGACCTGAAGAGGCTTCAGTCAAATGCGGCCAACCGCTGCGGGCGGGCCGGCCGGGCCGGGCCCGCACGGCCCCCGGGGGCAGGGCCGGGGCCGGCCGCAGGAGGCCCAGCGCGGCCGC